>CM053788.1:596466452-596948952 GCA_028749045.1 Cupressus sempervirens | reverse complement strand
CACGATGGGGGTTATTGTCTAAATATGTGTTTATCCTTTGGGCAGTTTAGAAATTGATTTAAATGAATTAAGTGGGGGGGGGGAGGAATCTTTGTCCCATTGAAACTAATAGATGAGTTAGGAAAAACATAAAAAATTTCCTTCACTTGATATCTAAATCTAAAACAAAAACTAGAACCCCACACTTAATTCAACTATGAGATTTTAATGATAGAAAAACATGTGCTTGCATTTTGTGTTTTCTCTATGCTATCTGTTTGGGGTTCGGGTTGACTAGATTGTTGACTAGTTATAGGAAATCTATCAAAGGCTTTGGGGGGTTATGATATGTGATGTCATGCTGATGTTATTTGATCTCGATCTTTTAAACCCAACCATGGTTATGAGATGGCATGCTCTATGGTGTGTGTGATTTACTGATTGATATTGCTTCCAGTCTTCCTATGTAAGCTGTGATATATGTAACCTTTTTTGAGTCATCGATCAGTTGTATTTGGATTACTTCCCAGTCACCTTGATGGGACTAAAGTGTTTATTTGATCTTGATGATGTCATGTTTTGAAATGTATGACTTGACCATTTTGGAAGTCTTTGAACAATGTTATTTTGAGATATTTTACGGTCATTCATTGAGAACCGATGGACATTGTAATTTTTCATTCGATGCTTTTTAGTTGCTCACAGAGATTTGATGTGATATTATGATTATCTTTTGATGCCTTCTAGTCACTTCTATAGGACTGAGGTAATTCTATGATTCTTTGATTTCATGAGCTTAGGGTAGGTTATCTACATGTATTTTGGGGAAGTGGCTTGCAATGGGGGTCAAGGCCCTAAGTGGCTGCTAGGGTAACTCATTGTAAGTTATTTAATAAGTGAAAACATTACACTAAATATTGACATAAATGAACTTAATAAGATAATTGTATGTTCTTGCCCATGCCTCGAGTGCTAGTACAGACTAGGATGGGAGTAGAGAGAACACTTGGTTATGACCTTGCGTTTCATAGTATGCCTCGTTAGTACAAGAGGATACTAGTGGCTGCATAAAGATCACTAGGGGGTCGAGGTCTATAGAAAGACTACCAAGGTAACTCTAGCATGATCCATGCAATGACACTTTCCTACTTACATAGTAGTTTTCCTACATGTCTTGTGTGCCTCTAGGTATAGATGTTAGTTTATATTGGAACCTTTGAGTTAGTATACTTTTAGGATTCTTGGACTTAGAGAGTACTTGTGTTACATGACTTGATAACAAGCTTGGGACTTGAGACTATCTCCTCAATGCAGTGGGAGTGGGCTGTTTAGGTCCCACGCGATCGGGTGGTAGTGCTCTTTCACTCTTACCGTTTGAGATTCATCTAAGACAACATGGTTGAAGCATTCTTTGTTGGCATTTATCTTCATTCTGTTCTTGGATTATGATGATGGGTACGTATCCTTATATTGATGATTACCATATGATGGATGATGTTATTTAGTTATCTTAATTCTTATTTTTCATGATTAGATTTCTTATGTATATGTTGTAGCATGTTAGATTTCTTTCTGCATATGATGTAGTATGTTTTAGGAGTGACATTCCTACTATGATAATAACGATGATGTCTTCAGTGACTTGGAATGTTATGCATGGAGGGATGCCTAGGGCCCACAATGGTCTAATGATGTTATTTATGGTTAGGAGGAATTGTGCACTTAGTTAGTTGTGTTTATGATGCATGGTTATCTTTCATGATGGATGTTTATATCTTCCATGATGATGTATCATGTATGAAATATGGTTTGATTTACTTTATTGCACTTGCATCATGAATTAGAATAGGATGATGTACTTTATTTTCACTTATGTATATTCTTTTAAGCCTTTCATACCCTATGACATGTACAATGGATGAGTGAGCATTCTAAAAACTAATTTACTAAGGGTCATTTGGAACAAAAGTATATTGTTTAAGAATGTTAGATTTTTCATTATTACTTCATATGGATGTGGTATTAGATGGAATCAATATTAGATAATTTAAATGTGATTCAACGTTAAGGGATCCTTAAGGAATGTGACCTGTTATGTATGTTTATTTATACTTTTAGTTGAATGTTGTTTTTTCTTCTGCTACTATGTGTATGTTGTGAATGGTTAAACTTTCATGTTTCAAAAAAAAAAAAATGCTACCAAACTTAGTGAAACTTTAAGTTAATTCTTTTGGATCTCTTGGTGGGGCGTTACATCTGGTATGAGAGCCAAGTTTCTATATTTGAGCTCTGGGTGTATTAGAATGTCACTAGTTGTTAAATAGTTTAAAAAAACAAGGACTTTGAACTATCATGTGTATCTCTTTCAAATTGAAACTTGAAACTAGGTGAACTGAGACAGAACTTAAACTTGTTATTTGCATATGTTTCACACTACAACACTTAGCTTTCAAAATTGAAAATTCTACTTAAACCTAAACATAGGAAAAACTGAAATTGAACTTAGTCTATTTGTAAAACATGTGTCTTATGTATATATATATGCTATATAATAGCTTTCATTATGATTGTAATAGTATTTTTCATCTTGGATATTGTTGTAGGATGGTATTTGGGACAAGGTCTTCTGTTAGAGGCCATGGTAGAGGTTGTGGTAGGGGCCGTGAATGTGGTAGAAGTATTAGTGTCCATGAGTCTATCTATAAAGGGTCTACTTAGGAAGAGTCTATCTACAAAGGGCCTACTGAGGAAGAGAGTAGGGGAGAGCATGGTAGTGAGTAGCAGGAAGAGAACCTTAGAAGGGACCAAGCTGAGTCTGAGGAGGTTGACTTGAGATAGATGATGTAGCCCATTCTTGATCGCCTACCTCTTCTTCATGGTCAGCATAGATCACAACAGTGAGAACATGAGCATAGATCCAGGTCCAGGAGCCCTTGGAGGGATCGACATAGATCCATCGTATCTACTCAGATGAAGGACCTCTCAAGATCCAAGGTCAAGCCCTTTAATGGGTAGGGTTCTAGATATGTGGCTGAGTAGTGGCTTATTGCCCTTGATATGTTTTTTTCCATGTAGGACTTTAACAGTAATGTTAAAGTGAGATTTTCTATAACTAATATAGAGAATTTTGGGGCCACTTGGTTGACAATTGAGGAAAAGAAGCTGGGCATAGATATGAATAGTATCACTTGGGAGCTATTCTTGGAGAGTTTTTGTGAGAAATTCCTACTAGAGGAATGGAAGCAACACAAAGCAAATGAGTTCCATAACCTCAGGCAATACTCTATGACTGTAACAGAGTATGAGCACAAATTCTACAAGCTCATGTCCTTTTCAAGATTCAGTGACAACTTAGCTCAGTTGACACAACACTTCATTAGAGGTTTGAACAACCATATAATCGGGGGTGTTAAGGTATTTGAGCCTAAGAACCTCAAGGATGCGGTACAACAAGCCATCCTTGTAGAACAAAGTGTCAACCTTGGACAAGGAGGTTTTGTGTGGGCACCTACAGCATTAAGATCTAAGGGAAACCAAAACTTAGGTGGAAATAAGAAGCCTCCTTTTTCTAAGGAGAAACAATATCAGTAGTAGCCTTAGTAGACACAACAGTAGAAGGGATCATACCCTTAGGTTCAAGGTGGTGGTGAAGATTCTAACTCCAAGAACAATTGTAATGCTCGATGCAATAAATGTAATCAACACACTTAGCCCACTTAGAGTAGTTAGTCTTCTGCTAGTAGGGATAGCCATCAACTATCAAATACACCACCTATAAGGAGAGGATCTAGTATAAGTACAAGATGTTTTACATGTGGGTAGGTTGGACATTCTGCAGCTCACTTTTCACAACAAGTACCTCAGTATTCATGTCCTAGGCCAACAACATTAGAGCCCATAGTTGGAGATGTAGGTAGAGCTCATAGAGTGTTTGTAGCAGTAGATCACCATCAAGTAAACCATCAGGGGATGGTGGTTCAAACCATAAGAGCTATTTGAGGTACACCTCTTTCAGTGTTGTTTGATTCAACTGCTACAGATTCTTTTTTTTCTCTAGTTGCTAAGTGTAAGCTGGAAGTGGTGAAGCAAGATCATGGTTGGCAAGTGGAACTAGCCTCAGGCATTAAGGTCTCCAAAAATTCTATAGTTCATAAGTGTGGGCTTAGCATAGGAGGATTTGATACTACAGTTGACTTTCAGGTTATACCTCTTGGCTCCTACAATGTGGTTTTAGGTATGGACTGGCTTGGCTCTCATAGAGCTAGTATAGACTGCAGGAAGAAGATTATTATGTGTTAGGATGACCAAGGGAAGGATGTGAAGATTGTTGGGATACTAAGGCCTATATCTCTATGGATGATTTCTACTATGAAATTGAAGTGGAGTTTCTATAAGGGATGTTAGATATTTGTTGTTATGGTAAATGATCTTGATGAGGAAGATCCTGTGAGAAAGACTTTAGATCACCCAATTTTACAAGAGTATACAAATGTTTTCCCAAGTGAGATTCTAAGCATGCCTCTAAAGAGGGACATTGATTTTAGCATTGACCTCATTCTAAGAGTGGAGCCTATCTCTAGAGTTCTTTACCATATGACTACATAGGAATTGGGTGAGTTGTGTCTTCAGCTTGAGGAACTTTTGGCCAAGTGGAGTATCTGACCTAGTGTGTCACCATGTGGAGCTCTAGTGCTCTTTGTGAAAAAGAAAGATGGTTCTTTGGGCCTTTGTATTGATTACAAACAACTAAATAAGGTGACAATAAAGAACAGGTATCCTCTACCAAGGATCGACGATTTATTTGATCAAGTCAAGGGAGCTAGAACATTCTCCAAGATAGACCTTAGGTCAGAATACCATCATCTTCACATAAAGGAAGCCGACATTCACAAGGCTATCTTTTGAACTCGCTATGGGCACTATGAGTTCACAGTAGTACCTTTTGGGTGGACTAATGCTCCATTATTTTTCATGAGCTTGATGAATGGGGTGTTTTGATCTTATCTTGAAAATTTTTTGCTTGTGTTCCTTAATGATATATTGATATATTCTAAGTCTTAGAAGGAGCATGTGGAACACCTATGATTGGTTTTGCAGTGCTTGAGAGACAATCAGCTTTATGCCAATGTGGCTAAGTGTGAATTCTTCAAATTAGAGATACAATATTTAGGGCACATCATATTTGGTGATGGTATTTTTTAGACCCTATGAAGATCTAGGCAATAGTAGATTGGCCTACACCTACTACTATGTGAGAGATTCATAGTTTCATGGGTCTAGCTAGTTATTATAGTAGATTCATCCAAAACTTCTCCAAAATAGTACACCCTATCACTTCCCTTCAGAGGAAAGGAAAAAAGTTTATATGGATGAAAAAATGTGAGGAAGCATTTTGGAAGCTCAAGGAGATTTTGACTAGTGCACCGATCTTAGCAATACTTGATCCAAAAGGTGATTTCATGGTATGTATAGATGCTTCCCTTGAGGGGATTGCATTAGTTTTGATGTAGAATGGACGAGTGATTGCATATGAATCACACAAGCTCAAGGATCATGAATTGAATTATCCTACTCATGATCTTGAGTTAGTAGTGGTAGTTCATGCTTTTACAAGGTGGAGACATTTCTTGTTGGGGCATAGATTCGAACTACATAGTGATCATCATAGTCTTCAGTACATTTTTAATTAGCCTAATTTGAATGCTCACTATAGGTGATGGATGGAATTTCTATGTGAGTATGATTTCAAGGTAAATTATATTCAAAGGAAGGAGAATGAGGTGGTAGACACTTTGAGTCACAGGAGAATTGTGATATCATCTATGAATCTTAGTGTTGATTTGAGGAGTCAGATTCTTCAGGAACTTCCTATAGATTCTTGGTACTAGGAGGTGTGTAGAGAAATAGATTCAAGGAAACCTTTGGAGGGTAAGCTTTTAGGCTATGTCCTAGAGTTAGATGGTCTTTTGAGACTTTCAAGAAGGATTTATGTGCCGCTACTAGATGAGCTTTACACCTTGACTCTAGCAAAGGCCCATCATGCACCTTACTCTTCACATCCAAGTGTCAAGAAGATGTATGTTTATTTGTGATGTTTATTCTATTGGTTTGGGATGAAGCATGACATTGCTGATTATGCGGCTAGATGTCTTGAGTGTTAGACAGTCAAGGTAGAACACTAGTATCTGATAGGACTCTTGCAACCAAATCTCATTCCTTCATGGAAGTGGGACATCATCTCTATGGACTTCATAGTAGGATTACCTATGACTACTCATCGTCATGATGCTATCATGGTGATCGTTGATTGGTTCACTAAGGTAGCACATTTTTCACCAATCAGGTCTTCCTACACTACAACTTTTGTACCTAATGTCTTCAAGCGTGACATGGTGAGACTACATGGTATTCCCTAAAAGATCATTTTAGATAGGGATGCTATATTCACATCCACATTTTTGACATCGCTATAGCATGACCTTGGAGCATAGTTGAATTTCAGTTTGGCATATCACCCAGAGATAGATGGTCAGATAGAGAGACTGAATCAGGTTCTAGAAGATATGTTAAGGATGTATGTGATGGATAGGCAAAGACATTGGGAGGACTATCTTTCCCTAATGGAGATTTATTACAACAACGAGTATCATAGTTCTATTGGTATGGCACAATTCTAGGCTTTATATGGATATCCTTTTCATACACCTTTGAGTTGGGACAGTCTTGAGGATTGCATCCTATTGGGTCTTGAGATGCTTCATGATATAGAGCAACAAGTAGTGTGTTTCTGCAAACACTTGACTACAACACAGGATAGGTAGAAAAAGTATGTTGATGCACATAGGACAGATAAGCAATTTTTTGTGGGAGATAAGGTATTATTGAGAGTGCATCTGCAGAAGAGTCTAATTTGATATGGAAAGGGTTCGAAGCTAGCACCTCGCTTTGTGGGACCATTCAAGATTCTTGAGAGGATTAGCCGAGTTTCCTATCACCTTGCTTTACCATCCAACCTAGCCCGCATTCATGATGTGTTCCATGTTTTAGTACTTAGGCAATATATACCTAACGTAGTATGTGTTCTTGATTGGAATGCATTGCAGGTAGAGGATGGGTAGCTAGCTCTAGAGTTGGTTTGTATTCTAGAGCAGCAGGAGTTGACCCTTAGGGGTCAAACCATAGAGTAGGTAAGGGTCCAATGGGACCCTACTAATGACCCTTCAACTACATGGGAGGATGCAGCTAGATTATGGGATCTATATCCCTACTTGTTTGTAGGCTTCTAGGAGTACGCCTAATCTTGGGGGGGTGGATGTAGTGCCTGCCCTAGTTTACATTTTTCTAGTTACATTGTTGCTATCATTGCCAAACTCTATTAGGTTAGTTTTATGTTGACAGTTAGTAGCATTATTTTGAGATTATTAGATATTGTGTTCTATATTCAGTTGATATATGATGACATTACTTAAACTCTACACTTCATGTATGCATGATGATTATTACATTATTCTCAGTTATTGATGATGTTTAGGTAAATGGACTATTATATGTGTTGTCTTATGGATACTTACCCCATACTACATGTGTATGTTGTGCGTGTTTGTTTTTTTTATGTATGACATTTCTGATTTGGTTAAGGAAAGGAGTCGTAGTCACCTGCTAGTTGGGATCTACATGGTGCACCACTTCCTACCATTGCCTATTTAGGTTAGCATATATATATTTTGTATGTACATGCATGGATTTTATGTAGGTTGCAGGTACCGGGTATCGACTTCCCTAAATTGCCAGGATGATCGTACCCTATCACACTATCTCAATGGTAAGAAAGGGGAGATAAATTCTCAAGTCCAACTCCTAAACCCTTAAACCATTTGTCCTAGAAAGGTAGGACAAGTATCTGAGATGTTTTACCTTCCAAATTTGTTGAATGACATAATTCATGATTTTAACCCCTTAGACTAATTTTGTATCGATTGTTCTATGATGGGTTTTTATATTTTATTTTGCAGGTCTTTGGTAAATTTTCTATTAATTAAGTCTAAATTAAAAGATTTAATTAATGACTTAATTATTTAAAAAAAATTAATATAATATTATGATATTTTGACATTTTCATTTTAATTAATTAAATAGGAAATTAATTCAATAAAAGAAATTAAATAATAATAATAAAATAATATATAAATAATAATATTAATAATAATAAAAGAATTAAAATCAAAGTCATAACTCTACCTAGGAGTATGCGCACCTATTTTATGCACGTATGTCTACAATATAGGAGTTAGCACACAAATTAAAGCACATGGTGTCTACAACCTTGTGACTCATCGAGAAGGTTGAAAAAGGCTTGTGCTAAGTTGTCAACACTTATCTTCTGGTTGTTTCTAGAGACATTCTAGGTGCTTCCTTAGAGTTCCATATATTCAGGTACTCCTAGTAGCTCGGGGAGCATTTTGGGAAGATCCACGAATGTTGGAGAAGGAAGGGGCTTGCTCTGTAGATTATGAGGAGAAGTGAATTAGCGTCAGTGTCCAAGGACACACTCATGATTTTGCATATGTTGTTTTGCCTCTTTCGCTTCATGTCTTCTTTGTGTCTTTTGAATGCTTTCTAAGGATTCCATATTTTAGTTAGATGCATTCTTGTCATCGATATTTAAATTTTTGTATGAGAAAACCACATCATGCATAGATCTGAGTAATTTACTAGGCTAGGGTTAAAATAATATGGGTAAATCTTTTCAAAATGAATAGATAGATTAAATTTAATATAAGGAAGATACACTATATTTATTCATCTAAATAATTTGAGGTTCATTCTTAAATTTATACACTATGCACATCAATTATATGTATGTATGTATGTATGTATGTATGTATGTATGTATGTATGTATGTATGTATGTATGTATGTATGTATGTATGTATGTATGTATGTATGTATGTATGTATGTATGTATGTATGTATGTATATATATATATATATATATATATATATATATATATATATATATATATATATATATATATATATATATATATATATATATATATATATATATATATATATATATATATATATATATATATATAACAAGGAGCTCTGAATCCCATTATTTATACTGTCAATTTTTTCAAAAAAAATTGGTGAAATCATTATGTTTATGTTGAAAATGTTTTATAAAGTTTTTTTAATAAAAAAGTGGCCAAATCTTTTTTTTAAATAATAATAATTTTTTTGTGAGGGATGGGTAGTCACTTCCCACCCCCACTGGTAGTCATTGTCCATGATAGTGGATCCGCCAACAGTCATTAAAGATTGGAAGGTAGCCACTGCCATGGCAGTGTCGCGGCAAGCCGCTCGTACGGGATGGCGCTGCAAGTTGCAGCAAGCTGCGAAATATAATTCGCAATACAGGTAAAAATATATGTTATAATCATTTCTTTATAATGTTATTAATAATTATTGATATAAAATATTAATAATTTTTAAATATTAATTATTATATATATAATAATAATGAAACTTTATTAATAGTTTTTACTTTTAATAAATTAATTATCTCATAGAAATTTATTTGTTGGATTATTAAAATAAATTTGATTTAATTGTTAAATCGAATTTGATTTGTTCTAGGATGAAGGATGGGTAGCAATAAGGGGAAATTTGAAATCACTCATATTAAATCCTTAATGTGCCCTATCAAAACATGATGGGGGTTATTGTCTAAATATGTGTTTATCCTTTGGTAGTTTAGAAATTGATTTAAATGAATTAAGGAGGGGGTGGGGACGGGGGGAGGGGGGGAATCTTTGTCCCATTGAAACTAATAGATGGGTTAGGAAAAACATACAAATTTTCATTCACTTGATATCTAAATCTAAAACAAAAACTAGAACCCCACACTTAATTCAACTATGAGGTTTTAATGATACAAAAACATGTGCTTGGATTTTGTGTTTTCTCTATGCTATCTGTTTGGGGTTCGGGTTGACTAGATTGTTGACTAGTTATAGGACATCTATCAAAGGCTTGGGGGGGTTATGATATGTGATGTTATGTTGATGTTATTTGATCTCAATCTTTTAAACCCAACCATGGTTATGAGATGGCATGCTCTATGGTGTGTTTGGTTTACTGATTGATATTGCTTCCAGTCTTCCTATGTAAGCTGTGATATATGTAACCATTTTTGAGTCATCGATCAGTTGTATTTGGATTACTTTCCAGTCACCTTGATGGGACTAAAGTGTTTATTTGATCTTGATGATGTCATGTTTTGAAATGTATGACTTGACCATTTTGGAAGTCTTTGAACAATGTTATTTTGAGATATTTTACGGTTGTTCATTGAGAACCGATGGACACTGTGATTTTTCATTTGATGCTTTTTAGTTGCTCACGGAGAACTGATGTGATATTATGATTATCTTTTGATGCCTTCTAGTCACTTGTATAGGACTGAGGTAATTCTATGATTTTGTCATTTTATGAGCTTAGGGTAGGTTATCTACATGTAGTTTGGGGAAGTGGCTTGCAATGGGGGTCAGGGCCCTAAGTGGCTGCTAGGGTAACTCATTGTAAGTTATTTAATAAGTGAAAACATTACACTAAATATTGACTTAAATGAACTTAATAAGATAATTATATGTTCTTTCCCATGCCTCGAGTGCTAGTACAGACTAGGATAGGAGTAGAGAGAACACTTGGTTATGACCTTGCATTTCGTAGTATGCCTCATTAGTATGAGAGGATACTAGTGGCTACATAGAGATCACTAGGGGGTCAAGGTCTTTAGAGATACTACCAGGGTAACTCTAGCATGATCCGTACAATGACACTTTCCTTCTTACATAGTAGTTTTCCTACATATCTTATGTGCCTCTAGGTATAGATGTTAGTTTATATTGGAACCTTTGAGTTAGTATACTTTTAGGATTCTTGGACTTAGAGAGTACTTGTGTTATGTGACTTGATAACCATTTTGGGACTTGAGACTATCTCGTTAGTGTAGTGGGAGTGGGCCATTTAGGTCCCACGTGGTCGAGTGATAGTGCTCTTTCACTCTTACCATTTGAGATTCATCTAAGACAAAGTGGCTGAAGCATTCTTTGTTGGCATTTATCTTCATTCTGTTCTTGGATTATTATGATGGACACATATCCTTATATTGATGATTACCATATGATGGATGATGTTATTTACTTATCTTATGCCTTATTTTTCATGATTAGATTTCTTATGTATATGTTGTAGCATGTTAGATTTCTTTCTAGATATGATGTAGTATGTTTTAGGAGTGACATTCCTACTATGATAATACCGATGATGTCTTCAATGACTTGGAATGCTATGCATGGAGGGATGGCTAGGGATCATGATGGTCTAATGATGTTATTTATGGTTGGGAGGAACTGTGCACTTAGTTAGTTTTGTTTATGATGCATTGTTATCTTTCATGATGGATGTTTATATCTTCCATGATGATGTATCATGTATGAAATATGGTTTGATTTACTTTATTGCACTTGCATCATGAATTAGAATAGGATGATGTACTTTATTTTCACTTATGTATATTCTTTTAAGCCTTTCATACCCTATGACATGTACAGTGGATCAATGAGCATTCAAAAAACTAATTTACTAAGGGTCATTTAAAACAAAAGTTTATTGTTTAAGAATGTTAGATTTTTCATTATTACTTCATATGGATGTGGTATCAGATTGAATCAATATTAGATAATTTAAATGTGATTCAACGTTAAGGGATCTTTAAGGAATGTGACCTGTTATGTATGTTTACTTATACTTTTAGTTGAATGTTGTTTTTGCTTCTGCTACTATGTGTATGTTGTGAATGGTTTAACTTTCATGTTTCAAAAAAAAAAATGCTACCAAACTTAGTAAAACTTTAGGTTAATTCTTTTGGATCCCTTGGTGGGGCATTACATCTAGTATCAAAGCCAAGTTTTTACATTTGAGCTCTGGGTATATTAGAATGTCACTATTTGTTAAATAGTTAAACAAAACAAGGACTTTGAACTATCATGTGTATCTCTTTCAAAATGAAACTTGAAACTAGGTGAATTGAGATAGAACTTAAACTTGTTACTTGCATATGTTTCACACTACAACACTTAGCTTTCAAAATTGAAAATTCTACTTAAACCTAAAGATAGGCAAAACTAAAATTGAACTTAGTCTATTTACAAAACATGTGCCTTATATATATATATATATATATATATATATATATATATATATATATATATATATATATATATATATACAATAGCCTGCATTATGATTGTAATATTATTTTTCATCTTGGATATTGTTGTAGGATGGTATCTGGGACAAGGTCTTCTATTAGAGGCCATGGTAGAGGCTGTGGTAGGGGTCATGGATGTGGTATAACTATTAGTGTCCATGAGTCTATCTACAAAGGGCCTACTCAGGAAGAGAGTAGGGGAGAGCATGGTAGTGAGTAGTAGGAAGAGAACCTTAGAGGGGACCAAGCTGAGTCTAAGGAGGTTGACTTTAGATAGATGATGTAGACCATTCTTGATTGCCTACCTCTTGTTCATGATCAGCATAGTTCACATCAGTCAGAACATGAGCATAGATCCAGGTCTAGGAGCCCTTGGAGGGATCAATATAGATCCATCATATCTACTCAGATGAAGGACCTCTCAAGATCCAAGGTCAAGCCCTTTAATGGGTAGGGTTCTAGATATGTGGCTGAGTAGTGGCTTATTGCCATTGATAGGTTTTTTGCCATGTAGGACTTTAACAATAATGTTAAAGCAAGATTTTCTATAACTAATATAGAGAATTTTGGGGCCACTTGGTTGAAAATTCAGGAAAAGAAGCTGGGCATAGATATGAATAGTATCACTTGGGAGCTATTCTTGGAGAGTTTTTGTGAGCAATTCCTACTAGAGGAATGGAAGCAACACAGAGCAAATGAGTTCCATAACCTCAGGCAATACTCTATGACTGTAATAGAGTATGAGCAAAAATTCTACGAGCTCATGTCCTTTTCAGGATTCAGTGACAACTCAGCTCAGTTGGCACAACACTTCATTAGAGGTTTGAACAACCATATAATCAGGGGTGTTAAGGTATTTGAGCCTAAGAACCTCAAGGATGCAGTACAATGAGCCATCCTTGTAGAACAAAGTGTCAACTTTGGACAAAGAGGTTTTGTGGGGGCACCTACAACATTAGGATCTAAGGGAAACCACAACTCAGGTGGAAATAAGAAGCCTCCTTTTTCTAAGGGGAAACAATATTAGCAGTAGCCTCAGTAGACACAGCAGCAGAAGTGATCATACCCTTAGGTTCAAGGTGGTGGTGAAGGTTCTAACTCCAAGAACAATCGTAATGCTTGATGCAATAAATGTAATCAACACACTCAACCCACTTAGAGTTGTTAGTCTTCTGCTAGTAGGGATAGCCATCAACTGTCAAATACACCACCTATAGGGAGAGGATCTAGTATAAGTACATGATGTTTTACATGTGGGTAGGTTGGACATTTTGCAGCTCACTTTCCACAATAAGCACCTCAGTATTCAGGTCCTAGGCCAACAACATTAGAGCCCATAGTTGGAGATGTAGAGAGAGCTCATAGAGTGTTTCTAGTAGTAGATCACCATCAAATAAACCATCAGGGGATAGTGGTTCAAACCATAGGAGCTATTTGAGGTACACCTCTTTCAATGTTGTTTGATTCAACTGCTACAGATTCTTTTTTTTCTCTAGTGGCTAAGTGTAAGCTGCAAGCGGTGAAGCAAGATTATAGTTGGCAAGTGAAACTAGCCTCAAGCATTAAGGTCTCCACAGATTCTGTAGTTCATAAGTGTGGGCTTAGCATAAGAGGATTTGATACTATAGTTGACATTTAGGTTATACCTCTTGGCTCCTACAATGTGGTTTTATGTATGGACTGGCTTGGCTCTCATAGAGCTAGTATAGACTGCAGAAAGAAGATTATTATGTGTCAGGATGACCAAGCAAAGGATGTGAAGATTGTTGGGATACCGAGGCCTATATCTCTATGGATGATTTATGCTATGAAATTGAAGAAAAGTTTCTATAAGGGATGTCAGATATTTGTTGTTACAATAAATGAGCTTGATGAGGAAGATCCTATGAGAAAGACTTTAGATCACCCAATTTTACAAGAGTATACAAATGTTTTTCCATGTGATGTTCTAAGCATGCCTCTGAAGAGGGACATTGATTTTAGCATTGACCTCATTCCAAGAGTTTAGCCTATCTCGAGAGCTCCTTACCATATGACTACATAGGAATTGGGTGAGTTGTGTCTTCAGCTAGAGAAACTTTTTGCCAAGTGGTGTATCCGACCTAGTGTGTCACCATGGGGAGCTCCAGTGCTCTTTGTGAAAAATAAAGATGGTTCTTTGGGCCTGTGTATTGATTACAAACAACTAAATAAGGTGAAAATAAAGAACAGGTATCCTCTAACAAGGATCAATGATTTATTTGATCAAATCAAGGGAGCTACAACATTCTCCAAGATAGACCTTAGGTCAGAATACCATCATCTTCACATAAAGGAAGCCAACATTCACAAGACTGCCTTCTGAACTCGCTATGGGCACTATGAGTTCACAGCCGTACCTTTTGGGTGGACTAATGCTCCATCAATTTTCATGAGCTTGATGAATGGGGTGTTTTGATCTTATCTTGAAAATTGTTTACTTGTGTTCCTTAATGATATAATGATATATTCCAAGCCTTAGAAGGAGCATGAGGAACACCTATGATTGGTTTTGCAGTGCTTGAGAGACAATCAGCTTTATGCCAATGTGGCTAAGTGTGAATTCTTCAAATTAGAGATACAGTATTTAGGGCACATCATATTTGGTGATGGTTTTTTTTAGACCCTATGAAGATCTAGGCAATAGTAGATTGGCCTACACCTACTACTGTGTGAGAGATTCACAGTTTAATGGGTCTAGATAGTTATTATAGTAGATTCATCCAAAACTTCTCCAAAATAGCTGAAATGTCCCTTTACTGATTTTTATTGATATTTCCAACCTCAAATCAGAACTTTAAAATCAAACAACCAATATTACAAAGATCTGCCAATTTCCCAATAAAACCCAAATCGGGTATGTCCAAATTAGTGCCAAAAACTTCACAACTTCACAAATTATTAATAAATTTGAAAATGGACATTTTTACAGAAATTTCAACAGCATAACAACCTAAAAAATGACATTTCCATATTTTTATAGCCTTTACACAACAACTCACAAATGTAGGGCAAAACTATGCTCAATCGGGCTCCCGAAATTAACACAAAAAATGCCCGGAAACACCACAAAACACTCATAAACTATCTCAAAAGTTTAATCACGACCCAATACATATATTCAGCTCTATTTTAACATCATAAAGTCTGAAATACAGCAGCAAACCAAACTGATATGAAACACTCAACTGAAAACCCAAACTCAAACCAAAAAACAACCCCGAAAACACCCAAATCGGCACTATTCAGCACAAAGGCAAACTCTGTATGAGCATGCACATGGAATGGCTTCAAACTCCTGTCCTTAGCCTTCCTAGAAACCTGCAAACTCCCATTCTTGGGTCTCCTTCTCCACAAGTTTGGCAGCCTCTGAAGAACAACAAGAAAATTAGCAAGAATCAAGATGTAGAATGAGCCCAAAATGCCTCCAAACCCCTTTTAAAGAGGGCATAACCCTAACTCACGTCCAAGAGGGGTTAATAAAATATAATTTAATAATAATTTTTATTTATTAGTCTATTTTTTTCCAAATATTAACCCCTTTTTCCGAAATTTCACCTTTTTGGAGCCTGCCTGCCTTAACAAAGTTTTTTTTTTTTAAATTATTTGAATAGGGGACATGACAAGTCCTCCCCTCCCAAATATTGCTTGTCCTCAAGAAATGAAGGTTGGAATTCTCAAGAATATGTTCTCCTTCCCAAGTTGCATCCTCTAGTGGTAATCCTTTCCATTTGACCAAATGCTCTATGATGCTCCTATTTCTCAACCTTTTCTCTCTTGTATCCAAAATCTCTTCTGGTATCAAAACTAATTTCCCTTCATCATCAAGAGGTGGTAATTCTGTAGATACTATGGTTTGCTGGCCTAGAACCTTCTTTAAGCAAGATACATGAAAAATATTATGTATTTTGCTGTTTGGTGGGAGCTCCAATTCATAAGCTACCTCTCCTACCTTCTTGATGATTTTATAAGGCCCATAGAACCTTGGCTTGAGTTTCTTTGCCCCACTTCTCTTCAAGGTGCTTTGCTTATATGGCTGCAACCTAACAAATACCAAATCTCCCACCTCAAAAGATCTTTCAATCCTTTTCCTGTCAGCATATATCTTTTGTTGGTTTTGTGCATGTTGTAGATTATCCTTGAGGGACCTTATTATGTCTTGGCTTTGCTTGATGAAATCACTTGCTGCGGGTACTCTGCTATCGAAAAGTATTAGATCAACAAAGGAAAGGGCATCATAACCATAAAGAGCATGAAAAGGAGGCATACCAATAGACATGTGATGAGATGTATTGTAACAATACTCCCCTAGGTGTAACCATTTCACCCAAGCATGTTGTTGATTTGAAACATAGTTCCTCAAATATCCTTCTATCCATTTATTAACTATCTCTGTTTGTCCATCTGTTTGAGGGTGATTGCTAGTACTGGGAGTGAGTTCAGTTCCTGCCAAATGAAAGAGCTCCTTCCAAAAAGAGCTGAGGAATCTACTGTCCCGGTCACTAACAATGTTTCTAGGCAAACCATGTAATCTAAAAATTTCCTTGAAGAACAATTCGGCCACTTGTGATGCCTTGAAATCAGATGTGATAGGAAAGAAATGTGCATACTTAGTTAGTCTATCTACCACCACATATATGAAATCCTTACCTTGAACCTTGGGCAACCCAGTGATGAAATCCATGAAAATACTTTCCCATTTTTGTTCGAGAATAGGAAGTGGCTGCAACAACCCTGCAGGAAAATTTTGCAAACTCTTGCTTTGTTGGCATACCATACATTCGTTAATGTGTTTAAGGACATCCTCCTTCATACCCTTCCATGAAAACCGCTCTCAAATTTGCCTGTATGTCTTGAAGTATCCCTGGTGACCAGCCAAAGGTGTGTCATGAAAGGCCCTCAATATCCTCTCCTTAGTTTTTGACCCTGGCACTAAGAAGATCCTGTTCTTGTAATAAATCAATTCATCAACAACCTTGTACCTGTTATCATCCACTAACTTATCCAAAATCTTGGTGGCAAATGAATCTTTAGCATACTCTAAAATTATGGAGACTTTCCAATCAGCAGAGATAGATGATAAGGAACACAAAGTGGGCTTCCTTGAGAGAGCATTAGCAACCACATTATTCTTTCCTTTCATGTATTCAATATCAAAATCATAAGCTTGCAATTTTCTTACCCATTTTTGTTGACAATCATTCAAATCCCTTTGGTTCAAGAAGAACCTGAGGCTATTATGGTCTGTCTTTACAATGAATCTCCCACATACCAAATATTGTCTAAACCTATGAAGTGCATGCATGATTGCCAACATTTCCTTATCATAGATGGAGTACCCTTTCTCTGATTGATTTAATTTTTGACTCTCAAATGCTATTGGATGTCCCCTTTGAGTTAGGACAGCCCCTATACCTTCTCCCAAAGCATCACATTCAACAACAAAAGGTAAAGAGAAATCTAGAATTGCAAGCACAGGGCATGAACTCATTACCTCCTTAAGCTTATGAAATGTTTTTTGTGCCTCTTCTGTCCAAACAAAAGCTCCTTTCTTTGTCAAATCAGTCAAGGGGGCAGCAAGCTGAGAAAATCCCTTGGCAAATCTCCTATAGTAGCTACACAACCCGAAGAAACCTCTCAACTGTGTAAGATTAGTGGGTGGAGGCCAATCCAAAATTGCCTGGATTTTTTGTTGATCAACCTATACTCCTTTAGAGCTTATAATATGTCCCAAATATAGGATCTCTGTCAAACCAAACTCACATTTAGATAGCTTAGCATAGAAGGATTGCTGCTCCAAGATTCCCAAAACAGTGTCTATGTGCTTTAGATGCTCTTCCCATGTTTTATTGTATATCAAGATATCATCAAAAAATACCAAAACAAATTTTCGAAGATGCTGACTAAATACCTTATTCATACAAGATTGGAATGTTGCAGGTGCATTAGTGAGTCCAAATGGCATAACAATAAATTCAAAGTGCCCATAGTGACATCTAAAAGCAATCTTTTCCACATCTTCACTCCTCATTCGGATTTGATGGTAGCCTGATCTTAAGTCAATTTTTGAGAAGTATACAGCACCATGTAACTCATCAATGAGTTCATCCATGCATGGTATGGGATACTTATTTTTTATGGTCTTCTTGTTTAGAGCCCTGTAGTCTATACACATTCTCATTGTACCATCCTTTTTCTTGACAAGTACCATAGATGATGCAAATGGACTAGAGCTAGGCCTTATGAATCCCATGTCCAGGAGTTCTTTAATAGTTTTTTTAATTTCTTCCTTATAACCTCTTGGATGGCGGTATGGGGTTGTTATAACTAATTTGGCACCCTGTTCTAACTCTATAACATGCTCAAAACCTCTATCTGGTGGTAATCCTGGAGGCAAGTCATTGAAAACTATACTATGCTTATCAAGAATATTTTGAATTTCAAAATGGAAATTACCTTGATTCTTGGGAGAGCTTGTTGGTTGGATTATGACTCCTGCTGCCCATGTTACTTGTCCTCTTTGAAAAGTCCTCTCCATCCTCTTTGCAGAGATCGCCTTAGGTGCTCCATTCGATAACCCTCTCAATATAACTTCTTTTCCATTGGAATGAAATTTAAACTCCATAGTTTGATGGTTCATGTAATAGCCTCCGATAGAGTGCAACCATTGAACACCTAATACAAGATCTGTATCCCCAATACCAACCACATAGAAGTCATCACATAACTCATAATCTCCTAAGGTCATCTTGAGTTGTTTCACCACCCGTGTGCAAGGAATAGTGAATCCATCAGCTACAGTAACATTGAATCCATCAAAATCTTCTGCTTTAAGCCCTCTTTTCATGACAAATCCCTCATCAATAAAATTGTGAGTTGCCCCACTATCAAGAAGAACAGTCAACCTTTGCCCTGCTAGTACCCCTCGAATTCAGAAGGGATGGTATCTTGGGACTCCTGATAATGCTGCTAAAGTGTCATCCTTGCTAATTTCTTTTACTTTCTCTTCTTCTACCTCCTCCTTAGTATCATGAAATTCCTCATGCTCATCTAAATCAGATTCTGAAGCAACTTCAATATAGTGCACTTGACCTTTCCCCAAACATCTGTGTCCTGGAACCCATGGTTCTCTACAAGTAAAACAAAGCTTTTTCCTTCGTAATTCACTCCTAGTCTCTTCATCTACCTTCTTTTTTGCCACATTTGTCACATCTTTTGGTGGTAGTGTTGGGAAAGTCTTTTTCTAAAAATTTCCCTTATGTTGCCAAAGATTTGGGGGCTTTTTATTAGTGATTGATTTCATAGGCACGCAAGTTTCAAGTTGCAAGCTTCTTTTGATAGCTTCCTGTAAGGTTGAGGGTGAGAAAGCCTTAACCAAACCCTTAACAGAATCTTCTAAACCATCAAGAAAAAGATAAACGATCCTCTTTTCACTCATATCAGGTACCATAACAGCCACTTTTTGAAATTCTTCTATATACTCATTAACTAATTTGGTTTGCTTCAACTTTGACAATTCTTTAAAGTACTCTTCATCATCCTTGAGGTCAAATCTATCTATCACCCTTTGACTGAAATCTTCAAATGTAGTTACCTGATCGTGACCTTGAGTAGTCATTCCATGATACCACCAATCATAGGCTGCATCTTCCAAGTGTAGACTTGCAAATTGAATAGCATCACTCTCTTTCATGGGGTTAAGTGTGAAGAAAGTTTGTAATTTTTGTAGCCATGCTCTAGCTGAAATTTTATTTGTTCAATCAAAAGGAGGTGCTGTAAACTTGCTTATTTTATTTTTGAGCTCTCTTCCACTTGTGTCATGCTCCCTCCTGTTCTCTTTCTTGGGCATCAAAGCGTTCATCATATCCACATATTCTCTAAAAGGAACTGAACTACAAAAGTCATCATCTAAGCCATTGTAAGTAGCTCTTATTGTAATCAAATTACCTGTAACCTCTTCCACTGGATTAATGGCTGGATTTGGTACTGGTGGCTCATCTGTAGGCAAGAAAATAGATTTGGTTGATTTAGATGGTGTGGATCTCCCATTTCTCGGCTCCTCTGAAGTGCTCCCTTTCTCATTAATAGATGCAATTCCTTGTAATTTTTCTGTCAATATTCGCAAAGCCTCTCTAGTTTCCGCCAAACCATCCACTATTTGCTTCTGAGTATTTTGGATGTCTTGGAAGAATTTCTTTGCCATCTCATCTGGATCAGCCATACTTTTTTCTTCCTTGGATTTTGAAATTTTGCTTTCAACTGGGGGTTTGATCAAAATTTCTTTATTCTTTTCTCGCTGCAAATATCTTTTTTCTCTTTCACTTAGTTGCATACAATCATAAAATATGACATGCAAGATCTGGGTAGTTATCAAAACTTGACATGCAAGATCTGGGTAGTTGTTAAAACTGACATGCAACTTCTACAACCCTCAGGCTGGCAAGATCTCGGCTCTGATACTACTAAAATGTCCCTTTACTGATTTTTATTGATATTTCCAGCCTCAAATCAGAACTTTAAAATCAAACAACCAATATTACAAAGATCTGCCAATTTCCCAATAAAACCCAAATCGGGTATGTCCAAATTAGTGCCAAAAACTTCACAACTTCACAAATTATTAATAAATCTGAAAATGGATATTTTTACAGAAATTTCAGCAGCATAATAGCCTAAAAAATGACATTTCTAGATTTGTATAGCCTTTACACAACAGCTCACAAATGTAGGGCAAAACTATGCTCAATCGGGCTCCCGAAATTAACACAAAAAATGCCCGAAAACACCACAAAACACTCATAAACTATCTCAGAAGTTTAATCACGACCCAATACATATATTCAGCTCTATTTTAACATCATAAAGTCTGAAATACAGCAGCAAACCAAACTGATATGAAACACTCAACTGAAAACCCAAACTCAAACCAAAAAACAACCCCGAAAACACCCAAATTGGCACTATTCAGCACAAAGGAAAACTCTGTATGAGCATGCACATGGAATGGATTCAAACTCACATCCTTAGCCTTCCTAGAAACCTACAAACTCTCATTCTTGGGTCTCCTTCTCCACAGGTTTGGCAGCCTCTGAAGAACAACAAGAAAATTAGCAAGAATCAAGATGTAGAATGAGCCCAAAATGCCTCCAAACCCCTTTTAAAGAGGGCATAACCCTAACTCACGTCCAAGAGGGGTTAATAAAATATAATTTAATAATAATTTTTATTTATTAGTCCATTGGTTTCCAAAGATTAACCCCTTTTTACGAAATTTCACCTTTTTGGAGCCTGCCTGCCTTAACAAAGTTTTTTTTTTTTTTAATTATTTGAATAGGGGACATGACAATAGCACACCCTATCACTTCCTTTCAGAGAAAAGGAAAGAAGTTTATATGGATGAAAGAATGTTGAGAAGCATTTTGGAAGCTCAAGGAGCTTTGGACCAGTGCACCGATCTTAGCAGTACTTGATCCAAAAGGTGATTTCATGGTATGTACAAATGCTTCTCTTGAGGGGATTGGAGTAGTTTTGATGTAGAATGGACGAGTGATTGCATATGAATCACACAAGCTCAAGTATCATGAATTGAATTATCCTACTCATGATCTTGAGTTAGTAGTAGTAGTTCATACTTTGACAAGGTGGAGACATTTCTTGTTGGGGCACAGATACGAACTACCTAGTGATTATCGTAGTCTTCAATACATTTTTACTTAGCTTAATTTGAATGCTCACTAGAGGCGATGGATGGAATTTCTATGTGAGTATGCTTTCAAGGTAAAGAACATTCAATGGAAGGAGAATGTGGTGGTAGACACTTTGAGTCGTAGGAGACATGTGATATCATCTATGAATCTTAGTGTTGATTTGAGGAGTCAGATTCTTCAGGCACTTCCTATAGATTCTTGTTACTAGGAGGTGTGCAGAGAAATAGATTTAGGGAGACCTTTGGAGGGTAAGTTTTAAATCTATGTCGTAGAGTTAGCTGGTCTTTTGAGACCTTTAGGAAGGATTTATGTGCCACTACTAGATGAGCTTTACACCTTGATTCTAGCAAAGGCCCATCATGCACCTTACTCTTCACATCCAAGTGTCAAGAAGATGTATGTTGATTTGTGATGTTTATTCTATTGGTTTCGAATGAAGGATGAAACTGTTGATTATGTGGCTAGATGTCTTGAGTGTTAGAGAGTCAAGGCAGAACACTAGTATCTGACAGGACTCTTGCAACCAAATATCATTCCTTCATGGAAGTGGGACATCATCTCTATGGACTTCATAGTAAGATTACCTATGACTACTCGTCATCATGATGCTATCATGGTCACCGTTGATTGGTTGACTAAGGTAGCACATTTTTCACCAAGCAGGTCTTCCTACACTAAAACTTTTGTAGCTAATGTCTTCATGCATGACATCGTGAGACTACATGGTATTCCCTAAAAGATCATTTTAGATAGGGATCCTATATTTACATCCACATTTTTGACATCGCTACAGCATGAGCTTTGAGCACAGTTGAATTTTAGTTTGGCATATCACCCAGAGATAGATGGTTAGACAGAGAGAGTGAATCAGGTTCTAGAAGATATGTTAAGGATGTATGTGAAGTATAGGCAAACACATTGGGAGGACTATCTTTCCCTAATGGAGTTTGCTTACAACAACGAGTATCACAGTTCTATTGGTATGGCACTATTCCAGGCTTTATATGGATGTCCTTGTCATACACCTTTGAGTTGGGACAGTCTTGAGGATTGCATCCTATTGGCTCCTGAGATGCTTCATGATATAGAGCAACAGGTAGTGTGTATCTTCAAACACTTGACTACAACACAGGATAGGTAGAAAAAGTATGCTGATGCACATAGGACAGATAAGCAATTTGTTGTGGGAGATAAGGTATTCTTGAGAGTGCATCTACGAAAGAGTCTAATTTGATATGGAAAGGGTTCGAAGCGAGCACCTCGCTTTGTGGGACCATTCGAGATTCTTGAGAGGATTACCCGAGTTGCCTATCACCTTGCTTTACCACCCAACCTAGCCTGTATTCATGATGTGTTCCATGTTTCAGTACTTAGGCAATATATCCCTAATGTAGTACATGTTCTTGATTGGAATGCATTGTAGGTAGAGGATGGGTAGCTGGCTCTAGATCTGGTTCGTATTCTAGAGCAGTAGGAGTTGACACTTAGGGGTCAAACCATAGAGTAGGTAAGGGTCCAATGAGACCCTACTAATGACCCTTCAACTACATGGGAGGATGCAGCTAGATTATGGGATATATATCCCTACTTGTTTGTAGGCTTCTACTAGTAAGCCTAATCTTAGGGGGGGTGGATGTAGTGCCTGCCCTAGTTTACATTTTTCTAGTTACATTGTTGCTATCATTGCCAAACTCTATTAGGCTAGTTTTATGTTGATGGTTAGTAGCATTATTTTGAGATTATCATATATTGTGTTCTAGATTCAAGTGATATATGATGACATTACTTAGACTCTACACTTCATGTATGCATGATGATTATTACATTATTCTCAGTTATTGATGATGTTTAGCTAAATGGATTATTATATGTGTTGTCTTATGGATACTTACCCCATACTGCATATGTATGGTGTGCATGTTTTTTTTCTTTATGTATGACATTTCTTATTTGGTTAAGGAAAGGAGTCATAGTCACCTGCTAGTTGGGATCTACACGGTGCACCACTTCCTACCATTGTGTATTTAGGTTAGCTTATATATATTGTGTATGTACATGCATGGATTTTATGTAGGTTGCATGTACCGGGTATCAGCTTTCCTAAATTGCCAGGATGAGCGTACCCTATCGCACTATCTCAATGGTAAGAAAGAGGAGATAAATTCTCAAGTCCAACTCCTAAACCCTTAAACCATTTGTCCTAGAAAGGTAGGACAAGTATCTGAGATGTTTTACCTTCCAAATTTGTTGAATGACATAATTCATGATTTTAACCCCTTAGACTAATTTTGTATGGATTGTTCTATGATGGGTTTTTATATTTTATTTTGCAGGTCTTTGGTAAATTTTCTATTAATTAAGTCTAAATTAAAAGATTTAATTAATGATTTAATTATTTAAAAAAAATTAATATAATATTATGATATTTTGACATTTTCATTTTAATTAATTAAATAGGAAATTAATTCAATAAATGAAATTAAATAATAATAATAAAATAATAAATAATAAATAATATTAATAATAATAAAAGAATTAAAATCAAAGTCATAACTCTACCTAGGAGTATGCGCACCTCTTTTATGCATGTATGTTTACAATGTAGGAGTTAGGACAAAAATTAAAGCACATGGTGTCTACAACCTTGTGACTCATCGAGAAGGTTGGAAAAGGCTTGTGCTAAGTTGTCAACACTTATCTTCTGGTTGTTTCTAGAGACATTCTAGGTGCTTCCTTAGAGGTCCATATATTCAGGCACTCCTAGTAGCTCAGAGAGCATTTTGGGAGGATCCACAAATGTTGGAGAAGGAAGGGGCTTGCTTTGTAGATTCTGAGGAGAAGTGAATTAGCATCAGTGTCCAGGTACACACTCGTGATTTTGCATATGTTGTTTTGCCTCTTTCACTTCGTGTCTTCTTCGTGTCTTTTGAATGCTTTCTAAGGATTTCATATTTTAGTTAGATGCATTCTTGTCATGGGTATTTAAATTTTTGTATGAGAAAACCACATCATGCATAGATCTGAGTAATTTACTAGGCTAGGGTTAAAATAATATGGGTAAATCTCTTTAGAAGGAATAGATAGATAAAATTTAATAAAAGGAAGATACACTATATTATGTTTATGTTGAAAATGTTTTATAAAGTTTTTTTATAAAAAAATAGGTGAATCTTTTTTTTTTTAAATAATAATATTTTTTTGCGAGGGATGGGTAGTCACTTCCCACCCCCACCAGCAGTCATTGTCCATGATAGTGGACCCGCCAATAGTCATTAAAGATTGGAAGGCAGCCACTGCCATGGCAGTGCTGCGGCAGGCCTCCCGTACGAGATGGCGCTGGAAGTTGCAGCAGGCTGCGAAATATAATTCATAGTACATGTAAAAATATATGTTATAATCATTTCTTTATAATGTTATTAATAATTATTCATATTAAATATTAATAATTTTTAAATATTAATTATTATATATTGATAAATATTAATTATTATATATATAATAATAATGAATTTTTTTTAATAGTTTTTACTTTTAATAAATTAATTATCTCATAGAAATTTATTTGTTGGATTATTAAAATAAATTTGATTTAATTGTTAAATTGAATTTGATTTGTTCTAGGATGAAGAATGGGTAACAATAAGGGGAAATTTGAAATCAGTCATATTAAATCCTTAATGTGCCCTATCAAAACACGATGGGGGTTATTGTCTAAATATGTGTTTATCCTTTGGGTAGTTTAGAAATTGATTTAAATGAATTAAGGGGGAGGGGAAATCTTTGTCCCATTGAAACTAATACATGGGTTAGGAAATACGTAAAAATTTTCCTTCACTTGATATCTAATTCTGAAATGAAAATTAGAACCCCACACTTAATTCAACTATGAGATTTTAATGATACAAAAACATGTGCTTGCATTTTGTGTTTTCTCTATGCTATCTATTTGGGGTTTGGGTTGACTAGATTGTTGACCAGTTATAGGACATCTACTAGAGGCTCAAGGGGGTTATGATATGTGATGTCATTCTAATGTTATTTGATCTTGATCTTTTAAACCCAACCATGGTTATGAGATGGCATGCCCTATGGTCTGTGTGGTTTACTGATTGATATTGCTTCCAATCTTCCTATGTAAGCTATGATACATGTAACCATTTTTGAGTCATTGATTAGTTATATTTGGATTAATTTCCAGTCACCTTGATGGGAGTGAAGTGTTTATTTGATCTTGATGATGTCATGTTGTGACATGTATGACTTGTGATGTGTATGACTTGTGATGTATGACTTGACCATTTTGGAAGTCTTTGAATAGTGTTATTTTGAGATATTTTCCAGTTGCTCTTTGAGAACCGATGGACACTGTGATTTGTCATTTGATGCTTTTTCAGTTGCTCATAGAGACTTGATGTGATATTATGATTATCTTTTGATGCCTTCCTGTCACTTGTGTAGGACTGAGGTAATTCTTTGATTTTGTGATTTCATGAGCTTAGGGTAGGTTATCTACATGTAGTGTCAGGAAGTGGCTTGCAATGGGGGCCAGGGCCCTAAGTGGCTGCCAAAGTAACTCATTGTAAGTTATTTAATAAGTAAAAAAATCACACTAAATACTGATTTAAATGAACCTAATAAGATAATTGTATGTTGTCGCCCATGCCTCAAGTGCTAGTACAGACTAGGATGGGAGTAGAGAGAATGATTGGTTGCAACCTTTCATTTTGTAGTATGCCTCGTTAGTACAAGAGGATACTAGTGGCCGCATAGGGATCACTAGGGGGCTGGGGTCTATAGAGAGACTACCAAGTTAACTCTAGCATGATCCGTGCGATGACACTTTCTCACTTACATAGTATGTTTCCTACGTGTCTTGTGTGCCTCTAGGTATAGATGTTGGTTTATGTTGGAACCTTTGAATTAGTATACTTTTAGGATTCCTAGACTTAGAGAGTACTTGTGCTACATGACTTGATAACCAGTTTGGGACTTGAGACTATCTCCTCAGCACGGTGGGAGTGGGCCATTTAGGTCCCACGTGGTGAAGTGGTAGTGCTTTTTCACTCTTACCATTTGAGATTCATTTGAGACACTGTGGCTAAAGCATTCTTCGTTGGCATTTATCTTCATTATGTTCTTGGATTATGATGATAGACACGTATCCTTATATTAATGATTAGCATATGATAGATGATGTTATTTACTTATCTTATGCCTTATTTTGCATGATTGGATTTCTTATGCATATGTTGTACCATGTTAGATTTCTTTCTGCATATGATGTAGTATATTTTAGGAGTGGCATTCCTACTATGATAATACCGATGATCTCTTCAGTGACTTTGGATGTTACACACGGAGGGATAGCTAGGGCCCATGATGGTCTAATGATGCTATTTACGGTTGGGAGGAACCATGCACTTAGTTGTGTTTATGATGCATGGTAATCTTTCACGATGGATGTTTATATCTTCTATGATGATGTATCATGTATGAAATATGGTTTCATTTACTTTATTTCACATGCATCATGAATTAGAATAGGATAATGCACTTTATTTTCACTTATGTATATTATTTTAAGCCTTTCATACCCTGTGACATGTACAGTCGATGATTGAGCATTCTGAAAACTAATTTACTAAGGGACATTTGGAACAAAAGGATATTGTTTAAGAATGTTGGACTTTTCATTATTACTTCATATGGATGTGGTATCAGATGGAATCAATATTAGATAATTTAAATGTGATTCAATGTTAAGAGATCCTTAAGCAATGTAACCTGTTATGTATGTTTATGTATACTTTCAGTTGAATGTTGTTTTTGCTTCCGCTACTATGTGTATGTTGTGAATGGTTTAACTTTCATGTTTCAAAAAAAAAAAAAATGCTACCAAACTAGGTGAAACATTAAGTTAATTCTTTTGGATCCCTTGGCAAGGCGTTATAGACCTAGTGTGTGCTATCAATTGTAGGTCCCACCATTTTTTCTCCATTGGTTAAAATCATTTCCTTCTATTCCTCAGAATCATTTAACTCCCACTATGGATTGTTGGACAACACCTTTGGTTTAACCTTTTACTTTTTTATTAATCTATTATTGCTTGAACACTCAACCGTGTTCTAATCATTTAAGTAGTATGTATTTTTATTTATTTTTAAGTAAGTCTAAATAATACTTAGTTTCTACTTCAATATTTAAATGCAGGTTAATTTTTATTTAATGATATTTTGAAAAATTAAATAGATTTTTAATATAAAATAATTTTTATAATAAAGAATAGTTTACACATTTTTGATTAATTTTTATTTTATTTTTAAATATTATTATTCAATAATACATAAAAAATTATTGAAATTTTTTTAGTTTATATAAAAAATGATAATAATTAAATATTTATTTATTTTTATTTGTGATTTATTTTATTTGTAGATTTAATAACATCATATATAGAAATAAAATTTAAAAATAAGCATTTACTTTATATTAAATAACTACTAAATGACTATAAATTTTAATTTTATAGTAAAAGAATTCTCATAATATTTAAAAGTTAATTAAGAAATTTATAATAAGATGTTAAAATATATTTGAGAAAAGATATTTTATATATATTTTTTAAAATCAAATATGATATTAATATAAAATATAATGATAATATTATAACTAAATTCTAATTTTAAATATATTTTAGACTAAAAGATTAATTACAATTCTTAAAATATTAAGAAGTATAGTATAATAACCACATTTTAAATTGTACAAAATAATATAAATTTAAATATTATTTAAAAAATAATGAAACATAAGTTAATTTATCATCTTTTCTTTTCAATTCAAAACACGTTATGTTAACTATTTTTAAAAAAAATTGATTTAAAGTATTATAACGTAAAACAATATATTATAATACAATGTAATGTAGAATTATGATAATGCTCATTTTAAAATATGATTAAATAATAAAATTATGTAATATATATATATATATATATATATATATATATATATATATATATATATATATATATATATATATATATATATATATATATATATATATATATATATATATATATATATATATATATATATATAAATATAATTAGGCAAATTTAAAAATAAATAAAAATGATAAACAAGTCAGAGTAAGTGCTTGATCAAAAAGATGTGGTATAAATAAAATGAGATAAAGTGAAGTAGGTAAGCAAACACAATTAAATTGAAATGAATGGAAATAATGAAATGGTGCCCACAACTAACAATGATGATAAGTCAAAGGTTAAGCGAGATGAAAAGATGGAAGTTTATATACAAGCATTGTGTTAAGTTTCCATAGGGAATCTATTGTTTTACAATCTCTTTAGGTTTTATTCTTAACACTAGTTAAACATAACCATGCTTCTATTTCATATATATATAAGTTTCCCTCTAGGTTGTCGTTTTGTACCCCTTCATCCTTACACTCCCTTTATACCCTTATCATACCATACTCTACTTCTACAACCTACTTCTCTTTCTCTTGCACTGATTTGTATATTCTTACTATATTATATTAGTGTTCTATATACTACTTGCTAAATGTCATTTTTTTTATGAGATTTGCAACCCAAACAATGTAAAGCATCTATTTCATGCTTATGGAAACACTAAACATCACTAAGGATTGTTAACATTGCACTACTATGGACGATGCTTAGTAGATTATGTGCTGGTGAATGACATCAATTACCTATGTCTTGTAGTTATAAGTGTTATTAAATGTAATTAGTTGTATTATAATTCTAAAAGATGTACATTTTGTACATTGTAATAAAATCAAGCTTGACAATTTAGTATATTATATGCTATTGTGTATTTATAAGGGAAAATGTGGGTGGAATGATATCATGTGTCAAATGCTACTAATCTGAAACAAAGGATAAAATAGAAAAACATTTTAGTCATATCACTAAAAGAATATTTTTAAATCAATAAGCTTACCTTAGTCATTAAGAGAGTCAAATTCATCATGAATTCCCTTGGGCCCACATGGTATCTCCTTCAATAACATGGTCTAGTTGTTGAGTTTTGTTACTTATTAGACAAGCAAATTGTCTACTATAACACCAACAAAGAACTCGTACCTTATATGACTATAGGTAGATAGAAGTCCAGTAAAGTTGTGGACATCCACATGGAGATTATTACCTAATATCTATCCAAATATTGATGATGTTAATGTTTAAGATCATTAAAATTAAATATCCTTATTGATATTTTTAACTACATGAACTACTCCCATTAGAGGGAGAGAATAGTGATTCTCTTGCATTTATTTAGGGTGACTATTCAAGCAACCAAGAAGATATATAGACTACTTGTCTCTATTAGTTTATTCAATTGTAATAAGATATATATGCTACTTGGTTTTATTTTTTACTTACAAGAGAGAATATAATGATCAAGTACTATGATAAAAAATAATGAACATTGAAGTGTCCAAATACAAAAATCTCAAAATCTTGAAATTTGAATGCAATCATTAGGTTAAGTTGTTTTTTGGAATTCCCTATATAGTATAATTTATTTAAGATTTTAATATTTCCATTGGTTAGACATGATTTTGGTTCTATTCCATAAATTATCCCTAAAAAGAACCCTGATATTTCTTGAATTATTTTTCATTTTTCTCTTTCTAAAAATAAGCCTCATAATAAATATTTATTAAACTATCATTAATCATGTTCCTCAAGGTTGACAATACTATATACAAAGGATAGCCATATATCAGCCATATAGACCATTGAAAAATAATAAACATGGATAGCCATAAACTAGTAGTTACTGTGTTTCTCCATAGAGTAGCTCATGGTAGATTGAATCATATAAGAGATCTATAAATTATAATACACCTAAAACAAAATTTCAGTATCATAACAAAAATGAAGAAAGATACATGGTCAATACATTCACCATCAACAAAACATAAACTACACTTGTTAACTAGCAAAAAAACTAAGTCTTTATTGAGGATATTTTAATCAAAATTTTATACTAAAAACAACTACTCTTCTAGTTAATACAGGTACCAAATCCTTTTTTATAATAGGCTAATCCAATATAGGTTATTTATAGCCGAATATGAAGACTTGATAGGAATATATCCTTAAAAAACTATTTCCAAATCTTCCTATCTTATTTTTAGAGAGAAGAAAGAGGGTTTTTGGAAGGCAATTTAAGTTGTTGATCTTATCCTTAAAAAAATTAATGACTTGATGTTTTGGAATTTTCAACTTCCTTTACTTGTTCTTTGAAGTCTTCAATTTAGTCTGCAAAAGAGATATATAACCACTTCAAATTGTATTATCAAACCTACTCTAAGAATCTATCCTCATTCTCATGAAATCCATCAATTTTTAGGTTGAATGTAAATTGCAATTATTTCTACTTTACAAAGAATAATGACTGGATGACAATCTTGACAAAAAAATAGGAGGGGAATTATTATGTATTTTTTGGTAACTCCAAAACAAAAAGTAAATGCCTAAATTTTATTTTATTCCTCCAATATAACAATGATATAAAAATAGTCTTATCAAAAGAGATTATTGATTTAATAAATTAATTGACTCTTAATATCATAAATTTGGCTACAAAATAAGAATTCAACTATATTTAATGAATATTACTTAGCATTGATATCTCATAAAAACAAGATACTTATTTTAGAAAATAATAATGAAATTTTTATATTTAACTAAATGATTCTTTTCTTTTTTTAAAAATCTAATGTCAAAATTACTAAAAAATTAATATTTTATAGTTATAAAATATGAAAAGTGAGCACCAAAAATAATCTTAGCATTATTGATGGAATAATTACCATATCATATCCTAACTAGTCCCTCTACAAAATTATATCAATGTTTTAAGAGTTATATCAAGAAAAATGAGATGTCAAACAATATGAGAAGTACTGAGAAATAGTATAAGAGTTGAATTACTTATTTATGATTTAAGTGAAGGAAATATAGTACATAGGCATCATGTCAAATGAAAGGATGATGGTACTCATGAGGCCCATTAAAAAATATTTTAGCATTACAAAAAGATCACAAATATGAAAATATGTGTTTTTGATCGTGGATTTTGTAAAAATAGCCACCTAATTCGTAGACAAAAATACCTTGATTTATTTTTTTCTAATTGAATCCATAAAAAAAAATATGGATAATTCTCACTATAAGTAATTATTAAATAAATAATAAAATTGTGGCAATGTGTGTGTGTGTGTGTGCTACTTTAAAATATCAAAAATTATAAGAATAGAAGATTTGCATTGTGTCAAAAAATACAAGAAAATATATGCCACATAGAGATACAAGAAGATTTTTTCCACATAAAACTAAACATTGAATATTGAAAGGAGTTATTAGTGTTTGAGCAAGTTTTGACAGTACCATTATTACTATTATTCAAATATAGGAATGAGAGGTTTCTCACTCTTTTGTCACTACTTATAGATTCAAAGGTACACAAAGATATTTATCATAAGTTGCTTAGATTGCAACAAAAAAAGCTTTTCCATACTTTAGTAAATCAAGTTCTTCTAAAAGGAGTAGCAATCATATTATGTGGCACTAGGCCAAGGAGAGAAATGACACTCTAAGTCATTGCTCAATGTGGTATAAAAATAAATAACATATATAAGGTAACTTCTATGCCACATTATGGGTGTAGATCTCCCAAAAGGAGAAGTTTTTAAGAAAATGAACAATTTGAAATAGAAAGAAATGATTAAATCATTTATTAAAATAATATTATGAATAAGAATGAAATATTGGACTCCATAAATATACTAGAATTAAAGTGCATGAAATATATAATACAAATTAAGCACTATTAACTATGGTCATTTCACTCTATCTCCACTTCATAATGGTCAAGCTTTAATACCATACTCTACTTCTATGAACTATTTCTCTTTCTCTTGTACTAATTTCTACGTTCTTACTATATTATATTAGTGTTCTATATACTACTTGCTAAATGTAACTTCTTTTATGAGATTCTTAGTTGAAATAATGTAAAGCATATATTGCATGCTTATGGAAACATAAAACGTCACTAGGGATTTTTAACATTACACTACTACGGATGATGCTCGGTAGATTATGTGTAGTTAGAATGAAATCAACTATGTCCTAGTATTATTGAAAGTAATTACTATATTGTAATGCTCAAATATGTATCATATATTGCAATAAATTCAACCCTTACAAATTAGTATTTTATATGCTATTTTGTATTCATAATAGAAGAAGTGGGTGGAGTGATATTACATTTAAAATACAATGTGTGGTTGGGGTTTAGTCAAATATGCAAGACAAACTAACAAGCATTTTAGTCATATCATAAAAAGTATCAAATTCATCATAAAATGTATTAAATTTACCATGCTTACCTTAGTCATCAAGAAAGTGTTATCCATTATATATGGCATTGGGTTTAGATGGTGTTATTGGACAGCTTAAACATCATACACTAAGGCTTAATTCCTGGGCTAAAAGTGTTAAATAATCAAAGTTGACTTTATTTTTCAAAGCTTAATTTCTTCCTTAGTGTGTGATGTTGAAGAGTGGCCCTCCTACAATAGCATCTTCTAGTAGTTGAGTTTTGTTACTTGTTAGAAAAGAAAATTCTCTACTATAACACCAACAAAGAGCTCTTGTATAATAAGACTATAGGTAAATAGAAGTCCAATAAAGTAATTTAAATCAAAATGGAAATTACATGTCATTTTTTGCAAATTTTGATTATGTTTATGCTAGTCTTCGATCATTACAATTATGTTGACTACATGAACTACTCTTATTAGAGTGAGAGGATAGTGATTTTCATGCATGCATTAAGGGTGAATATTAAAGTGACCCAGAAGAACCTATTGGTGATCAACTTCCCTCCAATAGTCCTTTCAATGATAATAAGATATATATACTACCTGTTTCTATTGTTCACTTACAAGGGAGATTATTATGATCAAGTACTATAGTAAAAAAGAATGAATATTCAAGTGTCCAAATAAAAAAATTGCAAAAGCTTGAAATGTGAATTCAATCATTAGGTTAATTTTATGTTGAAGATTCCCTATAGTATAATTTATTTAATATTTTAATATTTTCATTGGTTAGACATGATTGTGGTTATACTCCATTTATTATCCTTGAAAACAACCTTGATATTTCTTGAGTTATTACTCATTTTTCTCTTTTCAAAAATAAGCCTCATAATAAATATATATATTAAAACATCACTAATTATCTAAAGGAAACATTTTCCTTTAGGTTGACAATACTATATTCAAAGGATAGCCATATATCAACCATATATATCATTGAAAATAATAGATATAGATAGCAATAAACTGATAGTTAACTTGTTTCTACATAGAGTATCTCATGGTGGATGGAATCATATAAGAGGTCTATAAATTATAATACACCTAACATAAAAAAATTGTAGAATAATGAAAATGAAGAAAAAAACATGGACAATATATTCGCCATCACCAAAACATAGACTACACTTGTTAACTAGCAAAAAAAACTAAGTTTTATTGAGATTACATATAGTGAGGATATTTTTATGTGAATTTAATAATACAAACAATTAGTCTTCTAGGTGACACTAGGTACCAAATACTTATCCATAATAGGATAATCCAATATAGGTTATCCATACCTCAATGGGAAGATTTGATAAGAATATATTCTTAAAAAAACTATTTCCAAATTTTCTAAGAGAAGAAAGAAGATTTTTGGAAGGTAATTTAAGTTGTTGATCTCATCCTTAAAAAAAATTATGACTTGATGTTTTGGAATTCTTTTAATTCTTCCATTTAGTTGTGGTTTTCAACTATATTATATAGTTGTTTAGATATTTTTCATTCTTCTTTCTAAGAAAATTTCTAATAGTATTAAAAGAATTAGTTTCCCTTGATGGGAGTTTCTTATTCTAGATATCATCCCAAAATCTTGATTTCCAATATCTATGTACTTAATTTTCTTTTGGTTTTTGGTTTTTATGGACACTTCTCCAAATAGGAGAACTCTAAAGACTACCTAGTAACATTGTCCCTAGTTTGAGAGAGCTCAAAGAAACTATAAATCCAATCATTTAGAAAGAGTAAACACAATGGATACAAAAAAGTATACAAAGAACTTTGTCTAGGCCACCAACTTCCCCTCCACCTTACACTCCTTATATTCCCAATCCCTTATCATACCATATTCTACTTCTACAACCTACATCTCTTTATTTTGTAGTGCTTTTTATATTCTTACTATTATATTAGTGTTCTATACTACTTCTTAAATGTTAGTCCTATCCTGAGATTTGTAGCCCAAATAATTGTGTACATCTATTGCATTCTTCTAGAAAGATAAACCTTTACTACTAAAAACTATTAAAACTACACTATTAATGTTACAAATGGGTCTTGTTAAACAAGAGATACAAAGAATCAAAGTTTCCAACTAAAATATTGTTTGGTTAAGGTAGATAAAAGTAGTGACTTAAATAAGGAGAAGGAAGAAAAGAAAAATAAATAGAAAGAGATATTGAGGGTACATTTACAATTAATTGATATTGAGGTGTGAAGAGTTTGGGGCATATAATTTCAAAGGAATATTAAGTATGCTTGGATTTTTAGATAAATTGAAGAGTGATAGACATGATTTCATTACTACATTCTTTATTTGTCTATTTTCCCTGATACAAATTTATCTATTAATAGTCGTGAAACACTATTGGATTAATTGTTCATGTCAACAACAAATCAATAATTTGTATACCTTGGTCTTTTAAAATAATTTGATTTAAAAGAAGAAATAACTCATTGAAAATTCTAAAGTACTCTTATAAAATAAATAATGTATAATTCATTTTAGTCAATGAAATCATTATGAAATTGTAGTGAAGGCATTTTATCATTTGTATTTGTTACTATTTGAAGGACAAACATTAGAACCTCAATTTAATTCTTCTATTTCTATTATGTAATGTTGAAACATTTATGAAATTTGCATTAGTTTCCATTGTTAGCTTCCTTATAGTATTTTGTAGTTTGATTAAATTTGTAACTTGATTTTGACATTAATATGCATGGTTTACTTTTTGCATATGTGCAAAAACATAGCTAAGGAATTAAGAATCCTATATAGGTAAAAAATAGGTTTAAAATGAAAGAGTAAAATACTTTAAACTATGAAATCCCTAGGTCATTATTATTTTATTGATCTTTTAGTAGTTTTTTAAAAAGGTTTTAATGCTTTTCTGAGTTTTTAGAAAGTTATTTTTTATTAATAACCTCTAAATGTTACTTCCAATTTTGAATGTTAGTTGACAGTTCATATTATCTCAATTTTAGGAAGCTTCATGAAAAAATTCAACTTTTTTTGAGTTGTTTCAAAAATTGCCAAAAAATGGCAAAATTAGTTTTATGAAAAAATTGCCAAAAAATGGTAATTTCAGATTTGTATTTAAATTTTATTTCCTCTCATTATAGGGGAAGAGAATTGAAAAGATGAATAAAGAATAATTTGGAGTTTTAATATTTATTTTTCTCTTCTTTCTCTCTTATGTTTTTTAAAATTATTTGAGGAATTTTGGCTGCATGGTCTAGTATCAGAGCTTAAAACATCTAGGAAAATAATATTTTTTTGGTTATGAGTTTAAGTTTATGCAGGTTGAGAAGAGGAACTAGTTTCCAAAAAATCAAGGTAAAAAAGAGAAAAGATTCAATTGTGGCAAAGGATGGACTCATTTGAAGAGTTGGATTTATTGATGAAGTACTTGCAGAAGAGGAAAGAAGAAAATAAAATAAAAGAGAATGAGAGGAAGAGGAAGGAGGAAGAGATGAGATGATTATTGTTGAAATAAATGTTAAAAGAATTTTACAATAAAGTTTTCAATAATTAAGAAATGTAATGGAATTAGAAATGCAAAAATGATGCGTACTAGTCAAGAAGAGGATCACATGGCCTCTTCAAAAGATAATTCAGAAGAAGAAAAGGAAAGAAGAGACAATCCAAAAAATGAAATGGTGAGTATAGAAATGTCTATTTTGACATCAAGAATTGAAGAAGCTAAGATAAACATAGCCACAAAAGAGTCTTTTTGTTGATATTTGATTGAAAAGATCATTTGATTAGAAAGATTGCTAAAGAAGACCATGTGTTTCAATCATTATTTTGTCATTGATGTCAAACTTGCTACATGCTAGTAAGGCAATTACTTATATGTTTCAAGTCCTATTAGTTAGTTGATTTATGAAGAGGATTTGATCAACAAAGATGTAACAAAAGTACCTAGAGGAAAGGTTGAGTTATGATTATGTATTGAAGTACAAGAATCAACTAAGACAATGATAACATAATGTATTGATGATCTACTTAAGGTTACAAAATGACTGGCTACACTTAGAAAGTTTAGAAGAATAAAGTTAAACAAAGTTCATTTGCCAAGCTTGACCAAGTGGATAGTAGGTGCCGACCATAGTTAGTGCAAGCTGAGAAAAAAGTCTGTTGGAGCCAAGTGAAAGAAAATTCTAGTGGATGTCGAGAAAGTTAGTAGATGTTGAGCAATTTTTAGTTGATGCCAAGCACTAGTAAAATCCAGTTAATGCCAAGTGATTTTACAGTTGATGCTGAGTAATGCAGTATGTGATGAGCATCAAAAGGTTGAAAATGATGAGTTGTTGCATTATGAAAAAGATCAAAGATTCACTCAATAAAAGCCAACAAGTTTGTTTTCTTGGAAATTTTGAATCAAGAGGAAGATAAGATTCATGAGTTGGTGGCATAGAATCTTATGTAAACCATTTTGGAGGTGAATTCAAATGGATTCTAAGAGAAGTTTCTAGAAAAGACAAGATATAGGGTAGATACATTGTATCCTACATAATCCATCAAAAACCCTAATTTTGATGATTGATAATGACCAAGAAAATGTTCTAATTTCCTATATTTAAGAATGTTTGGTAATGAAGCAAAGAGTTAGAGAGTTTGATGTGGAAATCTAATAAGGAGAGGAAAAGTGATTTTGCTTCATCAAGTGACCCAAATGAAGAAGTCTGCAATGGCATATTGAGCTAGAAGTCTTAAAGAGGATGAATGCTTCAAGGATGAACAAGCTATCAAAGATGAAAAGATTGGAAGCCAAGCAGAGTTGAGACCTAGACAGTGACCTATAATCTGCAAGTAAGGTTTAAGTTGTATCAGATCAAAGCTCTACTATTTTTTTTCTAACAATTGTGTATTAGCCTAGGGTAAATCCTTTGGAGTAAGGTTGACTTAATAACCATTAGAAAATCCTTTAATAGGGTGGCATTCCAAGTGAATGGCCTAAAGTCCTCTTACAAGGCTCACTTTTGACAGGGTGATTGAAATCCCTTAACCATGTCACATTTAACAGTGTGTATTATAACCTTCAACAAGGTTGGCCTTTAACAGAGCATCACTTTAGAAGAGTGAAAAGGGAGTAGCATGTTACTAGTAGTTTTTCCCAACTTGAGTTTCCACATTAAATCATTGTGTCAAATGTGTTGATGAATGTGTGGTGTTTCATACTTTACATTTTTGCAAGTTGATTTGATAGTAACATATTAGTTTTAGTTAACACACAATAAATGCATGCATGGTTAAGAATGTTTTATGGGTTCATTAAATTGTGAAAAAATTTATTTGTAGATCTAGACCTTGAATAATTAATTCACCTCCCGCCCCTCTCAGTTATTATAAAAGAATTCAAACGATTGGTATCAGAGCCATCTACTTAAGAGGATTAGTTTTAAGGTACTAAAAGCACAAAGACCAAGATGTCAAAAAGAGAGGTATCCAAGCTCAACAGAGATAACTTTCCTGCATTGCAAAGTTTGATAAAGCTACACCTTGGAGGACTTGGAGATTAAGCATAATCTTGCATTGTAGTAGAAAATGTTGATCTAGCAGGAGCCTTAATTGTTGAAGATTTGAAGAAAAATAAAGAACATAATCAGGCAATGTTGGAGATTACCTTTGCCTTAACCTATGCCAAATTTTATGATATCAAAGGTCTCAATAGTGCAAAGAAGATGTGGGATGCCCTAGACACCATCTATGGAGGAGACAAAAATATTCAAAAAGCCAAGTTAGAGAGCCTCAAAGGTAAGTTTGATGACATGAGAATGGAAAAAGGTGAGAATATTGCTCAATATGTTGCTAGAATAAAAGAAGTTGTTAGTGCAATAAAACATGCTACTAGTAAAATAGATGATGATATTGTGCTAAGTAAAGTCTTGAGAACATTGTTTCCTGTGTATGCCATTAGAGTATCTACAATCCAAGAGTTAAGATGTATACCAAGAAATGATCTAACCCTTGAAGGTCTAGTAGCAAGACTCACTAGTTTTGAGATATCTAATTTTGATAACTACAGACCAAAGAGTATTTAATTATCTTTCAAACAAAAATTGTTATTGAAGGATTTTGAGGAGGTAAAGTAGAAGAAGAAGAAGAAGAAAAGAAAGATAAAGTATGCATCTAGTGACAGTAACACAGACGAGGAAGACATTGAACAATTGGAAGCATTGTTGGCTAGAAGATTTCACAGAGGAAAAGGCAAGTTCAAAGCTAAGTTACCTATCATTTGTTTCAATTGCAATGAAGTTGGTCATATTTCTATTAGATGTACACAGAAGAAGAACTATAGAGAAGGAAACAAGAATAAAAACAAAAGAGACGATGATGGAAGAGACTACAAAGACAAAGGAAAGAAGTCATGCTACATTGTTGATGAACATGTCTCTGATGAAAATGATGATGAACTAGTATATGTTGCAATGAAGGATGAATCTGATGAGGATGAAGCAACTACACTTATAACTTGTGTGAACAAGAATGACAAATGGATCATTAACAGTAGATGCTCACATCACATGACTGGAGACAAAAGTAAGTTCAATACTTAAATCTATTATGATGGAAATAGTGTAAGATTTGGTAATGATGCACCATGTTTGATAAAAGGGAAAGGGTCTATCAAACTCACAGACAAGATTTCATGTGACAATGCTTATTATGTTGAAGGATTGAATTATAATTTGTTAAGTGTGTCACAATTGAATAATTTGGGATGCAAAGTTGAGTTTGAAAATAAATCAACCAAGATATATGATACAAATGGAAACTTGATTGGACAAGGTGATCAAACTAGAAGTAATCCATTCTATCTAGATATAGAAGATGCTACTTGTCTCATTGCAAAATTTGATGATGCATGGCTTTGGCACAAGAGACTATGTCATGTTAATTTTGATAATCTAGTTAGTATCATTAACATGAAAAGAGTTAGAGATTTGCCTAAATTGAAGAAACTAGAAAATATAATGTGCAAACAATGTCAACTAGGCAAGATGACAAAGTCAAGCTTTAAAAGTAAAGCTTATACCTCAAGGAAATACTTCAAATTGTTCATACTAACCTATTGAACTACAAAGCTACAAAGAAGATAAGTACATAATACTATTTTCTAATGATTACTCTAGGATGATGATAGTTATGTTTCTAAAATAAAAATTAGATGATTTTCAAATGTTTAAGTGGTACTTGGCAAGAGTGGAAAAAGAAACAGGTAAGAGTCTAAAATGCTTGAGATCAGATAGAGGAGGGCAATTCACTTCAAATGAGTTTGAGACATTCTGTAATAACAGAGGAATCAAAAGATAGACATTTGCATGTAGGACCCCTCCACAAAATGGAATTACTGAAAGAAGAAATGGGTCTATAATGAACTATGCCAAAACACTAATGAAAGAAAAGAATGTTTCTGTAAAATACTAGAGAGAAGTTGTAAGTACTATTGTATACATCTTGAACCTTGTGCAAGTCAAGAAAGGTACTCATTCAACACCTTTTGAACTATGGTATAGATATCCACTTAATGTGAAACACTTTAAGGTATTTGGAAGAAAATACTATATTCTTAAAGATGTTAGGAGTGGAAAGTTTGATGCAAAGTGCGAAGAAGGTATATTCCTTGGTTACTCCACATGAAGTAAATCTTACAAGTGTTTAAATACTAATACTAAAAAAATTGTGGAAAGTGAAAATGTGAATTTTGATGAGTTTACAGAAGTACATGAGGCTGAACCTACAAAAGAACTAGAAGAATACAAATCATTTGTATACTATTATGAAGGAATGCCTACTGAAGAAGATGCTACAAATCATGCCACAAACCAATAGCAAGTTTCAACAACTGCCAAGTCAAAACTTGTGAAGGTCGAGTTGCATTCAGATGCTGAGTTGTAAAATGAGGAAAATACACAATCTAACTTTGGGATTAGCACACATCAAAGAAATGTTGAAACACCTTAAAAATATGTGCACAGTGACACTAAAGTTGAGAGATAGAATGTGGCTACAAGAACTGAGCCTAAATTGTCCAAATATGTCGAAAAACACCACCCTATAGATCAAATCATTGGAAACAAAGATGTGAAGCCAATGACAAGAAATAGATTGAGAAGTGAATCATGTTTATTAAGCATGTAGGAACATAAGATAGTAAAAGATGCATTGAAAGATGATGACTAGTACAAGGTGTTGATATATGATTAAAAAAATCATTTGAGTAGAAAATTGTTGAAAGAAGATTGTGTATTTTCAATCATTTTTGTCATTGATATCAAACTCACCCCATGCTGGTAAGATAATTCTTATATGTTTCAAGCTCTATCACTTAGTTGATTGATAAGAAGGATTTGATCAACAAGATGTAACAAAAGTACATAGAGGAAAAGTTGAGTTATGATTATGTATTGAAGTGCAAGAATTAGTTAAGACAGTGATAACATAATCTATTGATAATCTACTTGTGGTTACAAAATGATTGGCTACACTTACAAAGTTTAGAAGAAGAAGGTTGGACAAAGTTTATTTTCTAAGCTTGACCAAGTTGATAGAAGGTGTTCAGCAAAGTTAGTGCAAGCTGAGCAAAAAGTTGGTTGGAGCCGAGTGAAAGAAATTTATAGTGGATGCCAAACAAGTTAGTAGATATCAAGTGATTTTTAGTTGATGCCAAGTGATTTTACAATAGATGCTAAGATACAGAGTATGTGTTGAGCATTGGTAAATTGATAAGGTCAAGCTATTGCATTATAAAAAAGATCAAAGATTTGCCCAGTAAAAACCAACAAATTTGTTTTCTTGGAACTTGTAAATCATAAGGAAGATAAGATTGATGAGCTGGAGGCATAGAATATTATGTAAACTATTTTTGAGGTGAATTCAAATGAATTTTAGGAGAAGTTTCTAGAGAAGACAAGATATGGGGTAGATAAATTGTATCCTACCTAATCCATTGAAAACCTTAATTTTTTAGATGGATAATGAGTGGGAAAATGAGTTCTAATTCCCTATATGTAGGGATGTCTGGTCATGAAGAAATGTTGGATAGAGGTCAAAGAATTTTTGAATCTAACAAAGAGAAGGAAGAGGGTTTTCTTCAAGTGATCTAAGCAAAGAAGTATGTAATGGCGAGCTAAGCTAGAAGACTAGAAGAAAATGAATGTCTGATGGGTGAACAAGCTATTAGAACTACAAAGATAGGAAGCCAAATAGAGACATGGACTAACTAGTGATCTATAATCTACAAGTAATGTTGTAAGTTGCATCAAATCAAAGCTCTACTATTACTTTCTAACAATTGTATCAGATTAGGGTAAATCCTTTGGAGAAAGGTTGACTTAACAATCATTGGAAAATAATTTAATAGGGTGGCATTCCAAGTGAATGACCTAAAGCCTTCTAATAAGGTAACAAGGCTCACTTTTAACAAGGTGATTCAAATTCCTTAATCAGGTCACATTTAACAATGTGTGTGGTAACCCTTAATAGGGTTGACCTTTAACAGGACATCACTTCAGAAGAGTGAAAAAGGAGTAGCATGTTACTGGTGGTTTTTCCAAATTGGGTTTCCATGTTAAATCATTGTGTCAAGTATACTAATGGATATTTTGTGTCTTATGCTTTACATTTCTACATGATTAGTTTAACAGTAACATATTAGTTTTGGTTAACACACAATGAATGCATGCATGGTTAAGCAAGCTTGAAGGGTTCATTGAATTGTGAAAAGTTTTATTTCATACATCTAGACCTTAAATAACTAATTCACCCCCCTCTTAGTTATTCTAATAGATTTCTAATAATTGGCATCAGAGCATAGTTGCTTACAAGGATTAATTTTAAGGTACTAAAAGCATAAAGATCAAGATGTCAAAAAGAGAGGTACCCAAGATGAACAGAGATAACTTTTCTACATGGAAAAGTTTGATGAAGCTACATATTGAAGGGCTTGGAGATTATGCACAAACTTGCATTACAATAGAACATGTTGATTTAGTAGGAGCCCTAACTACTGAAGACTTGAAGAAAAAGAAAGAGCATAATCAGGTGATGTTGAAGATTTCCTTTGCCCTAAGCTATGTTGAGTTTGATGACATCAAAGAACTCAAAAGTTCAAAGAAGATGTGGGATGCCCTAACCACTACCTATGGAGGAGACAAAAATGTTCAAAGAACCAAGTCAGAGAGCCTAAGAGGTAAGTTTGATGACATGTGAATGCAAGAAGGAGAAAACATTGCTCAATATGTTGCTAGAATAAAAGAAATTATTAGTGCAATAAGAGGTACAACTGGGAAAATAGATGATGATATTGTGTTAAGTAAAGTTTTGAGAATATTGTTGCATGTGTATGCCATTAGAGTGTCTATAATTCAAGAGTTAAGATGTATGCCAAGAAATGATTTAACCCTTGAAGGTTTGGTAGGAAGACTCACTACCTTTGAGTAATCTAATTTTGACAACTATAGACTAGAAATTATTGAATCGGCCTTCAAAGCAAAACTGTTACTAAAAGATTCTAAGGAGGTTAAGCCAAAGAAGAAGAAAAGAAAAATAAAGTATGCATTCAATAATAGCAGTACAAATGAGGAAGACATTGAACAATTGGAAGCATTTCTACCTAGAATATTTCACAAAGAAAAAGGTAAATTCAAAGGAAAGATGCCTATCATTTGTTTTAATTGCAATGAAGTTGGCCATATTGTAGCAAGATGTACACAAAAGAAAATATTCTAAGGGAACAAGTACAAAAATAGAAGAGAAGATGATGGAAGAGACTACAAAGATAAAGGCAAGAAGTCATGCTACATTGTTGATGAAAATAGTGATGAAGTGGTATATGTTGCAATGAAGGATGAATCAGATGAGGATGAAGCTACTACACTTATGACTTGTGTGAAAAAAAATGAAAAATGGAGTATTGACAGTGGATGCTCACATCACATGACTAGAGATAGAAATAAGTTCATTACCTTAAATTGTTATGATGGAAATAGTGTAAGATTTGGTAATGATGCACCATGTTCAATAAAAGGAAAAGGGTCTATTAAGCTTAGAAAAAATATCTCATGTGACAATGCCTACTATGTTCAAGGATTGAATTACAACTTGTTAAGTGTGTCACAATTGAATAATGTGGGGTGAAAAGTTGAGTTTGAAAATAAATCAACCAAGATATATGATACAAAAGGAAATCTAATTGGAAAAGGTGATCAAACTAGGAGTAATTTATTCTATTTGGATATAGAAGATGCTACTTATCTTATTGTAAAATTTGATGATGTATGGCTTTGGCACAAGAGATTATGTCATGTTTGTTAGAATTACTTAAAATAATTGAGAGGTGGGTGGGACTGAATCAGTTATCCAAGGTCCAATGATGTCCAATACAACTTTTTCTTCTAATCCTTAATGGCACATAATTGAAATTATCATGCATGCAATTGAACATTAAACAATCATGAAAAATAAACATGCATCACACCATAACACTAAGGATTTTGATGGCCCAAAAACCCTCCTGGAATAAGAAGGTAAAACTGGGGTGGAGATAATACCCACTAAATAACTATGCAATTGATTTCAACCACTTCTGATGGTTTTCCCTATTAAAGGCCTGCCTTGTTAAAGGCTACAACACATTGTTAAATTTGACCCTGTTAAAGGATTTCTACACTGTGTTAGAAGCGTTCCTTGTTAGAGGACTTAAGAAACATTCAACTTGGAATGTCACCCTATTAAAGGATTTACATAGAGCTGTTAGGCTCACCCAAGTCCATGGTATTTATAGTCACCTTCTCAAAAGAATCTTTCATCCCTCTCTAAGGATATCCTATCCTCCTCCTAAGGATCTCTTATCCTTCTCCTAAGGATCTCTTTATCCTTTTTCTGACGATCTCTTTATCCTTCTCTTGGGGATCTCTTTATCCTTTTCCTAAGGCTTATCTACCTAGCTATTAAGCTAACCTAGCAATGTAGGGTTTCAATGTCTAATAAAATGGTAAGAAAGTATTAGAAGGATTTTGACCTGATATAGATTGCAACTTCAAATTTGTAGATTTTAGATCACTCTTCAGTTCTTTTCTTTGCTTAGCTTTCATCCCTTGTAGTGCTGGCATCTTGTTCACCCTTCAAGATCTGTCTCCTTGAGTTCTTCCACTCGTTATGCCAATGCACTCCATGATTATTTGATCAACTCAGAGTCTTGATGCTCTGTTCTTACTCCTCTTGGCTTCTTTGCATGACCATACTTTATGACCAACTCCCTCTCATGCATGCACATTTGATATCTGACCTATAACTCCTTATAAAGAAGTTATGTTCTTCATTTTCGGCTCAAATCTTAATTTGATCTTGAGAAAATGGTATTGTTTTCCCTCCAAATTGTTTCTTCTAGAAACTTCATGATAAGTCCATTAGCATTCACCTTGAATTGGTTTGCATGCTTTACATAAAAATCTATGACATCTACTCATCATCCTTATCATCCAACTAATTCACAAAATTTGATGTAACAAACTTATTGCTCCTAATCTGGCAAATCTTTGACTTAACAAATAATGTAGCAACTAGACAGTATTGATTTACTGATGCTCGGCTCCTTCTGTGTTACTTGGCTTCTATTGTTATTTTATTGGTGCTTGGCACCTAAAAAAATTCTATGTTACTTGGCACCTGATCTTCACTCAGCACCTAAAGGCTGCTCGACACTTGAAGATCACTCGGCACACACTAAGTTGAACTTGCTCGACTTCAATTGAGAATCTGTTCGGCACTAACTAGCTAGCTCGGCTCTCTCCAATGAACTTAATTAATCCTTATGTCTTTTATGTGTCTTAGTGTGTCCATCCTCTATGTCTTAGAATATATCATCAATACACTATTTCATCAATGGCTTAACTGATCCTTATACTTCATTACAACATCATAACTTCAACCTTTCTCTAGGTACTCTAGTTACATCTTATTGATTGCCACCTCCTTGTCAATCAACCAATTTATAGCATTTGGATCACTAAAGAAATTGCCATTCCTGCAAATAGAAAGTTTGACATCAATGAAAAAACAATGATTGAAAACATTTTTTAACAGTTCCATTATTCTTTATTCATGATCTTTTCAATCATTTCCAACAATCTCCCTCTTTGGCATTGATGGCAAACCAAACTGATCAATTGATCAACGTAGTATCTGCTTGGTATATAACTCCATCTTTTGCTTCTCCCTTTGGACTGTTGCATCCTTACTCTATATTCCTAATCCTTGATAGCTGCTTGCTAATTCTTATCTCTTCTTGAATCTCCCTCTTTCATATACATCTCTCATATATAGCTCCCTCTTACTTTGTATTGATCAGTGTCTCATATATCTCCCTCTTTGACATAAATGCCAAAGATGTAGCATCTTCAACATGCTAAATATAAGCTTTTCATCTTCATGTTTTCTTCCCCTCTCACCATGCTTGTGACTGATCTGGAATTTCTATTCCTGTTGTCATCATCTGCATCACTCTTCTGATATTTCAATGTTCTACTCCTATTGATGCAAGGTAGCTTCTTTGTTCCTTTAGACTGCTTGAGTTAGGGCCATTACCCCCAACTTGCCTCTAAGGTATTCATAAGGATCCTTAGGCAATGGTTTGGTGAAGATATCTGCAATTTGTTCCTTTGTGTGAATGTACTCTATCTTCGCTTGTTTGTCTTCCACCAATTCTCTGACATAGTGATACTTGATTGGAATATGCTTGATTTTTGCATGCATTACCAGATTCTTGGATATGTTTATAGCACTTGTATTATCACAATATTGTATCATAGGTTTGATTACCTCTTCTTTCATTCCTTTCAATAGATGTTTAAGCCACACAATGTTTGTACAATTGACTATTGCTGCCACATATTTTGCTTCTGTAGTGGACTAAGATATGCATGTTTGTTTCTTGCTAGTCCAAGTAACTAGCCTTTTACCTAAGAATAATGTTCCTCCACTTGTGCTTTTCCTATCATCAATGTTTCCCCCCCAATTTACGTCTGTGTATGCATTGAGGTCAAACTTCTCATTCTTTCTGTAATATAGGCCAAAATTATCAATTCCTTTGAGATACCTCATTATCCTTTTTACTGCCATGAGATGATTTTCTCTAGGATTAGCAAAGAATCTAGCCACTATTCCAACTACTAGTGCTATGTCTGGTCTACTATGTACAACATATTGTAGTTTCCCAATCGTGGATCTGTATATTGTTTGATTGAATTTAGCTGATTCATCATTTTTTGATAGCTTATGTCTTGTTGCCATTGGTGTGTTGATAGGTTTCGAATATTCTAATCCAAACTTCTTGAGTATCTCCTTGATGTATTTTGATTGTCACAAATATAACATGTTTTAGTTGATGTACTTGCAATCCTACAAAGAATTTGATTTCTCCAAACTTAGACATCTCAAACTCATGTTTCATTTTGTCAGCAAAACTTTTGCAAAGTACTTCCTTTCCTCCAAAGACTATATCATCCACAAATATTTTAGATACAAGAATATCCTTACCTTCTTTTGATTTTATGTACATGTTGTTATCATCAGTTCTTTCAAATCCTATTTACACTACATACTTGTGAATTCTCTCATACCAAGCTCTAGGGGCTTGCTTTAATCCATATAGAGCCTTATGCAATTTGCATACCTTATTTTTGTTCTTTTCATCAACAAAACCTTTTGGTTGCTCTATGTAGATTTCCTCTTCAAGTATACCATTCAAAAATGTGGACTTAACATCCATTTGATAGACTTTAAATCCTTTGACGGCTGCATATGCCAGTAATGTCCTTGCTCCTTCCATTCTAGCAACTGGAGCAAAATTTTCTCCATAGTCTAGTCCTTCTTCTTGTGCATACGCTCTACAAACTAGTCTTGCCTTGTTCCTTTTGATTTCACCATTCTCATCTACCTTGTTTTTGAACACCTACTTGGTTCTAATTACATTCTTGTCAACTAGTCTTGAGACTAAGGTCCATGTCTTGTTCTTGTCAATTTGTTCTATTTACTCTTCATAGCATTATACCAGTCATTATCTTTTATAGCTTCACTTACTATTTTTGGTTCCATTTTGCTAAGTAGACATGTTTCACTTCTAAGTCTATTCCTTGTCATTGGTCCTACCTCTTTGTTTCCTTGTCTATTCAAGCACTTATAAGCTTTGCTTCTATTAGAATAACCAAGAAATGTGCCTTCCTCACTCTTTGCATCAAACTTTCCATTTCTAGACTCTTTATATATATATATATATATATATATATATATATATATATATATATATATATATATATATATATATATATATATATATATATATATATATATATATATATAGCATTTGCATCCAAATATTTTGAAATGTTTTACATTAGGAGAATGCCCATACCATAATTCAAAAGGTGTTGCATTTGTACCTTTCTTGGCTTGAACTCTGTTGAGTGTGTAGACTGTAGTACTTACAGCTTCTCTCTAGTACTTGAGTGCAACATTTTTCTCCATCATTAAGGTCCTAGCATAATCAATAATTGATCTATTCCTTCTTTCTACTATACCATTCTGAGGTGGAGTCCTAGGTGCTGATGTCTACCTTTTGATTCATCTTTCATTGCAGAACTCTTCAAATTTTCTTGATGTGAATTCACATCCTCTACCAAATCTAAGACATTTTAGGCTCTTTCCAATCTCTTTCTCAACTCTTGTCAAGTACCATTTAAACATTTTAAATGCATCTAATTTTACTTTCAGGAACATGACTGTCATCATTCTTGAATAGTCATCTACAAATAGCATTATGTATTTGTCACCTTTGTAGCTTTGTACTTCAATAGGACCACACAAGTCAGTATGAACTAGCTCTAATACTTCATTAGAAGTATAAGTCTTGCTTTTGAAAGTTGACTTGGTCATCTTCCCTAGTTGGTATTATTTGCACATGGTGTTATCATTTTTCTTTAGCTTTGGTAGACCTCTGACTTTTTTCATTTTGCTTATGCTTATCAGATTATCAAAATTTACATGACATAGCCTCTTGTGCCATAACCATACATCATCAGTTTGAACAATGAGACAAGAAGCATCTTCCATGTCAAGGTAAAAAAAACTACTCCTAGTTTGATCACCTTTTCCTATTAGACTTCCTTGAGAATCATAGACCTGAGCAATTCCTTTTTCAAATTCAACCTTACATCCTATGTTGCCTAATTGTGAGACACTTAACAAGTTATAATTTAAGCCTTCAACATAGTATGCATTATCACATGATATATTTTTAGTAAGTTTGATACTACCTTTCCCTTTGATCTAACATGGTGCATTGTTACCAAATCTAACACTATTTCCTTCATATTGAGTAAAGAAAATAAACTTACTTTTATCTCTAGTTATGTGATGAGAGCATCCACTATCTATGATCTACCTATCATTCATGTTCATGTAGGTTACCAAGGTAGTTGCTTCATCTTCATCTGATTCATCTTTCATAGCCACATAGACTACTTCATCATCATTCTCGTCATTTTCTTCTTCAACAATGTAGCATCTTTTGCCTTTACCTCTATAGTCCTTATTTTCCTTTTTCTTGTTCTTGAAGTTGCCTCCATCCTTGTAAATTTTCTTTTGTGTGCATCTGGCTGCAATGTGACCAACTTCATTACAATTGAAACAAATGATTGGTAGCTTACCTTTGAATTTTCCTCTTCCTCTATGAAATCTTCTTGCTAGTTATGCCTCCAATTGGTCCACATCATCTTCATTAGTGTTGATGTCACTAGATATATACTTTCCTTTTCCACTCTTTTTCCTTTTTTGCATCTCCTTGTTGTATTATAATGTCATCTTGGTTTTGAATGTAGATTAAAATTTTTCTAGCTTGTAGTTATCAAAGTTGGATAGCTCAAAGGCAGTGTGTCTCCCAATTATTCCTTCAAATGATAATGTGTTGCTTGGTACACACCTTAGTTCTTGGATGGCTGATACTCTTATACCATAGATGGGAAGCAAATTTCTCAAGTATTCTATCCTCCTAAGCTTCTTATGGCACTTACTACTTCCTTCATCCTTGCACCATATTTAGTAGAATTCTCTCCTTCTTCCATTTTCATGTCATCAAACTTTCCTCTTAGGCTCTCTCTTTTGGCTCTCTTGACATTATCATCTCCTCCATAGATTTTGATAATGTTTCCTACATCTGATGTGCAATATCACATCCTTTGATGTCATCATACTCGGTATAGCTTAGAGCTAAAGCAATATCTAACATCGTTTCATTGTGCTCCTTCTTCTTGCTCATGTCATCTGTAGTAAGGGGTCCTACAAGGTCTACATGATCAACTTTGATTGAGGTCTATGCATAGTCACCTATTGATCTAAGTTGTAGCTTCATCAAAGTTTGTCATGTAACAAAGTTGTCTTTGTTTAGCTTGGGAACTTGTCTCTTGGACATCTTGATCTTTCTATTGCTAGTACCTTGAAACAAATCAGTAGTGTGCTCTGATACCAATTGTTAGAATTACTTAGAATAACTAAGAGGGGGGGGGGTGGTGAATCAATTATCCAAGGTCCAATGATGTCCAATACAACTTTTTCTTCTAATCCTTAATGGCACATAACTGAAATTATCATGCATGCAATTGAACATTAAAAAATCATGAAAAATAAACATGCATCACACCATAACACTAAGGATTTTGATGACCCAAAAACCCTCCAGGAATAAGAAGGTAAAATTGGGGTGGGGATGATACCCACTGAATAATTACACAATTGATTTCAACCACTTCTGATGGTTTTTCCTGTTAAAGGCTACAACACATTGTTAAATGTTACCCTATTAAAGGATTTCTACACCTTGTTAGAAGTGTGCCCTGCTAGAGGACTTAAGAACATTCAACTTGGAATGTCACCCTATTAAAGGATTTACATAGAGCTATTAGGCTCACCCAAGTCCATGGGATTTACGGTCACCTTCTCAAAAGAATCTTTCATCCCTCCTAAGGATCTCTTATCCTTCTCCTAAGGATCTCTTTATCCTTTTCTTGAGGATCTCTTTATCCTTCTCCTAGGGATCTCTTTATCCTTTTCCTAAGGCTTATCCACCTAGCTGTTAAGCTAACCTAGCAATGTAGGGTTTCAATGTCTAATAAAATGGTAAGAAAGTATTAGAAGGATTTTGACCTGATATAGATTGCAACTTCAACTTTGCAAATTTCATATCACTCTTCAGTCCTTTTCTTTGCTTGGCTTTCCTCCCTTGCAGTGTTGACAGCTTGTTCACCCTTCAAGATCTGTCTCCTTGAGTTCTTTCACTCATTATGCCAATGCACTCTATGATCATTTGATCAACTCAGAGTCTTGATGCTCTATTCTTACTCCTCTTGGTTTCTTTGCATGACCATACTTTATGACCAACTCCCTCTCATGCATGTGCATTTGATCTCTAACCTGTAACTCCTTATAAAGAAGTTATGTTCTTCATTTCCCACTCAAATCTTAATTTGATCTTGAGAAAATGGTATTGCTTTCCCTCCAAATTATTTCTTCTATAAACTTCATGATAAGTCCATTAGCATTCACCTTTAATTGGTTTGCATGGTTAACATAAAAATCTGTGACATCTACTCAACATCCTTATCATCCAACTAATTCACAAAATTTGATGTAACAAACTTATCACTAATGATCTAGCAAATCTTTGACTTAACAAATAATGCAGCAACTTGACATCATTGATTTACTGATGCTTGGGTCTTTCTGTGTCACTCAGCTTCTATTGTTATTTTACTAGTGTTCGGCACCTAAAGAAATTCTATGTTACTCGGCATTTGATCTTCACTTAGCACCTGAAGGTTGCTCAGCACCTAAAATTCACTCAGCACACACTAAGTTGAACTTGCTCAGCTTCGATTGAGATTCTATTTGGCACTAACTAGCTAGCTCAGCTCTCTCCAATGAACTTAGTTAATCCTTACATCTTTGATGTATCTCAGTGTGTCCATCCTATGTGCCTTAGAATATATCATCAATACACTATTTCATCAATGGCTTAACTGATCCTTATACTTCATTACAACATCATAACTTCAACCTTTCTCTAGGTACTCTAGTTACATCTTATTGATTGCCACCTCCTTGTCAATCAACCAATTGATAGTATTTGGATCACTAAAGTAATTGTCATTCCTACAAGTAGCAAGGTTGACATCAATGACAAAACAATGATTGAAAACATTCTTTACCAGTTCTATTATTCTTCATTCATGATCTTTTCAATCATTTCCAACAATGTTAACTTTGATAATCTAATCAGTATCAACAACATGAAAAGTGTTAGATGTTTTCCTAAGTTGAAGAAACCTAAAAATATAATGTGCAAACGATGTCAGCTAGGCAAAATGATAAAGTCAAGTTTTAAAAGTAAAGCTTACACCTCTAAGAAAATACTTGAAATTGTTCATACTAATTTTTGTGGACCTATTGAGGCGCAAAGTTACAAAGGAGACATGTATATAATGCTACTTAGTGATGATTACTCTAGATGATGATAGTCATGTTTCTAAAACAAAAATTAGATGCTTTTCAAATGTTTAAATGGTATTTGTCAAGAGTTGAGAAAGAAACAGGTAAAAGCTTGAAATTCTTGAGATCAGATAGAGGAGGTGAATTCACTTCACATGAGTTTGAGATGTTCTACAATGATAGAGGAATCAAGAGACAAACATCAACACCTAGGATCCCTCCACAAAATGGAATTGCTAAAAGAAGAAATAGATCTATAATGGACTATGCCAGAACACTAATCATGGAGAGAAATGTTGCTCTAAAATGTTGGAGAGAAGCTATAAGTACTATAGTATACACTTTGAATCATGTGCAAGTAAAGAAAGGTACTCACTCAACACCTTTTGAACTATGGTATGTTCATCCACCAAATGTGAAATATTTTAAGGTATTTGGAAGAAAATGTTATATTCTTAAAGATGTTAGGAGTGGAAAGTTTGATGCAAAGAGCGAAGAAGGTATATTCCTTGGTTACTCCACAAGAAGTAAAGCTTACAAGTGTTTAATTACTAACACTAACAAAATTGTGAAAAAAGTGAAAATGTGAATTTTGATGAGTTTACAAAAGCACATGAGGTTGAAAATGCAAAAGAACTAGAAGACCAAAAGACATTTGCATACTATTATGAAGGAATGTCTATTGAAGGAAATGTGTCAAATCATGCAACAAATCGACAGCAAGTTTTAACAACTGTCGAGTCACATCCTATGAATGTGGAGTTTCATTCTGATGTCAAGTTGCAACATGAGAAGAATGCACAATGGACGAGATTCTTAAACACACATGAAAGAGATGTTGAAACACATTACAGAGATGCACATAGTGATACTAAAGCTGAGAGACAGAATACAACCATAAGAACTGAGCTTAGACTATCCAAATATATCAAAAGACACAATCCTATAGATCAAATCATTAGAGAAAAAGATGCAAGGCCAACGAAAAAAAATAGGTTAAGAGGTGAAACACATTTGTTAAGCATGAAGGAATCTAAGACAATGAGTGATGCATTGGAAGATGATGATTGGTACAAGGCTATGGAAGTAGAAATTCATTAGATAGAAAAGAACAAGACTTGGAGCCTAGTTCCTAGACTAGAGGACAAGAATGTGATTGGCACAAAATGGGTATTTAGGAACAAGTTAGATGAGAATGGTGAAGTGACAAGAAACAAAGCAAGACTAGTTTTCAAAGGGTTGTACGAGAAGAAGGAATTGACTATGGTGAAACATTTTCCCCTATTACAAGAATGGAAGAAGTAAGAATTATGCTTGCTTATGCTACATACAAAGGTTTCAAAGTCTATCAGATGAATGTTAAGTCTACATTTCTAAATGGAATATTAGAAGAAGAAGTATACACAGAACAACTAGAAGGATTTATGGACAAAAATAATAAGAACATGGTATGTAAACTGCACAAAGCTCTATATGCATTGAAACAAGCACCAAGATCATGGTATGAGAGACTTCATACTTATATTTTTAAGATTGGATTTGAAAGGACATATGATAACAACGCTTTATACATGAAGATAGATAAAGAAAAAGGTACACTCTTATCTAAAAAAATTGTTGATGACATAATATTTGGGACAAGATGCTCTATGTAAAGATTTTGCAAATTAGATGAAGCAAGAGTTTGAAATGTCAATGTTTGGTGAGATCAAATTCTTTGTGGGATTAAAAGTCTATCAAATGAAGTATGGTGTATATATCACTCAATCAAAATATATCAAGGAGATATTGAAGATAGTTGGACTTGAGGATTCAAACAAATAAGTTCACTTATGTAACAACACTCAAGGTATCAAATAATGATGAATCAGCTGAGGTCAATAACACATTATACAAATCCATGATTAGCAAATTACAATATGTAGTACATAGTAAACCTGATAATGCATTAGTTGTGGGGATAGTTGCTAGATTCTCTATGATGTAGGAGCACCTTGCATGAGAAAATTTAAAATAAAATATTTTTTTAAAAATATGGAGGATAGAGAAAGTGACAAAAATTAGAGAGGAAATAATAAAAAATAAAATAAAGGAAATAGGAGAAAAGAAAAAAATGGAATTTCTATTTTTGAGGTGCATAGGTAGCGTAATAGAAAAATAAAATAAAAATAGTTGTCATTCCATTTATCAAGGTGTGTAGGTGGAATTCTAGAAGGTTGTGGATATTGTGTAGGTGGAATCCTAGAAGGTTGTGGATATTGTGTAGGAGGAATTCTAGAAGGTTGTGGATAAATCATGCATTGGGTGGTAAGTACCTATTTAAGCAAGGCATATGAGCATTTCTAATCAAGCTTTGGAAGGTCAAGCTCCAAGGGGTGAAAGCTGGAAGGTGTGAAGGCTTCAAGGTGTGATCTATTCTTAGGAGAAGCTTGGAGAGGAGGAAGCTAAAGGGTGAGTTTTCCTGGGTCTATGAACAAAGCAGTGAATGTGAGGCAGTTTATAGTAGGATTCTGGTGGAGTTGTGAGTGTGTGGATAGAGCATTGAATATGAGGCAGTTTACACTTGGATCTTGGGTAAAGTTGGAGAAGAGCTAGTGGCTATGGTTTAGAAACAAGGAGGTTGCTTGGTGGCTTGTGAGCACAAGTTGAGATCTTGGATGTTTCTACTAGAGTGTGGATCTAGACTGGCTAGTGTTTTGGATCTTGAGAGATCTTGCAAAACTGTTATTGTAATTTCTATTCTATTTGGTTGTGACTCAGAAGGCCTTATAGCCTAACACATTGCATGTAACAATTATTTTATGAATAAAGAGTTGTGATTTGATATTAGATCTTGCATTCTTGGTTATGAGCTAGTAGGTTGGTGTGGCCCTGCATCAAGTGGTATCAGAGAATGATTGTTCTTGATTGTACAAGTAGATCACTAAAGTGTGAGGTAGTTTGTACCAGGACCTTGGTTGGGTGAAGTTTATTAGAGCGAGAATTCTTGAGCATGTAGACAGATCACTGAAGTTGTGGCAGTTTGCACTAGGACCTTAGGAGTACATGCAAATTGATCAATGGATGTAAAGATGGAAGGTTGATCTTGTTGAGGCATGATCATAAAGAGTGTGTGGATTGTAGATCTATTGTCCTAGACTTGTGATGTGGTTCTTGATTGTTCATGCAAGGTAGCAAGTTGTGATCTGACTTGCAAACAATTCAAGGTTGTCACAAGGAGCTTGAGAAGGATTTGTTGCAAAGGGTTTATGAAGATCTTAGGAGATGGCCCTAAGAGGATTGGACCCTAAGATGATTGCAAATATCCATAATATAGTGGAGAGAAATTTTTATAAAATGTCTACTCTGTTGGAAGCTAGTTTGGATAATCGAACTAAGGAGGTTGCTCTATTTGAAACTAGTTCAGCCAATCGAGATAAGGATAAGATGAGGAAGGCATTTCATAAATGGAGCTAGAGTCTACCAATTTGGAAGAGAGTTGTTTGGCCGGTTAAGAGACTTTTTTGAGAGAGAAGACAACATCACAAGGTTTAGGTGGAAGGAGTTGGTTTTGTTGATCAAATTGTGGAGTCTGATACAGAACTTGCTAAAGATATTCATAACCTTGTTGATTTTGGAATGGAGATTGGTTTTCATGATTAGTTGGTTGAGTTTGACATGAATATTATGGAGCACTCAGTCATGGATGATCTAGTTGCTATTGGTGGTGACTTGTATGTTGCAAAGCATCTTGTTGTGAGCAATGAGACTGCTAGTGTTGTGAGTTTGGCATATGTTACTATGGAGTTACATATTTTGTTTGATATGGAGTTTGTTTTTGCTGGTACAGATTCACTAGTTGTTGATGTGGATGAGGGTTTTTTGATGAGGTATTATGTTTAGTTTGTTCCTAGGAGTGAGCATGTTGATTGGATGATTTAAATTTTGGTGCTTGACATATGGATGTAGATGTGGAAGATTCGCATGTTGGTTTTCTTTTCCCTATTGAGGTGGAAGCCTTTGGTGAAGATCAAGATGGTTGTATGTCTTTCTTTTTGGCATCAAAGTGTGGGACACACTTTTCTATCTACTAGGGGAGTCTGATGCAGGAGTATCTTGCATGGAAATTTTTTTTTTTAAGTAAAAAAATAAATAAATAAATGGAGAGAGAAAGTGATGAAAATTAGAGAAGAAATAATAAAAAATAAAATAAGAAAAATATGAGAAAAGAAAAAAAAAAGGAAATTTCTATTTTTGAAGTGCATAGGTGGCATAATAGAAAAATAAAATAAAAATAGTTGTCATTCCATTTATTGAGGTGTGTAGGTGGAATTCTAGAAGGTTGTGGATATTGTGTAGGTGGAATCCTACAAGGTTTTGGATATTGTGTAGGAGGAATTCTAGAAGGTTGTGGATAAATCATGCATTGGGTAGTAAGTGCCTATTTAAGCAAGGCATATGTGCATTTCTAATCAAGCTTTGGAAGTCAAGCTTCAAGGGGTGAAATCTAGAAGGTGTGAAGGCTCCAAGGTGTGATCTCTTCTTAGGACAAGCTTGGAGAGGAGGAAGGTAAAGGGTGAGTTTTCCTATGTCTATGGATAAAGTGCTCAATGTGAGGCAGTTTATAGTAGGATTGTGATGGAGTTGTTAGTGTGTGGATAGAGTGTCAAATGTGAGGTAGTTTACACTTGGATCTTGGGTGATGTTGGAAAAGAGCTAGTGGCTATGATTTAGAAACAAGGAGGTTGCTTGGTGGCTTTAGAGCACAAGTTGAGATCTTGGAGGTTTCTACCAGAGTGTGGATCTAGACTGGCTAGTGTTTTGGATCTTGAGAGATCTTCCACAACTATTATTATAATTTCTATTGTATTTTTCTGTAAATGAGAAGGCCTTATAGCTCGACACATTGCATGTAACAATTATTTTATGAATAAAGAGTTGTGATTTGATATCAGATCTTGCATTCTTGGCTATGAGTTGGTAGGGTGGTGTGGCCTTACATCACTCTACTAATCCTAGAGAGAATCACTTGATGGGAGTGAAAATAATAATGAGATACTTGAAAGGAACAGAAGAGTATTGTTTATACTATAAGAAGAATGAAAATTTTGAACTAAAAGCCTACACTGATGCTAATTAGGCTAGAAATATTGATGATAGAAAGAGCACTAGTGGAGGAACATTTTTCTTAGGCAAAAGGCTTGTTACATGGACAAGCAAGAAGCAGAGTTGTACTTCCCAATCTACTGCTGACGTAGAGTATGTTGTTGTTGCCATTAACTACACAAATATTGTATGGATCAAACTGTTATTAAAGGGAATGAAGGAAGAGATCACTAAACAAGTGACACTTTATTGTGATAATACAAATGCTATAAACATATCAAAGAATCTTGTCATGCACACAAAGAAAAAGCACATTGCAATAAAGGATCATTATGTAAGGAAGTTGGTTCAAGACAAAGAGGTGAAGATGGAACATATCAACACAAAGGAGTAAATTGTTGATATTTTCACCAAAGCATTACCTAGGATGCTTATGACTATCTAAGAGGTAAATTAGAGGTGATGCCCCTATCAAAGGCTATGTAAAAGATAGAGGGAGTATCCTGCATCAACAAACTGGCATTCATTTCATACAAATTGATGTAGTGGATCTTTAGGAAATTGCCTAAAGTAATCATAGAACTGAAACTTCAAATCAGTCACAAGCAAGGTGGTAGAGGGAGAAAATTGAAGAGCTTGCAAAAGCTTATATCTACATAAACAAAGGATGCCAAGTATTGAGTATATGTCTTTGGTATTGTTGTCAAAGAGGGAGAAAATACAAGAAACTGATCAAGTGTATCCTAATCAAGAGGAAGATGGTCAAAGTAGAAAAAGTCAGAGGGAGACAATACATTGGAAGAAAGTATAAAACATCAAAGGAGGGATTAGAACAAAAGAGAGAGCTATTCAGATATTCTGTTGATCCATGACAAAAGAGAATCAGATAAGAAAGATATTTTATAACCTAAGAAGGAGTTGCTGATAGAGGGAGACGTGTTATTCACAAAAATTTCTTTTTTGTATTGCCTTATTGTTTTAACATGGTCAGTTTGATAGAACAAAATGTTCATCATTTGTTTGACTGGTTGATTAGTTTGGTTTTCCATCAATGCCAAAGAGGGATATTTTTGATATATGATTGAAAATATCGTTTGAGTAGAAAATTGTTGAAAGAAGGCTGTTGATCTGACTTTTTCTGCAGTAAAAAATTTCTTAGTTAAACCATAGAAAAGTCAAATGTTCTATGTCTAAGTGAAGTATAAGGTTCTGGATAAACCATCTATAAGAAATAATCGCCATATAAGCCCTATATTCATCCCTATTCATAAATGGTCGGGCGCGAAATTTTCAAATTTGAAAAGAGGCGAATATGCTTTCATATTCCTTTTCCTTTCTCCCGGGTTACCTTTCTTCCTATTTGTCCCAACCGTCTGATCCGATTAGATCTACCGCTGGCATTACCTCGCTATTGAGAGTTGCATGCTCATTAAGTATAGCGAGATAGCGAGTGTTGAGTTTTTTAAGTGGTGGGACCATGAAGTGAAGGTGCAACGATCGGAGATTTGCTTATTAAATGTTTTATTGTGCAGGTACACTTTACAATTCACCATAAAAAAGGGAAGGAGAGGGACCCACTAGAATATCTGACATTAGAGCTGGAATGTTGTTTTTTTCGGAAGTTCTGCCACCTCGCTATCGGAAAATTTAGGCACTTCACCGTTAGCGAAGTAGCGAGGCCACGTGAAAATCTAAAAATGATGACATTGCATCTTGCTTGTATCATAATTACACCAGGTGGCATGACCAGTCATAAATACCGTTGTCAGAATCTATTTTAATTAACAGAAGTAATTACTGGGTAACCCTTGCATTTTCCGGCACGAAATCCTTTTAAGTGCCGAAGCTCGCTACCTCGCTATCGGAAAATTGAGGTGCTTCACCGTTAGCGAGTTAGCGAGGCCCCGTAAAATGGCAAAAGATCGGCAAGATCTTTGATGATGTGTAATGACAGATGACTATGATAAATTTTGACATGTGCCAGCTATGCAGAGATCCGATTCTCATTAATACCTATCTGACAAAATGTACAAGAAATCTGGAACATCAGCTTGAAGTGGATCAACGGAGCTCGCTACCTCGCTATGAAGAGTTGCAAGGAAGATAATTACAACAACATAGTGAGATGGGCCCGCCGCCTTCTTTCTTAAGAAGTCCTGTAGCGTATCTTTCGATCATTTCTTGATCCGATCAACGGTTGTCGCCGCCTCGTCATGGCAAGGTGCTTGTTCTTTATGCATAACGAAGTAGCGACATGCTGACACCTGTTCTCCATCATCAGTGGGTCTAAATGTAAGCTCCATCAAAAGAAAGAATTATGTACGTGGCAAGCTCTCATTGGGTAAAATAACTGACATGGCAAATATAACTCTTAGTTGTTCTCTTTGTACCACATGATTGTAGGATCTTTGAAGATCAACGGCGTAGTTTTAAATAAAAAATGTAGTGCCACTCTCTGTATTAATTAGACAAGAAAGCTTCACCTGTGAGGAAAAACAGAGTATAATACAGAGAGATTGCATCAGTTTCATTTCACGCAAGAAAAGATTTGAAGCCATTTTGTTGTGCAGAAGCCATTACTGAAAGAAAAGCGTGCCAAGGTTGATAAAAAATTGTCAAGTTATCTGTTCGCTAAAATTTTGCAGGAATACAAAGGAGAATTGAGACAGAATTCAAGTAAGTAAAACTGCCATCATCTTTGTGAGCTTTTAAGTTTTAAAAAGGATAGCCCAAGATGCCTCCTAAGAAGGGATTTACAGGTGCAGTAAACTACCTGGATAGAAATGTGCATGATGATTTGCTTGAGTTACTTCCTGAATCTACTGTAGAAATGGTGCAAGTTAAGAGGTTAACCTCACTCAACCCTAGGCTTAGGGTAGCTGATGGATTGTATGATAAGGGTAATTGGGTCCAGGATGCTCAAACTTCTCAAACTGGTTTGAGTTTATTCAAAAAATGGTTTGTAGAAAGGAAGTTATATGCCCCTCATGCCAATATATGGAATTTTGATCTTGGGAAGCTTGTTGTCCCCAACGTGTTTATGGATTTTGACTTGCTTGAAGCTATAGCAAAAAACTATGACCAAGCCACTAAGGTAGTGAGAAGAATAGATGGTGAGGCTTTAGTTACCATCAGTCCCGAGGAGATTAGGAAGGTTTTCAGTCTGGGACCCCTCACCATGTATCATGTGCCCATTAATCTGATAGATTTAGAAAAAGAATATATATCCAAGAGGGATGTAGTTAGACAGGGTGCACTGAAAGCCCACATAGGCCGGATTGGAGGCCTCCCAACCATAACATCATCTTCTAAAGAGCCCTTCAAGAAATCATGTTTTAATGCCAGGGCAGTGGAGATCTATAGGACCCTGTGCAGAGTCTTCGGAGAGGGCGAAGAAGACTTTATTCTGGTGAGCTTCATGTATATGATCACCCAAATCTCTTCTTTTGGTGTGGAAATAATTTTTGATTTTGCATCTTACTTGGTGAATGAGATTCATCATGGATTGGTGGGGATTGCACAGGGCAAGGTGGAAAAGGTTTGGGGTCAGTATTCCTTACTGATGCATATGTTTCTTTTTAAAGGGGCCACTTATTTTGGTAAAGAAATGGTTTTAAATAGAGAACAAGAAGGGGAAGCACTGCTAGTCCAATTATGGAGTGCAGACATGACCTGGGAAGCAGAAAATGCTAGCTTCGTTTGATTTGATAGGCACTTCACCTCCAAACTAAGGTGCCTCATATTGAGTGACAATCCCAGAATCCCTAAGGCATTAATGCACCTTGTCAGGCCTATGGACAAAACCCATAATCTAAAAGTTTCACATAATTGGGGAGATATTATCCCATATTCAGTCTCAACGGTCATCAGGGTCTATGGATTCAAAGGAACACCCCATGTGTTACCCTATCAGGTACCTTTAAAGGTAGGGACAGCTGAATTTTTGTGGCAGTTGGGAGGAGTGGAGGAGGCATTTTTGCACAAAAAGGGGACAGGATCAATTTTTCCTACTTGTACTATAGCCCGCCTGTTTGTGATAACTAAAGAAGGGTGGGTCTTTCTCCATAAAATTTTGGATCAATATAAAATGGTAGTGTCTCACTCTCATTTTTGTGATACAGAAGGTTTCTTTAACTCTGCCCTTAGATTGAGAATCAAGCTTCGTCCAGTTCAGCATGAATTCTATTTTCCTGAAGATATAATAAGAAATGAATACTCTCTCCATGAGCAAGAAATAAAGAAAGAAAAATGGAGAGTCTATTCAAAAGTTTTGGAATTCATTAATTGTTTTGACAAAGATTTCAGTCCTCTTAGTAATGCTGCAAACAATGCAGATAAAATACATAAGCTCATGAGTACTTTCTCTGAGATAATGGAAGTAATGAATGAGAAAAAACATCATTTTATTAATTCTTTTCCGGATAAAGCCAGAGAAATTATGAGAAAATTGGGTTTCACCCCCAACATTGGAATAGGTCCACTGGTGGTATGGAAGAAAATAGGATATACTATTGTCCGACAGCAGGTGCCCGTTGTGCATAAAGAAAAACAGATAGTTGGATCCACCAGCATTGTCCTAGAAGAAAGACCCCCTGAACCTTCCCCCAAAAGAAGGAGAATAATAAGGGAGGAAGAATCCCTTGATGAAAGTGGCTCACCTTCTCAAACCCCAATAAGAATTGAGGAAGAACAGCTCACCAATGAGCAATTCGAACAAATGGGGTCACAAGGAGAAATTTTTGTTACACAAGCAGAGATTGATGAAGGGAACCCTCAGGAACCCCCTATACCAAGTTTTGAATTAACTACAGTAGATTTCAGAGGAAGGGAATTGGACCCTGTTTTGGAACAAGCCAGTCAGTATTTTTTGTCTGATAACAATTTTGTAAGATCTAGGGCTTTCCATCAGTTTGCGTGGAGAGTAAACATGCACATTTTTGAGCAAAGGTGTAATAATATGAGAGCAGAACATCCAGAAATGAATGAGAGCTCCATTCAAAATATAATGGTGCAAGAGTTCCAAAATATAACCCCTGATGAGGGAAGACAGATGGTAAAAAATGCTAATGTTTTATTATTGCCCAATTGGGACATTGCTGACGCATTAATTTTTAATTCAGTTTCAAATAATTTAGGACTCCAGGATCCAAATAAAGAGGAATTCTTGGGTACAACATTCAGCAATGATCAAGCTGCCCTTGTTATGTGGTCCCTGAGAAGAGGATCCAGAATTACTTCATCACAACCTGATGATTCAGGATTAACAGGGAGTATCATTGTAAGAAGAGTTGCTGACACTTCAAATGTATAGGCAACCCACATGAATGTGGATTATTCTAAATTTGCCCTGGCTACTGCGGAAAGAGAAGAGAGGGAAATGATTGATATGCATAATAAATATGAAATAGTGGTAGAAGCCTATAATCAAGAGGTAAAAAGGAGAATTGAGTTAGAAAACAGGGTATCTCAATTAGAAAAGGTACTTGGAAAGAGAAAAGTAGGAGAATCCAGTACACTAAGAATTGCATATCCCCCACAGTCATCTGTGGGATTAACCCCTATTATTGAGATACCTGACACCCCTGAAAGACCCCAATTCTATACTGCAGAGGAATTTGAAGCAGAAAAAACCAAATTACATGAGTGGCAGATAGAATTTAGAAATCAGCAGGAAGAGAAATGGAGGCAGGGTGTGACATATTTGAGGGATAAAATACAATGGTCAAATTTTTATGATCAGTTGACAAGGATTGTAACCCTCATAGATGAGTTAAATAAAGAAAAGAATGGACTAGATTCTCTTGCACAGAAGTGGAGACAGAGGAATAATGATGTTACAATTATTTGTATATCTACAGTTCAAATGCCTTATCATTAGGTTGAGAGGATTTTTGATTTATTGAATCAATTAGATAATTTTGAAAATAAAAGAGATTCTTTACAGAGGAAATTGATACTCTATTTTTCAAGATATCTTGCTAAAAAATTCACCCTATTTCCTTGTGCCTTAGAATCTGTTGATACAGTAAAGGAAAAAGACAAATAGAAAAAGGAAATGGATGAATTATTCAATAACAGAATAACAAACATCATCAGTGAGACTGGCCATTGGTTTTGGGGAAAGACAAATGAAGAGCTGGTAAAGATACAATTATATTATGTCGTAATTGATCTGTCTTACAACATCAGTAATTGATCTCTTTGTGCCGTATTTTTATTCCCACTTGTGTATTGTTTTCTTTCTGTCAGTAAGAAGTGTTATTATATTTTCCCGAAAAAGGGTGGCGACTCAGTCAAGGTTTTGAAGCTAGTGCTTATTGTAACAAAAAGAGAATATGGCTGATAAGAGAAAAAACACAAGGGCTTACATGAGAGCCAATCCCGATGTATCAATGTATACTGATTTACCCCAAGGTGGTAGGAAGAACCAAAATAAGAAAAGAATAGATCCAAATCCTACTTGGAAGCCTAGAGGTAATGCCTCTGTAAATTCCCATTATCAACCGATAATAGCAAGAGAATCATCTTCGCTTAGTTCTGAATCTGAAAATACAAGACTTTTAGGAGGTATTTTTAGTACCCCATTACCAGATCAGAGAGTTTTTCAAGATAAAGACGTATCCACTATGGGAATTGCTTCACCAAGACCAGGGCCTGTAGCAGATATAAATTGTAGGCTAGGATTTAGGAGTTCATCTGATACCCTTTTTAATCCCAGAGTAGCCCCATATATGGAACCAAACCTTATAGATCTAGATGATCCTGCTGATTCTGAGGCAACCTCTGCTGATTCTAAAGAAGTGCAATCTGAAATAGGATTTTTGAAGAAATGGATTGCTAAGGAAGAAGCTAAGCGCATCCTTCTTGAAACGGAAAGGGAGCGAGCCACTTTGGATGCAATAATAGAAAGAGATACTCTGCTAAGAAGGATGGCTGGTTTGAAAGAGTAAAATAAAAAATTAGAAGAGAATACCCCCACTCTCCATCAGGACGTCTTTGGAAATGTTGATAATCTAAGAGCTAAAGTTCAACAACAGGAAAAACTCCTAAATCAAAGGCAAGAACCAATTATTGCTCAAGTTCAAGCTTATAAACCCATTCAAGTTAATCCAATAGAGCCCACTGGAACAGTTCTAGATAAAGGGAAAGGCAAGGCTATAGGAATCCAAATAAATGAGCCTCAAGCCATACCGAGCAAACCTATACAACCCTCCATATCAAAATTAGATCTAGAACTAGAGAAGGCTCGAAAGGAGAGGGAAGACCTTGCAAAAGAACTTGAGAAGGTCAAAAATGAAGCTCAGGCCACAGAAACCAGAAGGAAAATCCAATTCATAAAGTCTAATTCTACATTGAATTCATGGCCTAGTTTGTCTATCACACCTACAAATCCTGCACCAGTTAATGCTCCCATAATCCCAACTCAGAAAGCACCCCAATCTGCTCCTACCTCATCTTCCAATATTGGCACTCAAGTCCCATTTGTCCCACCACAGCTATCCCAAGCTACTCTCCTAACTCAAGCTAATGCAGCTAGTACCTCTAACGCTCCTGGTTTCCAGAAGAAACCTATATACCTCGAAAAATATAGACAAATATCATTTGCCAGTATTCCTAGTGCCCCCCATCCCATATCTTTTGATTTAAGGGATAAAGTGGTTAAGTTTTCTGGAAATAATGTTGTTACTGGTGAAGAACATTTGAGAATTTTCATTGACATGCTCAATGATTATGAAGTTGAACATGAGGACATGGTGATGAAATTATTTGTGCATTCACTCACAGAGGATGCAAGGGATTGGTTCAGGAGGTTGCCTGATGATAGTATTACTTCATGGAGTGATTTGGAGAAATTGTTCAAAGAACAATATGGGGACAATACTAATGCAGGATTCATGTTGAATGAGTTCAACAATATCAAGAAGAATCCAAATGAATCCACATTTGATTTCAATGTGAGATTTCAGAAAGGGATGTACAAACTATTTCAGTTTATGCGGTTAAATGAAGATGTCTGTCTTACAACCTATTTCAATGCCTTTGATAGAAAAATGGCCTACCAACTGAGAGATAAGGATCCTAAAACTTTAAGAGATGCCTATAGAGTTGCGGTGAATATAGAAAATAATAGAAAGGCCTCTGGCAAATTAGGGAGGAGGGATGATCCTAAGCTTTTCAACCCTAAGAATAATAATAAAAGGGAAGGTGACAAAACTCCCATAGGAAAAAGGCCTGAAGAACCTACTATAGGCCATGTTTTAGAAATGCTCAAGAAGATGAATCCTACTATTTTCAATAAGACAAATGTTACTGAGAGAACCCCTGTGAATAACAACAATTTCAATAGATAGCCTAGGATGCAGAATTACCCTTACACCACCCAATGGAAAGATGGTAAACTAGTTCCCAACCAGATCCAAAATATGAAAGATAAGGGTACCCCAGACCCCCTGCAAAGGATCACTGTAAATATGAATGATGATGTACCTTGGTGCATTATATGCCAATCACCTCATTCTGCTGATTATTGTGCTGTTGCCCAGTCGTTCGCCCAAGCTCAAGGAGTGCACGCAGAAGAAGAAACAGAAGAAAAAAACCATGATGATATAAGCTGCAATATGGCGAACACATCTGATGATTTGATAGATTCTGATTCAGAAGAACCTGAGAATGATGTTACCAGCCAGAGAATTGCTTACCAGTTACATCATCAGCAAATATTTTCAGATGATGAAAAGAATGATACAGATAAGGTATGCAATACATTTTCTGAAGTAGGTTTCACAAACCTAAGAATCCCCTCCAAGGAGAAAATTGATAGAATTACAGCCGAGATGATTTCACAAGTCCATAGTAATTACAATTTGAGAAATAGAGCAATAAATAATGAGGCAGGAAGGCCATCTAGTATGTTCATCAAAGACACCACTCATAAGATAGATGATCAACACAAGAAAGCTAGTATAGATGTGTCTAAGATCAAGGAGAACAAGGGTCAGAAATGGGAACCAAAAATGAAGGTTCAATTTCAGAAAGGTGAAGCAACAAAGACCGTAGTGCAACCAGAGAAATCAGAACCGGATGTTGTCAAGCAAAAAGTGGTACCCACTACTCAAAAGACTCTGATTCCAGGTACTATTGTAAAACCTACTGTGGTTGAACCTGTTGATATGATTTCCATGTTATCTCAAATTACTGTGGAAATACCCTTGTCTGAGCTTTTTAGAATTGAAGAGCATAAAAATAAGGCTTTGTCATGGTTGGGTGGAATAGCAAACAACAATAGTATTGATGATCAAGCTGTAGCCCAACAGACCCCATTAATAATAGAGGACAATGGTATTATATCCCAGATTCCTCAGATGTTCTTAGATGATTCATCAGTTGCGTTCATGCAAGATATTGATCCTTTTTTCCTTAGTCTAATCATAAAAGGGAAAACCTTGAAAAATTGTATGATAGATTCTGGAGCTTCCAACACTATAATGCCTTTTAAAGTAATGGAAGCCCTAGGATTGAAGGTGGATACTAAGCAAGGTAGATGTCGAGGGATGGATGCTAGAGAGGTTCTAGTAATAGGTACTATAAATGCCTTACCATTCAAACTGGCTGCATTTCCTGAGGTAGAATTAACCATGTCTGTCCTTGTAGTGGATATACCCCCACACTACGGGATGCTACTTTCCAGAAAATGGAGTGCTGCCATGGGGGGAAGCCTACAATGTGACCTTACTTATGCCACCTTCCATATAGGGGACAAAGCTGTCAGGGTAAATAGGGAACCAAGGGTTAACCACATCTTAGGTGAAGAAATTGACAAAGATACCACCTATTTCCTAGACACTGGGATTAATGCTTTCAGGGCTGAATTAATTATTCAGGAAGTGGAAAACTTACCTGATATCATTGAAAATGAGGTTGAATGTTGCATGAATTCACCAAAATTGTGGACAATGTTCTTTGATGGGGCTAGTTCTAAAGAGGGTGCAGGGGCAGGTGTAGTCTTTGTGTCCCCTAAAAATAACACCTTCAGGTATTCATTCACCTTGAAGTTTGCTTGCACTAATAACATTGTTGAATATGAAGCATTGCTGCTAGGTCTCAAAGTGGCCACACACCACAAAATTAAGAAATTGTGCGTCATAGGGGATTCTGAATTGATCATCTCTTAGATTAAAGGAACCTACTCCTCAAAAAATAGGAGATTAAAACAATATAGAAACGCAGTCTGGGATCAAATAGAATTCTTTGATGCATTTGGGATCTCATGGAGAGATAGGACCCAGAATAAAATGGCTGATCTTCTGGCCAATGTAGCTATCAAACCAAAAGAAATATCATTCGCAGGAATCTCCTAGATTGAGGCCCAAAACAGACCTTCTATACCTGACAACATTGAAAATTGGCAGGTGTTTGAAGATGACAAAGATATCATAATTTTTTTGCTAAATGAAGACAAATACCATGGGCAGGAGATGGACTGCAATGGACTGATTGAAACCATAAATGGGAAGGAAACCATTTTTGGTCAAGAAATCATGCAATTAAAAACAAATAAGATGCCTAAGGGGTTGGTAGTCTTGGAGAATATTTTTGATAACCAAGACAGAGTAAAATTGGGAATAAAGGACCCCAAACCGCAGGAGCTAGAAGAAATGAATTTGGGAATGGATGAATTCCCTAAAAGAGTTTACATCGGCCAAGATCTGCCAGTTCAAATCAGAAAAGCATTGATTGACCTACTTAGAAAGTATAGGCATGTTTTTGCTTGGTCATATGATGACCTTAAAGCTTATAGAGAGGACCTTTTCCAGCATGTCATACCGTTGAAAGAAAATGTAAAACCTTTTAGGCAAAAACAGAGGCCAATCAATCCCACCCTTGCCCCAAAAATGCAGGAAGAACTGACAAAACTGAGAGATGGTGGAATAATCAAACCAATTAGGCATTCCACTTGGGTTTCAAACCTTGTTCCTGTAAGAAAAAAGAATGGAGATATTAGGCTTTGTGTGGATTTTAGAAATCTAAACATTGCATCTCTAAAAGATAATTATGGCTTACCTAATATGGAAGCCATGTTGCAACAAGTGACTGGCTCTGAATTGATGTCAATGATGGATGGCTTTTCTAGATATAATCAAGTTCTGGTAAAAGAAAGTGAACAGTTCAAAATAGCCTTCACAACCCCTTGGGGAACGTATGTGTATGTGAGGATGCCTTTTGGCTTGATTAATGCAGGAGCTACTTTCCAAAGAGCCATGGATGTAGCATTTCATGAATATATTGACAAATTTATGGTTGTGTACCAGGATGATCTTACAGCGTATTCTAACAAGGCTGAAGATCACTGCAAACATTTGGAAATTTTTTTAATAAAAGCCCTGGAATATGGGGTATCCCTAAACCCAAAGAAATGCTCGTTTGGGGTCACAGAAGGAAAGTTATTAGGACACATAGTGTCCAAGGATGGGGTAAAAATAGACCCAGAAAGGGTAATAGCTATTGATAAAGTCCCTAAACCTAAAAACGTGAAAGGTATACAGTCCTTTTTTGGCCAGGTTAATTTTCTGAGGAGGTTTGTTACCAATTTCGCTGAAATCAGTAGACCCATTTCAAAAATGCTCAAGAAAGGAGCTGTTATAGATTGGAATGGTGAACCTTCACAGGCATTCCAGGATATAAAAACTGCGATAAAAAATGCTCCAGTGTTGAGGACCTCAGATTATACAAAACCCATGCATATTTTTTCTTTTGCATCATTCCATACTGTAGCTGCAGTTTTATTACAGAAAAACCAAGAAGGGTATGAACAGCCTATTGCCTTTTTAAGCAAATCCCTGCAGCATGCTGAACTGAAGTATGAAATAAATGAAAAACAAGCATATGCTTTGGTAAAGGCTGTAAAAGCATTCAGAAGTTATTTGGTAGGTGCTACTATTATTGCCTTTGTACCTAGTGCTACAGTTAAAGATATTTTCTCTCAGCAGGAAGTGTCAGGAAGGAGATGTAGATGGATCAATAGAATCCAAGAATTTAACATTGATATGCAGATAACTAAGTTAGTAAGAGGTCAAGGTTTGGCCAAACTTATGGCCGAAACTAACCTGGAAGCTAATCAGATAAACTTAGTAAATGATGATTTTAGAATTGATTTATGCGACATGGACCAGTGTGATTGGTACATTAATGTTATACAATACTTGCAACATATGGAAGTTCCTCCCCATCTGCCTGATAATGAAAAAAGGAATATTAAATTGCAAGCCATCAGGTATGTAATTGTTCAAAATAACTTATGGTGGAGAAACTTTGAAGGAGTTCTGTTGAAATGTGTTGACAAAGAAAGGGCAAAAGAGATTTTGAAAGAAATGCATGCTGGAGTATGTGGAGGACATTACATGGCCAAGACTACTGCGCATAAGATAATGAGAGCTGGTTTCTAGTGGCCTACTTTGTTCAAAGATGCTCAAGTTATGGTTAAAAAATGTGATCCTTGTCAGAGATTTGCTGGGAAGCTGAAATTCTCAGGAAATACTCCACTGAAGCCAGTTGAAACTAAAGCACCTTTTCAACAATGGGGTCTGGACTTCATAGGAGAAATTTTTCCCAAGTCCAGTACTGGCTATTCTTGGATTCTGGTTGCTACTGACTACTTTACAAAATGGGTAGAGGCTATCCCTACCAGAAATGAAATGAGTAAAGTGGTAAATAATTTCTTATTGAATAATATCATTTCCAGATTTGGATGTCCACAGAAAGTTGTCACAGATAATGCTATGTGTTTTAGGTTTGAGGAATTCATCAAGTTTTGTGATAAATATGGAATGACAAGAACAACATCTGCCCCATATCATCCACAAGGGAATGGGCAAGCTGAGTCCACAAATAAAAGCCTGTTGAAAATCATTAAGAGAACCTTGGACGATAATAAAAGGGCATGAGATTCCAAGTTACAGTTGGCAATATGGGCTGACAGAGTAATTGTAAAGAAGGCAATTGGGGTGGCTCCATTTGATTTAGTGTATGGAATTCAAGCTAGAATGCCCCAGAACAATTTGATGGGATTATACAATTACATCCAGTCATATGATGAAGATACTACTGATGAAATGAAAGAAAGAATGAATGAATTGGTAGGATTGACCGAAGCCAGAAGAGAAGCATCTTTGAGAAATCAAAAATTGCAGTTACAAGTCAAAACACTCTATGATAAAAGAACTGTAAACAAGAAATTTGAAAATGGAGACCCAGTCTTAATGTGGAACACCAGAATTGAAGATAAAGGAAAACATGGCAAATTTGATCCCATTTGGTTAGGCCCATATCTCATTGAGAATGCTTGGGGTGAAGATTCTTACATAATCAAAGATATGTTTGATAATATTCTTGAATTTCCAGTTCATGGACAGTTCTTGAAGAGGTATTTTTCTTGAAAAAATACTTATTTTCTTCCATGAACAATAGTTTTAGGTTTTCCTGGCGTCCTTTTTTCTGTAAATCCTTGTACAGTTTGAGTTTTTGTTTTTGTGTGTTGCTCTGTGCTCTCTAAAGAAGTTGTCACTTCCCAGATGTGTGGTCTGCTCTCCCATAGATTTTGAATCCTTGCATAGACTCATGTAGTCTATCATCCCTAGACAGAGCCACTGTTGGTCTGACTTTTTCTGCAGTAAAAAATTTCTCAGTTAAACCATAGAAAAGTCAGATGTTCTATGTCTAAGCGAAGTATAAGGTTTTGGATAAACCATCTATAAGAAATAATCGCCATATAAGTGCTATATTCATCCCTATTCATAAATGGTCGGGCGCGAAATTTTCAAATTTCAAAAGAGGCGAATATGCTTTCATATTCATTTTCCTTTCTCCCGAGTTACCTTTCTTCCTATTTGTCCCAACCGTCTGATCTGATTAGATCTACTGCTGGCGTTACCTCGCTATTGAGAGTTGCATGCTCATTAAGTATAGCGAGATAGCGAGTGTTGAGTTTTTTAAGCGGTGGGACCATGAAGTGAAGGTGCGGCGATCAGAGATTTGCTTATTAAATGTTTTATTGTGCAGGTACACTTTGCAATTCACCATAAAAAAGGGAAGGAGAGGGACCCACTAGAATATCTGACATCAGAGCCAAAATGTTGTTTTTTCCAGAAGTTCTGCCACCTCGCTATCGAAAAATTCAGGCACTTCACCGTTAGCGAAGTAGCAAGGCCACGTGAAAATCTAAAAATGATGACATTGCATCTTGCTTGTATCATAATTACACCAGGTGGCATGACCAGTCATAAATACCATTGTCAGAATCTGTTTTAATTAACAGAAGTAATTACTGGGTAACCCTTGCATTTTCCGACACGGAATCCTTTTAAGTGCCGAAGCTCGCTACCTCGCTATCAAAAAATTGAGGTGCTTCACCGTTAGCGAGTTAGCGAGGCCCCGTAAAATGGCAAAAGATCGGCAAGATCTTTGATGATGTGTAATGACAGATGACTGTGATAAATTTTGACATGTGCCAGCTATGCAGAGATTCGATTCTCATTAATACCTATCTGACTAAATGTACAAAAAATCTGGAACGTCAACTTGAAGTGGATCAACGGAGCTCGCTACCTCGCTATGAAGAGTTGCAAGGAAGATAATTACAGCGACATAGCGAGATGGGCCCACCACCTTCTTTCTTAAGAAGTCCTATAGTGTATCTTTCGATCATTTCTTGATCCGATTAACAGTTGTCGCCGCCTCGTCATGGCAAGGTGCTTGTTCTTTATGCATAACGAAGTAGCGACATGCTGACACCTGTTCTCCGTCATCAGTGGGTCTAAATGTAAGCACCATCAAAAGAAAGAATTATGTACGTGGCAAGCTCTCATTGGGTAAAATAACTGACATGGAAAATATAACTCCTAGTTGTTCTCTTTGTACCGCATGATCGTAGGATCTTTGAAGATCAACGACGCAGTTTTAAATAAAAAATGTAGTGCCACTCTCTGTATTAATTAGACAAGAAAGATTCGTCTGTGAGGAAAAATAGAGTATAATACAGAGAGAATGCATCAGTTTCATTTCACGCGAGAAAAGATTTGAAGCCATTTTGTTGTGCAGAAGCCATTACTGAAAGAAAAGCATGCCAAGGTTGATAAAAAATTGTCAAGTTATCTGTTCGCTGAAATTTTGCAGGAATACAAAGGAGAATTGAGACAGAATTCAAGTAAGTAAAACTGCCATCATCTTTGTGAGCTTTTAAGTTTTAAAAAGGATAGCCCAAGATGCCTCCTAAGAAGGGATTTACAGGTGCAGTAAACTACCTGGATAGAAATGTGCATGATGATTTGCTTGAGTTACTTCCTGAATCTACTGTAGAAACGGTGCAAGTTAAGAGGTTAACCTCACTCAACCCTAGGCTTAGGGTAGCTGATGGATTGTATGATAAGGGTAATTGGGTCTGGGATGCTCAAACTTCTCAAACTGGTTTGAGTTTATTCAAAAAATGGTTTGCAGAAAGGAAGTTATATGCCCCTCATGCCAATATATGGAATTTTGATCTTGGAAAGCTTGTTGTCCCCAACGTGTTTATGGATTTTGACCTGCTTGAAGCTATAGCAAAAAACTATGACCAAGCCACTAAGGTAGTGAGACGAATAGATGGTGAGGCTTTAGTTACCATCAGTCCCGAGGAGATTAGGAAGATTTTCAGTCTGGGACCCCTCACCATGTATCATGTGCCCATTAATCTGATAGATTTATAAAAAGAATATATATCCAAGAGGGATGTAGTTAGACAGGGTGTACTGAAAGCCCACATAGGCCGGATTGGAGGCCTCCCAACCATAACATCATCTTCTAAAGAGCCCTTCAAGAAATCATGTTTTAATGCCAGGGCAGTGGAGATATATAGGAACCTGTGCAGAGTCTTCGGAGAGGGCGAAGAAGACTTTATTCTGGTGAGCTTCATGTATATGATCACCCAAATCTCTTCTTTTGGTGTGGAAATAATTTTTGATTTTGCATCTTACTTGGTGAATGAGATTCATCATGGATTGGTGGGGATTGCACAGGGCAAGGTGGAAAAGGTTTGGGGTCAGTATTCCTTACTGATGCATATGTTTCTTTTTAAAGGGGCCACTTATTTTGGTAAAGAAATGGTTTTAAATAGAGAACAAGAAGGGGAAGCACTGCCAGTCCAATTATGGAGTGCAGACATGACCTGGGAAGCAGAAAATGCTAGCTTCGTTAGATTTGATAGGCACTTCACCTCCAAACTAAGGTGCCTCATATTGAGTGACAATCCCAGAATCCCTAAGGCATTAATGCACCTTGTCAGGCCTATGGACAAAACCCATAATCTAAAAGTTTCACATAATTGGGGAGATATTATCCCATATTCAGTCTCAACGGTCATCAGGGTCTATGGATTCAAAGGAACACCCCATGTGTTACCCTATCAGGTACCTTTAAAGGTAGGGATAGCTGAATTTTTGTGGCAGTTGGGAGGAGTGGAGGAGGCCTTTTTGCACAAAAGGGGGACAGGATCAATTTTTCCTACTTGTACTATAGCCCACCAGTTTGTGATAACTAAAGAAGGGTGGGTCTTTCTCAATAAAATTTTGGATCAATATAAAATGGCAGTGTCTCACTCTCGTTTTTGTGATACAGAAGGTTTCTTTAACTCTACCCTTAGATTGAGAATCAAGCTTCGTCCAGTTCAGCATGAATTCTATTTTCCTGAAGATATAATAAGAAATGAATACTCTCTCCATGAGCAAGAAATAAAGAAAGAAAAATGGAGAGTCTATTCAAAAGTTTTGGAATTCATTAATTGTTTTGACAAAGATTTCAGTCCTCTTAGTAATGCTGCAAACAATGCAGATAAAATACATAAGCTCATGAGTACTTTCTCTGAGATAATGGAAGTAATGAATGAGAAAAAACATCATTTTATTAATTCTTTTCCGGATAAAGCCAGACAAATTATGAGAAAATTGGGTTTCACCCCCAACATTGGAATAGGTCCACTAGTGGTACGGAAGAAAATAGGATATACTATTGTCCGACAGTAGGTGCCCGTTGTGCATAAAGAAAAATAGATAGTTGGATCCACCAGCATTGTCCTAGAAGAAAGACCCCCTGAACCTTCCCCCAAAAGAAGGAGAATAATAAGGGAGGAAGAATCCCCTGATGAAAGTGGCTCACCTTCTCAAACCCCAATAAGAATTGAGGAAGAACAGCTCACCAATGAGCAATTCGAACAAATGGGGTCACAAGGAGAAATTTTTGTTACACAAGTAGAGATTGATGAAGGGAACCCTCGGGAACCCCCTGTACCAAGTTTTGAATTAACTACAGCAGATTTCAGAGGAAGGGAATTGGACCCTGTTTTGGAACAAGCCAGTCAGCATTTTTTGTCTGATAACAATTTTGTAAGATCTAGGGCTTTCCATCAGTTTGCGTGGAGAGTAAACATGCACATTTTTGAGCAAAGGTGTAATAATATGAGAGCAGAACATCCAAAAATGGATGAGACCTCCATTCAAAATCTAATAAAAGAACAAATGGTGCAAGAGTTCCAAAATATAACCACTGATGAGGGAAGACAGATGGTAAAAAATGCTAATGTTTTATTATTGCCCAATTGGGACATTGCTGACGCATTAATTTTTAATTCTGTTTCAAATAATTTAGGACTCCAGGATCCAAATAAAGAGGAATTCTTGGGTACAACATTCAGCAATGATCAAGCTGCCCTTGTTATGTGGTCCCTGAGAAGAGGATCCAGAATTACTTCATCACAGCCTGATGATTCAGGATTAACAGGGAGTATCATTGTAAGAAGAGTTGCTGACACTTCAAATGTACAGGCAGCCCACATGAATGTGGATTATTCTAAATTTTCCCTGGCTACTGCGGAAAGAGAAGAGAGGGAAATGATTGATATGCATAATAAATATGAAATAGTGGTAGAAGCCTATAATCAAGAGGTAAAAAGGAGAATTGAATTAGAAAACAGGGTATCTCAATTAGAAAAGGTACTTGGAAAGGGAAAAGTAGGAGAATCCAGTACACTAAGAATTGCATATCCCCCACAGTCATTTGTGGGATTAACCCCTATTATTGAGATACCTAACACCCCTGAAAGACCCCAATTCTATACTGCAGAGGAATTTGAAGCAGAAAAAACCAAATTACATGAGTGGCAGATAGAATTTAGAAACCAGCAGGAAGAGAAATGGAGGCAGGGTGTGATATATTTGAGGGATAAAATACAATGGTCAAATTTTTATGATAGTTGACAAGGATTGTAACCCTCATAGATGAGTTGAATAAAGAAAAGAATGGACTAGATTTTCTTGCATAGAAGTGGAGACAGAGGAATAATGATGTTACAATTATTTGTATATCTACAGTTCAAATGCCTTATCATCAGGTTGAGAGGATTTTTGATTTATTGAATCAATTAGATAATTTTGAAAATAAAAGAGATTCTTTACAGAGGAAATTGATACTCTGTTTTTCAAGATATCTTGCTAAAAAATTCACCCTATTTCCTTGTGCCTTAGAATCTGTTGATACAGTAAAGGAAAAAGACAAATGGAAAAAGGAAATGGATGAATTATTCGATAACAGAATAACAAACATCATCAGTGAGACTGGCCATTGGTTTTGGGGAAAGACAAATGAAGAGCTGGTAAAGATACAATTATATTATGCTGATATAAGAAAAGAATTCGATGATTTAGAAGAAAATGCCAATTCTTTAATAAAGATACAAAGAGAAACCCTAAGTTTTGATTGGCCAGATGATGATACTTTTAACAGATGGAAAGATCAGTTTAGTGAACAGATGTTAGGAGACGATGACGAGGAAGATGTAAGAGTAATAGTTACTCTTGTAGTCAGCAATGATGACATAGAAAATCCCCAGGTTAAAGTGATTTTGCATGTAACAGAAGATGATACATCACTTACAGACCTTATGGGTATGTACTCTAAAGATGAGGAATGATTGTGAGAGCAGATCATAACAACCAAGAAGCATAACAGAAAGGGACCCGCCAAGAAGTGCTATTGTAATCAACCTTTCTGTTATTCTTGTTTTTGTTTTTCAAAAGAAGGACACCTGTCACCTTCTGTAGCCTGAAGCTTGTTGCATCTCACATTATTTAAGTGAGATCTCAAGGCTAAAGATGGGTCCGAATTTGGTTTTCACTAAGTATTGTCCTGAGTTCTGTTTTTGGTCCAAAGATTTTGGGAAAGAAATTTATAGTATACTTTTTCTGTCAAAATTTCTGAGATATGGATGAATGTAGAAAGAACTGTGCTTCTTCTCTGAAGGTTTTTCTGGGTCTTTTGTAAAGGATATACCATTTTCAAAGGAAATGAATACAAATTATGAACTGTCCCCATATCTGTTCTTCTCTGAATTTTGTCTCCTTTTTAATATTGAGCTACCTTGATGTTGTGTGAGTAAAAGCTTATGCAATTGATTGCAATTTAGTAAGACTGTACATCCATTTGTTATTGCTGTTAATTCAATGGATTAAATAAAGGCTTTGATGAATGTGATGAGGTTGCTTGGGTGTTAATAAGGATTTTTGAATGATAAATTCTAGTAAGAATTGCTGATGAAAATTCGTTGCAAGGCAACAAATTAGATCTAAGAATTTACTTGACTCTGAATTCCCAATGGATTAGGCACTGATCGAAAGTATTTCAGCCCAAAAGAGAAGTATATTATAACTAGCTTTTTTCAGAATACATCATAAAATCAATTTTCACTTATCTTTCCTGTAAGATTTTCAAAGTTGGCCAGCACTTGCCTGCATGGATTGTTTTAGCTTCATTTAGCCATTGTTGTTGGAAACATCTGCAGAGCTATAGAAGATTTCTTGGCTATATCTGTTCAAGGGATGTGTTTATCAGTTATTTACATCTATGTTTGAGGATTTAGAGATGAGAATCAAAATGAAACTAAGGATAATTCTCATACAATTATTCCATCTTTGAACCATCCCCGGGTGCACCCGCCCTGGTTTTACAGAGCCAAAAGAGTAGAAAACCGTCTAAGGTTTTGTTGGAGTTGGGCCCTAGTACTTTGCATATGCAAGTGATAATGAGAATTGGATATTCTTTAAGTTGCGTATGTACTGATATCTAGGTACTAAGCCTTTTTTCGCCTAGTAGTTTTAGCACTGTTAACATCAAAATAAAACACCAACAAAGGCTATGTGTTTTCAATCATTATTTTGTCACTAATGTCAAGCTTGTCCCATGCTAGTAAGATAATTGCTTATATGTTTCAAGCACTATCACTTAGTTTATTGATGAGGAGGATTTGATCAACAAGATGTAACAAAAGTACATAGAGGAAAGGTTGAGTTATAATTATGTATTGAAGTGCAAGAATCAGTTAAGACAATGATAACATAATGTATTGATAATCTACTTGTGGTTACAAAATGATCAACTACACTTAGAAAGTTTAGAAGAAAATGGTTGGACAAAGTTCATTTGCTAAGCTTGACCAAGTTGATAGGTGCCGAGAAAAGTTAGCCCAAGCCAAGCAAAAAGTCAGTTGGAGCCAAGGGAAAGAAATTTCTAGTGGATGTCAAATAAGTTATTAGATGCCAAGTAATTTTTAGTTGATGTCAAGCACCAGTAAAATCTAGTTAATGCCAAGTGATTTTACAATAGATGCCAAGAAACATAGTATGTGTTGAGCATTGGTAAATTGATAAGGTCAAGTTGTTGCATTATGAAAAAAATAAAAGATTTGCCAAATAAAAGTCGACAAGTTTATTTTCTTGGAACTTGTAAATTAGAAGGAAGATAAGATTGATGAGATGGAGGCACAAAATTTTATGTAAACAATTTTGGAGGTGAATTCAAATGGATTTTGGGAGAAGTTTTTAGAGAAGACGAGATATGAGGTACATACATTGTATCCTACCTAATCCATCAAAAACCCTAACTTTTGAGATGGATAATGAGAAAGATAAAGAGTTTTAATTCCCTCTATATAGGGATGTCTGGTCATGAAGCAATGTTGGATAGAGGTCAGAGAATTTTGGAATCTGACAAGGAGAAGGAAGAGGGTTTGTTTCATCAAGTGACCTAAGTGAAGAAGTCTGCAATGATAAGCTAAGCAAGAAGGCTACAAGAGAATGAATGCTTGAAGGGTGAACAAGCTGTCAAAACTACAAATATAGGAAGCCAAGTAGAGACAAGGACTAAATAGTGATCTATAATCTATAAGTAAGGTTGTAAGTTATATCAGATCAAAGCTCTATTGTTACTTTCTAACAATTGTATCAGATTAGGGTAAATCCTTTAGAGAAAGGTTGACTTAACAGTCATTGGAAAATCGTCACTAGTACATTTATCCCTAAATTTTGACCTTAAATTTTGACCACAAATATAAATTTCTTGGTTGGTCATCATTATAAAGGAAATTTTTTAAATTTTTTTTTAATACATGCCTATGTTGGTCTCAATTGTGACCAATGCTTTCTATTTTGTGTTGGTCTCAATTGTGACCAACACGAAAACATAAAGATTTTTTAAAAAAGTGCCAAACTTTAGTTGAGCTGCATTTCACTTTCGAGCATTTCAAAAAACACGGCCAGTTGAACATTCACTTGAGGATTTCTCTCTCTCTCTCTCACTAAGGAATTTCTAGTGCAGTATTTAAGATTTATAGTGTAGCATTTTGGAGCATTTTAGATTTCTAGTGCAGTCCTAAACTCAAACTATTGGGAGTATTTTGAGCATACATTGCAACATTTCATTGTAGCATTTCGATCATACATTGCAACACTCTCACTATTAAAGGTATTCAATCATTGGGGAAGCTCTAATTTGATAATTGCTAATGTATAAATTAAATTTGGACCTAAACAAAACAAAATTAACTTTGTTAAAGAAAAATTTAAACCCTCGTTTGAAGATTTGATAAAGAGTTAAAAAATAGGTGAATAGGTGAGTTGAAAAATAGAAAAACTTTTTCTATTTTGCAAGGATGGGAATGGGTAGTTTGCTAAGAAACAAAATTTGGAAAATAATTTTACTATTTACATTGTTCTTTTCATCTTTGATTGGGGGAAGACTTCTCTGATGATAACTTCTTGTTTAAACAATCATTGATTTGGGGAAGGTGTAGTTTGAGGAAGCCCTTGTTATGAGGGCCTAAATAGGAGGGTTTTTAAGTTGAGGTACCATACTAATAGTGTGATATGTAAAATAGGGGGCAAAAATCATAGCTCTAAAGGTGAGGTACCATATTAATAGTGTGATATGTAAAATGGGTTGTACTACTACATTGAATTTTGTGTAGCAGATTGTCTATCTTCTATAGGTCAAAATCTAAAATTGGAATGTTATTCTTTCTTGCCATATTCCCAACACATCCAAACCTAATCAATGAACTCATTTGAAAAAAACTTTATCATGTACTTCAGATTGAGAGTAACATCCAACCTTTCACCAAAGTCTATTTTCTCTGTACTAACTAAATCTAAAGCTATCAAATTATTAGCTTGTGTTTTTGTAGAGCACTCCAACTCCTCAAATGAACTTGCAAAAGTTGTGGCAATTGATAGCAATAACACTAGCCCTGAAAATTCCTAAAATATTCACATTAAACATTAGAAAAGAGAGTAACTATAAAGGAATAGGGTACTCTTACAAGTGAAGTGTCTATATCATTAGTTGAATCTTATATTTGGTACTATCATTTTGGAAGTCTTGCACTAAAATAAATGTAGCATTTTTCATAACTATACTACTACTTGATGAGCTATTTAACTATTGATAGTTTAGACTTCATAAGTCTATCATGGACCATAATAGCACTATTGACTAGTGGAAGACTACAACTATTACTTTACTTGAACTATTTGACTATACAAATTAATTATCTTAGCAAATTTAAAATCTTAAATTTTTTGCTAACTTTATGCTTTTAGAAAATTATATTTTATTTGGGAGTTTCATTGATAGATATGCACTTTTAATCTTGCTTTTCAAATTATGAGTAAATGTTATGGTTACCTTTTGTTTTTTCTCTATTTTTGAGTAGATGATGTTATTCAGGGTGATCTTATGCTTGATAATGGTATACTGAGAATTATATTTGTTAGATGGAGAAAAGATGTGAATTTATATTCTAGTGTTCATGTTAATCTTGATAGATTTTCTCCTTACAATAGCATATTGTTGAATATGCTACATGGTTTTGAACGAGCATGTCAATTCCTATAAGTTTCAAACTTTGAATAAAACATTTGCACCTAATGGTCTCAGCATATTTCATAACTCAAAATAGGTTGTGGCATAACTAAATAACTAGATTAAGAAATGAAAATAGAAAGTAAGTCATGGATAATAAAGAAAAGTAAATTTGAACTGACTAGGAGACATATTCAAGTGTTTATGCATTGTTGACACACAAGAGCCCAGTATATATATTTGATATGTGAATGTGTGAAGAATATGGTGCTATAGGAGTGACTATAGAAACTATCCCTGAATTTATATCTTCTATTGCCACTCAACCATTAAATTTTATACTAATTGTCACCTTAGTTACACAAGAATTGTGCCTACCTCTTTTCCATGAGAACAGTGATAGTTCCAAAAGTAGTTCAAAGTTAAAAGAATTCAAGAGTCATCAAAAATTTAGAAGAAACAAGAAGTGGTGTCGAAGGATAAACAAGAAATAATAGTAAATCTTTTTTTTTTACAATCAAAACATGTTTCTTGGCTCCTCCATCAATTTCCAATATTAAGGACTATAGTTGAATCAAAAGAGGCAGAATTGGCACAAGGCGAAGCTAGTAGGAGGAGAGAAAAATCCTTGGTTTTGCATGAAAGAGAAAGGAGCTCTAAAAATGCAAAGAAGAAGATATAGGAGAAGATAAAAAAACAAAAGGTATTTTGCTGGGTACTCAACTAGAAACCCTTCCACCTAGACAAGTTGAGGAAATAAATGAGTTTGATTCTATCATACCCTCAATGTCAATAGTTATTTAAGAAATTCATTTAGAGGGCATATCTCATATCAAGAATCCCAATTTTATTCCCTAACTAGCCACTATTTTTGTATCTAACTCATATTTGTCTGTGGAAAGAGTGATGCCACAAAATCATGCTGAAGTTACATGAGGCAAAGAGAGAGAGGACAACAAAGGTGGTGAATAGGTGACAAAAATTCAAAAAAGATGGTCATTTAACAAAGCAACTATAGCTTATATTTATCTCCTGACTATGAAACTTTCAAAAGTCTTCTAATATGACTCCAAACAAATAAAAATTAACTAAAAATGACCCTAAGGTCTTTGCAACTATCAAAGCCCCAATTTGGTCTTCTACAAGCTCTTAAGGCTAGGGCCTCCTCAATGTACCCTCTCTGACCACTTTTAGGCTTAACCAGTGATTGATTCACCATAGATAGGACAATACAAGATATACAGTTCATTAAAACTATATCTCTTCTAGGTAGATTAATGGCTACTACTCCCAACCAAGCATTTCCTTAAGGAATCCTTCCACAAATCCAATCCTTCAACACTTCTCAAGGTGATCACCTACAATATTGCCTTCATTCATGCATTTGTAAGGTTAGTTTATCATAATAAAAATCACGGATTCATCCCAAGTCATAGTAATCACATTTTGGGGATGAATCCTTAATTCATGTTTCCAAATCAATGCAAACCCCAACACCTATAACAGACTAGTCAGTATAATTTTCCAAAAACTGATATAAGGAAGATAAATGTGATTCAAAATGATCAAATGCAATATTATTGAGCCATAAAAATGATTTGGAATCAATAGCACATCAAATAGATACCAAGAATGGAAGAAAACCTTCTTCCTCATAGTCCGTATAAAATACTTCACCAGTTCATACCATCCCCATTTTCCAAACATTAAACGTTGTTTATAATATTTTTTCCAACCTCCATAACTAACCCCAAGTGGTCATAAGTGTTTACAATTTGTTTTATGCCTTAAAACTCATTTTCCCTCCAATTTGCATATAACCCTTAATATTCAAATTTTCTGAATTTCTAACTATTGTTTTATTTATTTTCTTTTCATTCTAACTTATCAATATTTATTCTTTTTTTTTTCTAGGACCTCATTGACCCATAAAATCATTCTAGATCTCTATTTGGCACTATTGGCTACCCATACAATATGTTGGTCCTAAGTCCTTACCAGGACTTCTAGGACATTTAACTTTTAAATCAAATTGATTATTACAAATTGCCATTATTGGCTTCAATATTTCCCAATTAACATTCAAAGGTGATTTTGATCCTCTGACTCCATTTGGTTCCAAGGTGGACTTAGGTGATTGGATAGGTGCTCCTACACCATTACAGATATTCTAGGCATATCCTTCCTCACATCTTTCTTTATTTGATATGTAGAAGACCATATTTCCTCAAATCCAACTTCTTGGCAAACAGATCATAAAATTCAATGAGTCAAGTCTCCCCAGATCTATTTCTAAATCTAGAATCGGGCTTCAAAATAATATGAGGTTGATATTATAAATTGAAAATCACATACCAAATATTATAAACTCGATATTATTTTTCAAATTAAACAAATATATATGATATCTATTCATATTCTACCAAAAACAAAAACAATATTAACCCAAACAAGTAAATTTTTTTCATAGTTATATAAGAACAATTTCCAAGAAATAAGAACTGACCAATGAACTGTAATTTACACTCCACCACAAAGTTAATAGACTATTGTGAGTTCGGATGTCCATATTCAAAAACACAAACTTCTAACTTGTGAAGATTGATTCTTTGAGTCAATTTATGTTCCAAATAGAAATCATAACTTGTACCCCAAATCATGTATCACAAAACTGACAGAAAATACAAAAAATAAAATAAAATTAGAATCTGTGCCCGACAACTTGAGAGAAGAATAATATTGAAACAAGATAAAATTAGAAACTAAATTGAAATCTAATAATGTCTATTAAAAAATGAACAGATTGACCATGCAAGTCAATAGCTAGAGGGTCTCAAAATAAATTCACATTTAAGCTTCCCTCTTGACTCCCCTTAACTTGAAACAATGCAATTACAAATTAAACTACTTGGACTAATTGGTTCACCTTGTCAAGAAGTTTGGTTCCTTATATATTTTAGTTGAAGGCCTTTCCAAACTTTACCTTTGGAATTAAACAATCTACATTTAAATCTCATCACATATTGGATAATCTTTTGGGTTCCAAATATCTTAATATAGCTTGCAAACCTCATGTAGTAGAGAGGCTCCTGCAACAAATTGGAAATAACCATTGGTGGATACTGAATAATATTGAAATAGATTTAAGGAATCAATCGATTCATTATTGTAATCGGGTGGTCAAAATTTGTTAATGTTTTTCAAGATTAGTGGGTTTTTCTTAAATATAATTTTTGTCATTGATTGACTTGAGTACCACTATGAAGAACTAAAAATATCAACTATAGTCACTAGATAGTTCCAAATCTAGATAATAAGAATTGTTTATCTTTGATACAAATCTCAGGAGAATAGATTATGGAATATGTAAGATTTGGTTTCGATAGTATATGTCATATTTTTATTTGAATCATTTCACATGTAGATTTCATTGCTGATTTAAAGATTGTAGTTGGTCTAGGGATGAGGAAAATAACCTTTGGGGATGTTATCATTTTCCTCTTCCTACCAATTTTATGAAAGTAAAATGAATTTTGAATTATCTAATTTTTCGGTTGTTGCTGATTTGGAAAATGTATTAGATGCTAGCATCAATTTGGAGGCCAAAAACTTCCAAGACCATTGCAATCCCAAGTTTTTAAAGCCTCTATGCATCATCTTATCCTTGGCTAAGGTCTCCTACACTATATAGGCTTTTCCATACTTAAGATGCTCCAAGAAAAATTCACTATAGGGACAGAACACCACATCTTGCAATGTGAAATCCAACTTTACAACACTATCACATTTCTTACTTAGGAAGTGTCATCCTTTTTTGAAATGAAAAAGTAGTAACCCAGTGACCTTCACAGCTCCCATTTTGGCATAGGTACGGGCATGTCAGTATAGGTTATAGAATCTTGCCTTATGCCTACCAATTGCATTTTCTTTATAGAATTGACATCAAATTTCCAAGGCCTACCTAACAATAGTTGACAAGCATCCACTTCTACAACATCACAAATAATCTTGTCTTTGTACTCCCCTATTTGAAATTGAACATGAACTTGTTCATTTACTATGACCTGTTGCTCCTTATTTAGCCATGAGACCTTATAAGGGAATTAGGATGAGGGAACTTCTTCAATCCAAGCTTCTCTACCATTTCTACTAAGGCTATATTATCAGTTGAACTGGAATCTATAATAACTTTTTAGACCTTACCTCTTACCTTGCAGAGAGTTCTAAACAATGTCTTTCCTTGGGGAGGTTCTTGCTCTGTGACAGTCTTTAGCAGAGTTCTATTGAACATTAGAGACTCTCTTCTCTCTAGATTAGCATTTCCTCTTGCCCCTTGGTGTGCATCCTCCTCTTGAGTCAAATGGACTCTCTTTTCCTTTCTTGCCTATTGCTACCCATTTTCTCAGGAAGTGCTTGTATGTAGCAAGTGCAATATGTAGAGGTAGAGTTATGGAAGGTCAACTAAGTAATTTTTTCTTTTCATTTTTTATATTTCTTTATCTCTTTATCAATCTATCTCTCTATCTATACCTCTTTCTATCTATCTCGCTTTAGTATTCATTTCTATATGTGCCTTCCTCTTACTACTCCATTTGCAGGTTGCAAACAAATCATCCTTCCTCCACCAACGAGTCATTCCATTCAAGAAAGACCATGTCTGACGATATCAATACACAAAAAAATAGGGAGACAATTGCTAGACTATGGTCTAACTTAAAAAGAAAGGAAAATGTTATTGTCCTTGCAAAATTTGTAAGGGCTTAAAGACTTGAAGATATCTAATCAAAATAGTTGAGGAACATTGTAGGCAACATGGTCACATTGAGGAGGGAAATGAATATCATCCATTGGTATGTATTTTAATAATTTATAAATTACATAAGACATGATTTGATGATGACATCATGGTCATGGCTAATATAAGGTCATCATTTTCATATAGGTCAATATCCTTGAGTTTCATGTTATGGACCACGACAATTTAGAGAATGTAGATTTCAAAATGAGGGAACATGGTGGTGTGAATATTGAAGTAGAAGGTAATGATACCATGGAAGAAGACCACGATGATGAAGATCATGATGATCAAGATGATGATGATGTAGATGATGATGATGATGTAGAGCTTGATGTACCTATACTTGAGAAGGTACATGAGCCCCTATATGAAGGCTCTTAAACAACTCTTCTTGCCATTGTATTTTTGTGAACTTGAAGGTTATGAATGGTTTATCCAATGTAGCAATGACATGTATGTTAAGGTATGTCATCTTCTTTCATTATTTTACTCATAGTTCCCTTACAATTAACATTAGATTCATGTAGCAATTAATATTCTTGAAATTAAAAATTTATATTTTTGGTCGTAGGTTGATAGGTGAGTGTTTGTTACCACCATCAAACATTCTACCTCGCTCATACCAAGAATTATCTTCCATCATGAAAGATATTGGAATGGAGTATCAAACAATACATGCATGTCTGAACGATCATATTATATATCATAAACAACATGAATTTGTAACACAATGCCCTATTTGTCATATTAGTAGATATCAATTAGATTGATTAACAAAAAAGGTGCCTCACAAGGTTCTTTGGCATATTCCCATTATTCCACATCTTCAATGATTATTCATGTGCAATAGCTTGGCACAATTTATGGATTACCATGCATGAAATAGAATTCAAGATGAAATTTTGTGCCTACAGATGGTTCAGCATTTAAGGAAATAGAGGAAACACTTTAAAGAAGAACCTAATAATCTCAAGCTTTCATTAGCAGTAGACCTTTTGCAGAGATGAGATCTACTTACTTAGTCTGGCCTATTTTTGTTATCAACAATAAGATACCTCCTTGGTTGTCCATAAAGAAAGAGCACATAATGTTGACATTGATTGTTCTAGGTATTTTTTGATTTAATGGTCATCTAAATTAATTTATTATTACTAATCCATCAAAATGGTCATAATAATTATGTAACATTTTTTTTCATTCAACTAGGTAAGTACCAAGTTAAAGATATCAATGTATATATTGAGCCCCTTATCGACGAGCTGATGGTGTTATGGAATGGGGTTACTATGTTTGACATCTATAGACCAATAAGACAAAGACAATTTCAATTTCATGCAATGCTTGTATGGACAATACATGATGCCCCTGGGATAACACATTTTTGTGGTATGTTCTCTTCTTAACACCTTTTTTTTTCATATGTTATAGTGACAACACAAAGTTAACACATTTAATCCAATTATACACAATCTTGTAGGTCTTCAAACAAAGGGAAAATCTGCATGTCCAATTTATGGTCCAAAGAAGAAATCTCATCATTCGAAAAGTTTAAGAAAGTACGTGTTCAATGAGAATAGACACTTTTTGTACAAAAATCTTAAGTATTGAATTACCAAAAAATATCTTTTCAATGAGAAAGAAGAGACTATGTCAAAACCACAGAGAATGACACCTCACCTATGGAAGTTTGCATATAATAAAATAAATCATCGAGGTAATGTCATTCCATCTAATGGTTATTCTTTCAAATTTATATTTTGATATTGTGTTTTGTTTACTGATGATGTAATTTATTCTTGTGAAGGTCATCAAGGCATCAATGACCAACTTCCAAAAGGACTAAAAATTTATCCTACGTAATTTACAAGAAACTCCCAGTTGTGCATTTGTTTGATCCTATGCATATTGGAAAGAATGTAACAGAGATATTATGAAAAATCTTGGATGGAAGGTGTGGTAACAACCAAATTGTCAAAACTTATAGTGACATTGAAGAATCCAACCATGCAATGAAAAACAGTATTCGATCAAATAACAAATGGAGACTAGATTGATATAAGTGCCCTTAGTTGGTTATTGTCAAAGCAATAGAGCAATGCTATAAAAGAAGTCATAAAAAAAAAAAAAAAAATTTCATAGGATTTGTTGTGAACATAAATAATCTCATATTAAAGAAAAGTGAATTTGGGCCAGGGTTGAAAACAAATGATTGGCATACATTTATTAAGGTAATTCATGTTATTTTTTATTCACTATATATTTGTATACTGCATGTAGTTTTAGTTGCATTCTTTATAAAATATTGACAAGATCATTTTACAAATATTGCAGTACATTCTACCTCTATCTCTCCCACACCACTTCACCAACAATGTCAAACAGGTTATATATGATCTTGGAAAATATATGAGGTGGTTGTCATCTAAAGAAATCAATAAAGAAGATATAAAATATTGGAAGAGAAAAATTCCTCTTCTTATGTGTGAAATGCAAAAGTGTCTACCTCCAAGTTTTTTCAATGCACAAGAACACTATCTCATACATCAAGTTGATGAGATTGATTTGTGTGGACCTATACCAACCAGGTCAATGTGGATGGTTGAGAGGCACTTGAAATTTTTGAAAGGCTTGGTTCAATAGAGAGCACATCCTAAGGGTTCTATGGTGGAGGGATATATGGTATACTAGACCATGGTGTACATTAGTGAATATCTTCTTAAGTTTGTAGCAAAGATCCATGTAGATCGTATTTGGGATCCCAACTCAATTAACAAATTTGAAGGGGAGTACTTTATGGGCAAAGGTAGATTGAGGAAAGTGAGAGGTAAATCTAAGATGTTATTATAGTTAATTAATTCTTATAAATCTTCAATATAAGTTATTTATAATTGGTGTATTTTTTTGATACAGGTGGTTGAGAGTGAGATGCAATACATTTTTACATTGCAAACAATCTTGATTGGATGATGGTATGGATTGAACGATTTCAACAAAATGGTTGCTTATTAACATGGGAAGGTGTTGCTTCATTGGTTACAAAAGCTCATCATAATGGAGATTCCAATGTTATGTTGATGGTAGTTTATCTAGTAAAGGGTTTAAGAGGTGGAGAGGTATGTAGAAATTTATTAAATATCATAACTTGACATATGTTTCATATCAACTCACGATGCAAATAATTTACACATGCTTCAAAAATTGCAAGTCAAGCACCACAAAGCTATGTACTATCACGGCCACAAATTTTTCATAAAAAAGTTGGATGACACAAAGAAAACTTGTGATTCTGGGATAACTATAGTTTTTGAGGTCACCAATATATCATCTAGAAACAACATACATCCTCAACAATCTCAAAATAAATACTATGGCATCTTGGATGATATAATTAAGTGTGACTTTAACTCTTTCAAATTAGTTCTATTCATCATCAAATGGTATAGGTTATGACTAAATTAAAATGATCCAGATAGAACAGTTATTCGACATGATAATGGATTTACAATGATTAATACAAGGTCATTTGAGCCAGTTGAAAATGAACCCTGTGTTCTTCCAAGCCAATGTGAGCAACTGTTTTACTTAGAGGTTCCACATAAATAGGTTTGGTCATTTGTTGTTAGACATGATTCAAGAGGAAGGCCGATAAAGTGTAATGTTATGGAAGAAGAAGATATTGAAGATGATGAAGATCAAGATGATGGTGATGATAATGATGGTGATGATGATGATGGTGGTGGTGATGATGATGATGGTGATGGTGATGATGGCGATGATGATGGTGATGATGATGGCGATGATGATGGTGATGATGGAGATGATGATGGTGATGATGATGAGGATGAGGATGAGGATGAGGATGAGGATGGTGATGAAGAAGACAATCAATGACATAATTGAAATGATTGACATGATTTATTGCTTTCAATTGTAATGATTACATATTTATTATGTTCAATTGTAATGATTACAACATATGTTATTTATAATTACCATGACTGTTTATATTGTGTCTAATTATCACCCTTTTTGTAAATAGGCAATTGACTATAGAAATTTTCACCCCTTTTTTTGATGATCTTGCATTCCATATATAAGGTAAATTTGTTTATGTTTACTTGCTGCATATTGTTCATGTTGTCTTCTAAGTTATTTGTAGCATATCTATATCAGATAAATTTTAGCTAACTTAAGATAAATGATTAACATATGGTAGATATTTGATTACATATTTATTGTGTTCAATTCTAATGATTACAACATATGTTATTTATAATTACCAATGTTTATATTGTGTCTGATTATCACCCTTTTTGCAAATAGGAAATTGACTACAAACATCGTCACCTCTTCTATTGATGATCTTGCATTCCATATATAAGGTAAATTTGTTCATGTTTATGATGTTGCATATTGTTCATGTTGTCTTCTAAGTTATTTGTAGCATACGCATATCATGTAATTTTTAGCTAACTTAAGATAAATGATTAACATATGTAGGAAATTCAACCCCTTTGGTGTGGATCATGCATAGTGACATGGATTAGCAAGTATAAGTCAATAAATAGACATAATTTTCTTATATTCTTCTTGTTTATCATTGAGAATGTATGTTATAAATAAACATATTATATAATCATATAATGTATATATAGACAAAGAAGGTTCATATAGAAATATAATTGTATAATCACTTTCAACTTACTACATTTTATATCTCTTATGTATAGACAAAAAAGAACTACATGTATGAGTCATGACTTGATTATTCTATATATATTATTTAAATATTATCAAATTTTCATTTGGTGGATTGTAAGACCCACCAAATAGGTACTTGTTAGTGTAATCACCTAAAAATGGTCATCTAGACTATTAGCCCCCTTCTCAGCATTTTGGCTAAATTAATTTAATCATTTACCTAGACCAAATTGCTAACCTATAGTTTGACTATGCTATCCTAAGTTCATTATTTGATTAAAATAACATGTCCCTTTTTAATTAAATAAAAGACCCCATTCTTCTAACCCACGTAAAGTGCACACATAAAGTCCTTTTTCTATTTTGCAATTAAAAGAAAAGGCTTTGTGACTTTTGTCTTATATGACAAGTCAACTTATATTCTATTGGTTGACTTGTGTGTGCACATGGATCAATCCTCTTTTTGAATTCCACTGTTGATCATCCACCATCTTCATCTTGATCTCTACCATCCATACATCTTTAAAAGGGAGAGAGCTTTCCCCCTTAATCCATCATCATTTTGAATATTGTTATGCTGTAGGTTTTCTAACAGGTTTCTTTGGAGCTTTGTGGAGAACTTCTATTTCTTGTCTACATTCTCTCATCCATGGCATCATGGCATTCTAGCTTAGCTTAGCTTTTATTTTTACATGTAGCTTAATCTCACATAGCTTAATAATGGTATTGTAACACTCTCATCCATGCTTAGAATAGCTGCATTTTGCATTATCATCTTAGCTTAGTTTTCATACTTGCATTGCATTCTTGAGGGATTCCTTGAAGATATTTGCACTCTTGCTCTTGTCTCAAAAAACCTCCCGTTGCATGGTTTACTAGCAAGAAGTACATTTCTAAGGCTTGGCTGAGAGCCTTCATGCTTGAATACTAACTTCTTGCACTCCGTGGATAGAGAGCTCTAAGCCGGCATCCAAGCATTCCAACTCATGGAATTGTTTGGATAGAATGGTTTAGAGTGTGACACACAATTCGAATGTACATTTTTGGCACCCACCGTGGGGCTTGAATCAAGTTTCTAGCTCTATTTGTTTTTATTTTTCATCTCTAATTTTTTTACAGTAGCATATTGGATCTAATTAAGTGCTCTTGTAGGATTATCACTTTGATTTTAAAGCCAACCCATAAGTAGATTTGTTTGAAGGCCAAAAATCTAGTTGGTTTAAAGATTTGATCATATCTTCTAAACCACTTAGAGTTTGGTTCTAAAATTATTTTTTCAAGTTAATTATGTGTTCAAAATGTTTTAGTACAATTTTCAAATCATTTTGACTTGATTTGCGAGAGTTATGATTTTTTCTTTATTTTTCATAAAAATCCATTTTTGATCGCAAATCAGCACATTTTTTGGAAAAACTTATATTTTCATAAATATTTTTGAATTATAAGAGGGTTACTCTCTTTGTTTTTTGACTTTTGAAGTTGTATTAGGGATCAAAAACTTGATTTGATAAATCTGGCATGTTTTGACAAAATCGATCTCTAGGGAGCAAATGAAGAATTTTTTTTGAATTTCATACATTTTTGGAAATCTCTCTGATTTTTAGGAGGGGTATCTTCTTTTTATATCTATTTTTGGATCCAAAATCATAGCAAACAAGTCCAATCTTGTTGACTAGGTCAAAATCAAAGAGTAAAAATGAGAGCATTTGTGATTAACTTGCACTTTCTTTGCATGCACTTGGTTGGAAGATAAATTGGATTTTATAGGAAATTAACCACTTTTTATTGCATATTTTTATGTTATTTCACACTAACTTGTGGTTTTAACAAGTTGTGATTGCAAGTTGTCATCCTTGGAAAAAAAATTAAAATATTGCATAAAAAGAACGCATGTCAAAGCTTCAAATGCACAAGGGCTACTAACGATTGTTTGCAGGGTTTCCCAATGCATAAAAACCAAATTTTTCTTGTTCTTTACTTTTACATGTGTGGCACATACTAGTTTTTTATTTTTAGGCACATTAAAACTTACAATTAGGATCTTTTGGTGATAGGAGAGTATGCTCTTGTGGTGAATCAGAAATCTTGACTTACCATGTGGTTTCAAGAGTAAGAGGCAACTAAATCTTCTTGGCGTGGTTTAGAGAAAACAATTGAAATAGGAGAGTATGCTCTTCACCCTTGTGGTGAATCAAAAATCTTGACTTCCAAAAGTTGATCCACTCTTTGTGTAGTTTAGAATCTTTTAGAGGGCCTGCTCTCAGACAATCTGAGAGGAACGACCCAAGTGGGGACAAGTAGATTACTTGGCTCCTCCAACTCACTATATACTCAAGGCTATCAAGGACACAAAACCTTGGTAGACATAGTTTTTGTCTTCGCCTAGTGTGATCACTTATGGGATTTCGACCATAGGGAGATCACTAGGCAAGAATGCTTAAAGTACTCTTGTGGTCGCGAGATCGGTTACTCATCGCAAGGTAAGGTGTCCCGTAATTGAGAACAAGATGAATACTATGAACAGAAGCCCTATCTAAACACCCTAAGTTAGTAACTACCTTTTTTAGCCGCTCAACTTCTTGGTGCAAGGATCGATCCTAGTGGACTACCCGGATCACCCCAAGATTTTACTGTAATGCCCCGCCAAGGGATCCAAAGAATTAACCTAGAATTTCACTAAGTTTGGTAACATTTTTTTTTTTTTAAATAACATGAAAGTAAATACCACATATAACTTGTACTTAATAATAGAAGCAATAGCAATGTCCATCTGAAAGTAAACATAACATACATAAACGATTACATTCTTTAAAGATCCCTTAACGTTGAATTACATACATAAATCGATCTAGTACAACAACCACATGAAATAATAATGATAAGTTAAATGTTCATACATTACATTTCCAAATGCTCAATCATCCACTATACATGTCACAAGGTATGAAGGCTTAAAAGAATATACATATATGAAATAAGGTACATCATCCTACTCTAATCCATGATACATCAAAAAAAATCACATGATACATCATCATAGAAGACATATACATCCATCATAAAGATCAAACAAAATAAACTAAGTGCATGTTTCCTCCCAACCATTAATAGCATCATTAGACCATCGTAGGCCCTAGCCATCCCTCCGTGCATAACATCCCAAATCACCGAAGGGATTATCGGTATTAACATAGTAGGAATGTCACTCCTAACATATACAACATCATATGTAGAAAGTAATATAACATGCAAATATAAGCATAAGATAACACCATCTAACATATGCTAATCATAAATGAAAGGATACATATCGACCATCACGAAGGATGCATCAGCCATGATGTCTCAATGAATCTCAAATGATAAGAGTGAAAAATACACTACCACCTGACCGCATGGTACCTAAGTGGTCCACTCCCACCGTGTTGAGGAGATAATCTCAAGTCCCAAACAGGCTATCCATAACACATAGCACAAATCTCTATAGTCCAAGAATCCTAAAAGTATACTAACTCAAAGGTTCCAATCACGAAACTGACATCTACTTTCTAGAGGCACACAATGACATGTAGGAACCTACTATGCAAGCGAGAAAGTGTCATCGCAATTATGACATACAAGTTACCCTGTTAGTTAGCTAAACTCCACGGGTCCATACTAATTTCATGCGGTCACTAGTCTCCTCTCATACTGACGAGGCATACTATAGAATGCAAGGTCACAACCATGTGTCTCACTACTCCCATCCTAGCCTGTACAAGAACTCAAGGCATGGGCGAGAACAAAACACTTATCTTTTTAGGTTCATTTTGTTAGTATTAGGTGTGAATGTTATCACTTATTAATCCAACATACAATGAGTTACCCTGGTAGCCTCTTAGGGACCTGGCCCCCATTGCAAGCCACTTTCCATCACTACATGCAGATATCCTACCCTAATGCTCATGGACTCATAAATCTCAAAATCACAAAAGATAATCCATAAAATCATCAAATATGCATAAAAGCATCAAATCTCCATGAGCAAACATCCATAGAAAATCATGACCACAATAGTTCTCTATTGGCAACTGAAGTATCACTGATAATCAAAGTATCGAATGGTTCTCAATAACCAAAATATATATCTCAATCATACTGATCGAAGACTCCAGAAATGGTTGAGTCAAACATGTCACAATATGACATCATCAAGAATAAATCCACATCTCAGTCCCATCATGGCGACTAGAAAATAACCAAGGATAACTGATCGATGACCAAAAATAATGGTTAAGTCAAGTGTCTCATACATAAGAATCTCAACTATAACAATCAGTATTCACATCCAATACATAAAGCATTCCATCACATAACCATGGTTGGATTTATAAAGATCGAGATTAAAACATCATCATGACATCACAATCACATAACCCCCAAGCCTCTGGTAGACATCCTAAACTGGTCAACACTAGTTAACCCAAAACCCAAAACAATAGCATAAGAATACACAATGTAAACACATGTTTTGGTTTTGCTAAGTTTTCAAATTTGAATTTAAAAATCTCAGTTTACATTTTCTCAAACAAATATTAAGTGGAGAAGTTTCACGTTTTACCTAACCCATGTGTATGTTTGATAGATAAAAGTTTCTCCTCAAAACTATTAGATTCCATTTGCTAATTGTACTAATAATATTTTTTCTATATAAACGTTGTTTGAAAAAGATCCCTATCACAAACCAATAAGACTCATTGTAGATTTTAATATGAATAATCTCCAAATTTTTAACATTATCATCTTCATTAAACAACTCTAAAATTATTTAATATATATTAAATAGTATTCAATATACATTATAAAAATTTCACTATATTAAAATCTCTTTTCTTTTAATTTTCTCTCATTTAAAAATCCATTTACTTAGATTAACTAATAATTAATTACACTTCTTCTACTATTAACTAATCTTAATTAAATTTGATTTAATTAGATTAGATAATAAACCATATAAAACTAATGCATATTAATAAGATTCTATTAAGGGAAGATTGCAATAATATCTTTAATCCATTCCATGTGTTGGTATATTATTTTTTTTCTTGTAAAGTTTTAGCATACAAAACTCTTGGTTATTGGAAATGGAGAAATATTTGTCCTTGAATAAAACAGTCTCAGTATGATGGCCATATCTCCCTAATGAACTGTTCGATCGGGCTGAAATTGAAATATGTTCGAGAGGGCCAAGTCACGCCAATTCTGACTAGAGCGATCGAATAAATTTGATCACAATAAAAAGTTATGAATGACTGAGTTCAGGTCTATCCAAGGGGCAGCGATAGGGCAGTTTGTGATGAATTAAAAATTTCCTCTTAAAAATAATTGTTCTCTAAATTTAACCAAAAAAAATTTTATTCATACGCATCTAAAAATATAATTGATAGAAATATTACATCTAATCATTTGAATTTTCACCATAAAATTTCTATTTTAATTTCAAATCTTGTCTTTCTAATTTAATATAAATTCGAACCCAAATCCGATTCATATCTAATTATTTCTCCTTAATTGGATCTAGGATTTTTCTATTATTTTCTTCTCAACCAAATAGCATATCTAGATTCCAATTTCAAATTACAGATTCAATCATAGAGAAGTTTCAGACACATATAACAGACACGATGAAGACAGGAATGCATGACGTGGAAATAGCATAAGTAAAATCACAAGAATCTACCCGGATTCTGATGCTAATTCACTCTTCCTCAGAAAATCCGCAGAGCAAGCTCCCTTCTTCAGAGTTCTTGAGTCCTCCAATGCTCCAATTGCTCTCTACCCTCTCCCTAAGCTTCTATGAATGCCTGAATACAAAAAGCTCTCAAGAAACCTTTGGAATGCTTCTTGAAACCGCTGAAAGGTGTCACCAACTAAGCATGAGTCTTTTCCAATTATTTTTGATGAGTCATAGAATTGTAGACACCTTGTGCTTAATTGATGCACTAACCCCCGTGTTGTTGACACATGTTAATTCCCATGCAAGCTTATAACTCCAATAATTTCTATTTAAATTTTATAACTTTTATTTTAATCTTTTATAACTTTTATTATTATTATTATTTTATTTATTACTTTATTATTATTTTATAATTATTATTAATTTTAATTTCTAGTTTTCTTTTATTTAATTCCTTTTCTCCAATAATTCACATTACAATCAAAATATCAAAGATCATGATATTTTATTAATTTTCTCAAATAAATAATTTATTAATTAAATCTATTTGTTAAGACTTAATTAATGGAAAATTCAACATAGACCTCCAAGATAAAATATGAAAACCCATCATAGAACAAATCATACAAAATAAATCTAAAGGGTTAAAAATCACGAAATATGTCATCCGACACATTCGATGGGTATTCAACTTTGATACTTGTCCTAACTCACTAGGATAAATGGTTTTTAGGTTTGGGATTTGGACTTGAGAATTTATCTTCCTTCTCTTATCATTGATATAGTATAATAGGGTACGCTCATCCTGGCAATTCAGGGAAGTCGATACTCGATACCTACAACCTGCAAAAAAACCATGCATGTACATACAATATATAATGCTAAGCTAAACAGACAATGGCAGGAAGTGGTGCATCGTGTAGATCTCAACTAAGCAGGTGACTACGACTCCCTTCCTTAACCACATCAGAAATGCCGTACAATAAGAAAACACACACACCATACACATGCAAGTATGGGCTAAGTAACCATAATAAAACACATGAGATAATAAACCATCTAACTAATCATCATTAATAATTCAAAACAATGTAATGATCATCATACATACATGAAATGTAAAGTCTAAATGATCTCATCATATATCAACTGAATCCATATCATAAGATCTGATAGTGTCAAAACAATACCACTAAACCATCAATCATAAAACTAGTCTACATAGTTTGATAGTAATAGCAACAATAAATCTAGAAAAGATGTGAATGAGGGTAGGCACTACATCCACCCCCCCTTGGATTAGGCTTACTCCTGGAAGCGTACAAACAAATAGGGATATAACTCCCTCAATCTAGCTATATCCTCCCAAGTAGCTGAAGAATCATCAGTAGGGTCCCATTGGACCCTTACCTGCTCGATGGTTCGACCCATGAGGGTCAACTCCCACTGCTCCAGAATACGAACTGGCTCCAAAGCTAGCTATCCATCCTCTACCTGCAACGCATTCCAATCAAGAACATGCACAATATCAGGAATATACTGCCCAAGCACTGAAACATGGAAAATGTCATGAATGTGATCTAGGTTGGGCGGTAGAGCAAGACGGTAAGCAACCGGGCCAATCCTCTCCAAAATCTTGAATGGTCCCACAAAGCGAGGTGCTAGCTTAGAACCCTTTTCGTACCAGATCAAACACTTTCATGGTCGCACTCTCAAGAAAACCTTATCACCCATAGCAAACTACTTATCAATCTTATGAGCATCATCGTACTTCTTCTACCTATCCTATGCCGTAGTCAAATGCTCACGGATACGCAGTACCTGTTGCTCCATATCATGAAGCATCTTAGGACCCAATAGAATGCGATCCTTGAGGCTGTCCCAACTCAATGGTGTACGACAAGGACATCTGTATAATGCCTGAAATGGTGCCATGCCAATAGAACTATGATACCCATTGTTGTAAGCAAACTCCACTAGGTAGAGATAGTCCTCCCAATGTGTCTGCCTATCCATCACATACATCCGTAACATATCCTCCAAAACTTGGTTCACCCTCTCTATCTGACCATCAGTCTCTGGATGATATGCCAAACTAAAGTTTAGCTACACTCCAAGCTCATGCTGCAACGATTTCAAAAATGTAGATGTGAATATAAGATCCTTGTCAGAAATGATCTTTTTAGGAATACCATGTAATCTCACAATGTCACGCATGAAGACATTCGCTACAGAAGCTGATGTGTAGGAAGACCTGATCAATAAAAAATGTGCCACCTTAGTCAACCGATCAACGGTAACCATGATAGCATCATGACGTCAAATTATCATAGGTAATCCTACTATAAAATCCATGGAGATGATATCCCATTTCCAAGAAGGAATGAGATTAGGTTGCAATAGTCCTGCCGGGTGTTGGTGTTTTGCCTTGACTCTTTGACACTCAAGACACCTAGCCACAAAATCGGTAATATCTCACTTCATCCCAAACCAAAAGAACAAACGTCTCAAATCAACATGCATCTTCTTGACACCTGGATGTGTTTAGTAAGGTGTATGATGGGCTTCTGCCAGAATCAAGGTGTGAATCTCATCCAATAATGGCACATAAATCCTCCCCAAATGTCTCAAAAGACCATTTGATTCTTGAATGTAACTTGCAAACTTACCTTCCAAAGATCTTCCTAAATCTATCTCTCTGCACATTTCCTGATACCAAGAATCCGTAGGAAGTGCCTGAAGAATCTGACTCCTCAAATCCACACTAAGAGTCATCGATGTTACCACATGTCTCCTATGACTCAAAGCATCTGCCACCACATTCTCCTTACCCTGGATGTACTTAACCTCAAAATCATACTCGCATAAAAATTCCATCCATCGTCTCTGGCGAGCATTCAAATTAGGTTGAATAAAAATGTACTGAAGACTACGATGATCACTATGTAGCTCAAATCTATGCCCCAACAAGAAATGTCTCCACCTTGTCAAAGCATGAACTACTAATGCTAACTCAAGATCATGTGTAGGGTAATTTAACTCATGATCCTTGAGCTTGCATGATTCATATGCAATCACCTGTCCATTCTGCATGAATACTGCTCCAATTCCTTCACGAGAAGCATCTGTACACACCATGAAATCACCTTCTGGATCAGGTACAACTAAAATCAATGCACTAGTCAAAAGCTCCTTGAGTCTCTGAAATGCTTCCTCACATTTCTCTGTCCACAAAAACTTCTTACCTTTCCTCTGAAGAAAAGTGATAGGATGTGCTATCCTAGAGAAGTTCTGGACAAATCTGCGATAATAACTAGCTAAACCCATGAAACTACAAATCTCTAACACATTAGTCGGGGTAGGCCAATCTATTATCACCTGAATCTTTGCAGGATCCACTGAAATACCATCACCTGAGATAACATGCCCTAAATACTAAATCTTTGATTTGAAGAATTCACACTTAGCGGCATTGGCATAAAGCCGATTGCCTCTCAAACACTACAATACCAACCGCAGGTGTTCCTCATGCTCCTTCTGAGTCTTAGAAAATATCAATATGTCATCAAGAAACATGAGAACAAACTTGTCAAGATATGATCGAAAAACACCATTCATCAAACTCATGAACACTGATGGAGCATTAGTCAACCCAAAAGGTACCACTGTGAACTCATAATACCCATAGCACATTCGAAAAGCAGTTTTTTGAATATCTACTTTCTTAATAAGAAGCTGGTGGTATCCTGACTTAAGGTCAATCTTGGAGAATACTGTAGCTCCCTTGATCTGATCAAATAAGTCATCAATCCTAGGCAAAGGATACTTGTTCTTAATAGTCACCTTGTTCAACTATCTGTAGTCAATACAAAGGCGCAAAGAACCATCTTTCTTCTTCACAAAGAGCACTGGAGCTCCCCATGGTGATACACTAGGTCGAATGCTCCCTTTGACCAGAAGTTCCTCTAGCTGAAGACGTAGCTCACCCAGTTCCTGAGTAGTCATACGATAAGGAGCTTTAGAGATAGGCTCCACTCTAGGAATTAGATCAATGCTAAAATCAATGTCCCTCTTTGGAGGCATGCCTGGAATCTCACTTGGAAAGACATCTATGTACTCTTGAAAAATTGGGTGATCTAAAGTCTTCCTCACAGGATCTTCCTCATCAAGATCATTTACCATAATAGAAAATATCTAACATCCCTTACAGAAACTTTGCTTCAATTGCATAGCAAAAATCATCTGCACAGATATAGGCCTTGGTATCCCAACTATCCTCACATCATTCCCTTGGTCATCTTGGCTCAAAATAATCTTCTTCCTACAATCTATACTGGCTCTATGAGATCCAAGCCAGTCCATGCCTAGAATCACATCATAGGAACCAAGGGGTATGACTCAAAGATCCACTACCGTATCAAAGCTCCCTAAGCTAAGCCCACACTTATGAACTACAGAATCCGTGGAGGCCTTAATCCCTAAGGCTAGTTCCACTTGCCAACCATGATCTTGCTTCATCGCATCCAACTTACACTTAGAAACTATAGATGGTAAAATAAATGAATCTGTATCTCCTGAATCAAACAATACTAAAAGAGATATACTTCGAATAGCACCTGTGGTCTCAACCACCATTCCCTAAAAAAGAGATAAGCTCATAAAACTTATGTTCATACTCGGTCACTGACAAAGTGTACTGCTTGAGATTATGAAACTCATCTGCCCTTTGTAGTTTCCATTCCTCTAGTAGGAATCGTTCACGGAAACTCTCTAAGAATAGTTCCCACGTGACATTACTCATATTGATTCCCAGCTTCTTCTCCTCAATTGTCCACCAAGTGGCCCCAAAATTCTCTAAATTAGTGATCGCAAATCTTGCCTTAACATTACTGTCAAAATCCTGCATGGCAAAAATCCTGTCAAGGGAAATCAGTCACTGCTCGGCCACATAACCAGAACCTTGCCCATTGAAAGGCTTGACCTTGGATCTTGAAAGATCCTTCATCTGAATGGACCTCTGGCAATCCTTCCGTGGACTTCTAGATCTGGGTCTATGATTTTGTTCTATCTGATGCACTTTAGGCTATTCTTGAATAGGAGGTAGATGTTCTAAAATAGTCTACATCATCTGTCTCAAACCAACCTCTTTAGACTCAGCTTGGTCCTCTCTACGACTCTCTTCCTACTGCCTATGAGAGTGCTCTTCACTGCTCTCTACACGAGCCGATCCCTCATAGGCAAACTCATGGGCACTGACAGCTCTACCATGACCACAGCCTCTTTCTCAGCCTCTACCATAGCCTCTAACAGAAGAACCAGTCCCAAACACCATCTTACAATAGAACAAGGTACTATTACAATCAAAAGACACATGTTTGCAATAGACTAAGTTCAATTCTATGTTTAGGTTTAAGTAAAATCTTCAGTTTTGAAAACTAAGTGTTGAAGTATGAAAAATATTCAAGTAACAGTTCAAGTTCTGTTTCAGTTCACCTAGTTTCAAGTTGAAGAGATACACTCAATAGTTCATAGTTCTAGTTGTTCCAAAATACCCAAAGCTCTCAATGTAGAAACTCAGGCTTTGATACCAAATGTAATTCCACGCCAAGGGATCCAAAGAATTAACCTAGAATTTTACTAAGTTTGGTAACATTTTTTATTTTTTTAAAATAACATGAAAATAAATACCACATATAACTTGTACTTAATAACAGAAGCAATAGCAATGTCCATCTGAAAGTAAACATAACATACATAACCGATTACATTATTTAAAGATCCCTTAACGTTGAATTACATACATGAATCCATCTACTACAACAACCACATGAAATAATAATGATAAGTCCAATGTTCATACAATACATTTCCAAATTCTCAATCATCCACTGTACATGTCACAGGGTATGAAGGCTTAAAAGAATATACATATGTGAAATAAGGTACATCATCCTATTCTAATCCATGATACATCAAATAAAATCACATGATACATCATCATAGAAGACATATGCATCCATCATAAAGATCAAACAAAATAAACTAAGTGCACATTTCCTCCCAACCGTTAATAGCATCATTAGACCATCGTGGGCCCTAGCCAGCCCTCCGTGCGTAACATCCCAAATCACCAAAGGGATCATTGGTATTAACATAGTAGGAATGTCACTCTTAACATATACAACATCATATGTAGAAAGTAATCTAACATGCAAATATAAGCATAAGATAACATCATCTAACATATGCTAATCATCAATGAAAGGATACATATCGACCATCACGAAGGACGCATCAGCCACGATGTCTCAATGAACCTCAAATGATAAGAATGGAAAATACACTACCACCCAACTGCATGGTACATAAGTGGTCCACTCCCACCATGCTGTGGAGATAATCTCAAGTCCCAAACAGGCTATCCATAATACATAACACAAATCTCTATAGTCTAGGAATCCTAAAAGTATACTAACTCAAAGGTTCCAATCATGAAACTGACATCTACTTCCTAGAGGCACACAATGACATGTAGGAACCTACTATGCAAGCGGGAAAGTGTCATCGCAATTATCATGTACAAGTTACCCTAGCAGTTAGCTAAACTCCATGGGTCCATACTAATTTCATGCGGCCACTAGTATCCTCTCATACTGACGAGGCATACTACGAAATGCAAGGTCATGACCATGCGTCTCACTACTCCCATCCTAGCCTATACAAGAACTCAAGGCATGGGCGAGAACAAAACACTTATCTTTTTAGGTTCATTTTGTTAGTATTAGGTGTGAATGTTATCACTTATTAATCCAACTTACAATGAGTTACCCTGGCAGCCTCTTAGGGCCCCCATTGCAAGCCACTTTCCATCACTACATGCAGATATCCTACCCTAATGCTCATGGACTCATAAATCTCAAAATCACAAAAGATAATTCATAAAATCATCAAATATGCATAAAAGTATCAAATCTCCATGAGCAAACATCCATAGAAAATCATGACCACAATAGTTCTCTATTGGCAACTAAAGTATCACTGATAATCAAAGTATCGAATGGTTCTCAATAACCAAAATATATATCTTAATCATACTAATCGAAGACTTCGAAAATGGTTGAGTCAAACATGTCACAACATGACATCATCAAGAATAAATCCACATCTCAGTCTCATCATGGCGACTAGAAAATAACCAAGGATAACTGATCGATGACCAAAAATAATGGTTAAGTCAAGTGTCTCATACATAAGAATTTCAACTATAACAATCAGTATTCACATCCAATACATAAAGCATTCCATCACATAACCATGGTTGGATTTATAAAGATCGAGATTAAAACATCATCATGACACCACAATCACATAACCCCCAAGCCTCTGGTAGACATCCTAAACTGGTCAACACTAGTCAACCCAAAACCCAAAACAATAGCATAAGAATACACAATGTAAACACATGTTTTTGTTTTGCTAAGTTTTAAAATTTGAATTTAAAAGTCTCAGTTTACGTTTTTCCAAATAAATATCAAGTGGAGAAGTTTCACATTTTACCTAACCCATGTGTATGTTTGATATATAAAAGTTTCTCCTCAAAACTATTAGACTCCATTTGCTAATTGTACTAATAATATTTTGTCTATATAAACGTTATTTGAAAAAGATCTCTATCACAAACCAATAAGACTCATTGTAGATTTTAACATGACTAATCTCCAAATTCTTAACATTATCATCTTCATTAAACAACTCTAAAATTGTTTAATATATATTAAATAATATTCAATATACATTATAAAAATTTCAGTATATTAAAATCTCTTTTCTTTTAATTTTCTCTCATTTAAAAATCCATTTACTTAGATTGACTAATAATTAATTACACTTCTTCTACTATTAACTAATCTTAATTAAATTTGATTTAATTAGATTAGATAATAAACAATATAAAACTAATGCATATTAATAAGATTGTATTAAGGGAAGATTGCAATAATATCTTTAATCTATTCCATGCTTTGGTATATTATTTTTTTTCTTGTGAAGTTTTAGCATAAATAACTCTTGGTTATGAGAAATGGAGAAATATCTGTACTTGAATAAAATAGTCTTAGTATGACGGTGATATCTCCCTAATGAACCATTGGATCAGGCTGAAATTGAAATATGTTGGAGAGGGCCAAGTCATGCCAATTTTGACTGGAGCAATCGAATAAATTCAATCACAATAAAAAGATATGAATGATTGAGTTTGGGTCTATCCAAGGGGCAGCAACAGGGCAGTTTGTGATGAATTAAAAATTTCCTCTTAAAAATAATTGTTCTCTAAATTTAACCAAAAAAAGGTTTATTCATACGCATCTAAAAATATAATTGATAGAAATATTACATCTAATCATGCAAATTTTCACCATAAAATTTCTATTTTAATTCCAAATCTTGTCTTTCTAATTTAATATAAATTCGAACCCAAATCCGATTCATATCTAATTATTTCTCCTTAATTGGATCTAGGGTTTTTCTATTATTTTCTTCTCAACCAAATAGCATATCTAGATTCCAATTTCAAATTACAGATTCAATCGTAGAGAAGTTTCAGACACATATAACAGACATGATGAAGACAAGAATGCATGACGCGAAAATAGAATAAGTAAAATCACAAGAATCTACCTGGATTCTGATGCTAATTCGCTCTTCCTCAGAAAATCCACAGAGCAAGCTCCCTTCTTCAATGTTCTTGAGTCCTCCAATGCTCCAATTGCTCTTCACCCTCTCCCTAAGCTTCTATGAATGCCTGAATACAAAAAGCTCTCAAGACACCTTTGGAATGCTTTTTGAAACCGCTGAAAGGTGTCACCAACTAATCATGAGTCTTTTCCAATTTTTTTTGCTGAGTCATAGAATTGTAGAAACCTTGTGCTTAATTGATGCACTAACCCCCGTGTTGTTGACACATGTTAATTCCCATGCAAGCTTATAACTCCAATAATTTCTATTTAAATTTTATAACTTTCATTTTAATCTTTTATAACTTTTATTATTATTATTTTATTTATTACTTTATTATTATTTTATAATTATTATTAATTTTAATTTCTAGTTTTCTTTTATTTAATTCCTTTTCCCCAATAATTCACATTACAATCAAAATATCAAAGATTATTTTTTTTTATTAATTTTCTCAAATAAATAATTTATTAATTAAATCTATTTGTTAAGACTTAATTAATGGAAAATTCACCATAGACCTCCAAGATAAAATATGAAAACCCATCATAGAACAAATCATACAAAATAAATCTAAAGGGTTAAAAATCACGAAATATGTCATCCGACATATTCGGTGGGTATTCAACTTTGATACTTGTCCTAACTCACTAGGACAAATGGTTTTTAGGTTTGGGATTTGGACTTGAGAATTTATCTCCCTTCTCTTATCATTGAGATAGTATAATAGGGTACGCTCATCCTAGCAATTCAGAGAAGTCGATACCCAGTACCTACAACCTACAGAAAAACCATGAATGTACATACAATATATAATGCTAAGCTAAACAGACAATGGCAGGAAGTGGTGCATCGTGTAGATCCCGACTAAGCAGGTGACTACGAATCCCTTCCTTAACCACATCAAAAATGCCATACAATAAGAAAATACACACACCATACACATGCAAGTATGGGGTAAGTAACCATAATAAAACACATGAGATAATAAACCATCTAACCAATCATCATTAATAACTGAAAACAATGTAATGATCATCATACATACATGAAATGTAAAGTCTAAATGATCTCATCATATATCAACTAAATCCATATCATAATATCTAATAGTGTCAAAACAACACCACTAAACCATCAATCATAAAACTAGTCTACATAGTCTAATAATAATAGCAACAATAAGTATAGAAAAGATGTGAACGAGGGTAGGCACTACATTTACACTCACCATCTGTGTTCCCTTGGTTATGCTTATGGCATTTTCATGACAAATCCAATATCTCTTGTAGGCAACCACTTTGTGTGAGGCAAAGGAGCATCAAGCATGGGCCAAGTTGTTGAGTAATGAACCATGTCCTTTCGGTAGATATTACTTGATGTGTTCTCGAATGTGCTAGACTTATGAAAATCTTTTGAACATACACATGATGATAATTCTAGGAAATTTTTTTGAGATGTCACATATGCTTGTATCATGCAAAGTTGCTTTGTCCCTTGCTTGATTGTTTGAAGAATACTCCATGTGTCACTATCTTGCTTGGAAAAAAAATATTTTTGAACATCAAATGTAAACATTTTCTTGTGTTGCTTGCTAAGGGGAGTCTCATCATTTGATTTTTATTTTCTATGTTTCTAGTTCTTGAACATGCTTAAAGTGACTCTTTGGTCTTAGCGCTCTTGGTCTTTTTTTCTTCATGTTCTATGCCTACTTGCTAGTTATCCTTTTGCTGAAATGGATACCTTGATTTCTTGACTAACTCTTGGGTTGGAGAATTGTTCACTTGTCAACCCACTTGCTCTATCTATTTGGCTATTTGGGCATCTTGCCTAGCTATTGACTTGGGTCATTCATGTTGTAAGTTTCTTGGACATATTGTTTGACAAGTCACTTTAATCTCTCTCTACTATCTTGGCAAGTGAATACTCTACCTCCTATAGTTTCAACATCAAGTTATCTTCTAGGCTCTTTTATGCTTGGCTTTGCATCTAAAACTATGGGATCTAAACCTTATGCTACCAAACTTCAACCGAATCTAGATGATCATGATATCCTCCATGTCACTAAAGAGTTTCAAGAACTATATGCGCAATACAAATAACTAGAAGAGACAAATGATCTTTCTTACCTTCATCTCTCTAAGCGCATGACAGAAATGAAGTCTAAACTTGAGAAAAGGTTAGAGGAGAAGATTGCATCATTACATGAATCTTCCTTAAGGTCTTTACATGCATGTGGGTCACCTTCTTTGAGGTCATCCTCTTCTTCTAGGTTTACATGCTCTACTTCAAGACATCAAATGTCTTCATCTTCTAGATCTAAAGACCTCTTTAGAGAACAAGCAAGTGATACCTCCTTTGAGCCTATGCTAAAATTTCATGATGGACCTATCTTTGACCAAGATAATGATGAATACTTGGATACATACCATTCACTTGAGAAACAAAAAAAGGACTCTAGACATACTTCTAATAGAACTTTTTCTCCCTTGGAAGATTCTTATGATGACACTTTGCAAAAAATTCTTGGCAATAAGATCATCATGTTACCAAAGTCTAGCTCATATGGAAACCCATTCTTGGATATCTATTGTGCTTATCATCAACATAATGAGCATTGTACTTCATATTGCATTGAGCTAAAACATAAAATCCAAGATCTTATTGATAATGGAATTATTGATACCTCTAATGATTCATGTGATGAGGATACTTTTCTTGAGAAAGATCATATTAATGAACATATGTCTAGTGATGGTTTCCTTGATACCTCCACTTCTTCCAACACTCGTGCATCTCCCAACACTTCAAATCTTTCCAACATGCCTCCATCAAATAAAGAACCTAATGCTTTCCACATTGACTACGTGTATCCTCAAGGGCTACCTCTAAAAGAAACTCAAGCTAACCTTCACTTGGCTACAAACCTTTTCCATGCTACTAATCCTAAATATCCTCAACCTTCATGCACTACTATGCCTAATCCAAGCACTACTCCATTCACTCTTCATTCTCCCTTGTCCATAGAAGTGGCTCCATGTCAAGAGGACTCTCAAAAAGAAAAAGCTATAAATGTCAAGAAAGATCAAGATCAAGAACCCTTTCATCTCTTTCAATATTTTTCCCCTCCATATCCTATATCTTGTCCACCTCCTAAGTATGATGAAGATACCACTTCCATTATCTCCCTTGAGCTTACTGAAAATTATGATAAAATTTCTCTTCATATGCTATCCAAAGCTACTTGTCAAGATCAAAGCATCCCATCATGTTCTACTTCTCCACATCCACTTCAAAACTGTGCTCAAGCTTCAAGTGCTTCTATTAAAAATGTTGTTCCTATCAAAGGTACTCATGAGTCTATTGATGGATTTGACCATGTTGCTCACTCTAAAGATGTTGATATCCCTTCCCACTATCCCTTTGCATCTTCTAGATCTATCCTTGGTCCTTATCCATCTAAGCTAAAGCATTCAAACCTTCCATCCATATTGGGGCCTTACGTTCCTTCATCTCCTACACTTTCCACTTCTAGCTCTCTCATCATACCTCAAGATCAACAAAGACACTCATCCTTGATGAATTTTCACCCATGTATCCATCTAAACCAGTCATATCAGCCTTATTCATCCACAAATCCCAAGTCCTTTGGAAGTGAGAATAAACATAAGAATCCATTGAAAAATAAATATCACTATGTCCCATCTAATCGACATGTGAATGCTAAGAAGGAGAATTCACAAAAGAGACTACAAAGGTCAACTATTAAGAGAGCTAAATCAAAGAAAATGTGGGTTCCTAAACCCATTATTGAAGAAATGTGTTTTGATGTATCAAAAGGAAAATCTAAAGCTATATGGATTCCCAAGTCTCTTTTAAAAGAATTGAATATTGAAAATACTTCAAAATTGACATTCAAGCTTCCAAAGGCTTCCATTCCATCTTCTTCCAAAAATCTTCCTAAAAATATTCTAAAGCCTTTCACTCCACTTTTTTCCAAATCTTTTCTACCACCTCATACATCTAAATCTCAAGCTATTTTATCCATGATTCCTCCATTGTTCCAATACCCTTCAAGGTGTGTGTCAATGTTGATCTTGTCCAATATTTCAGCTATCCACATGAAATCCTCTAAAGCTTACACCTCCTTTCTATACATGAACTCTTATCCTCCATATATTCTTCCTACTAACATTTCCCTTTCATCACCCTATCAACATCTTTGAGCATACCTTTCTATGGTCTTGGCTTATCATGGCTTATCTTTCCTATAGGAGCACTATCTAAATTCAAAAAGCTTGAGCTCTTTCTAAAAAATTAAAAAAAATAAAAAATAAAAAAATAAAAAAAATGAAAAAATGAAAATGTGCCTTAGTGAAAACTGTAGACACCTAAATTTGATTACACCGCTTTAGTAATCTAATTTAGCCATCTCTAAAGGCATCATTAATTAAATTCTTATTTAATTAATCCTTTGCCATCCCTAGCTGATTAATTTAATTAATCATCTATAGTCCTAATTGATAAATCAAATAATCTATTATTTATCAATTAAATCCTATTCTTCCATCTAATTCCAAAAATCCCCATTTATTAAATAAATCTATTTGATAAATAAAATCCTCAAATCTAAAAACCCCTAACCTATCCCTAATCCTCCATTTAGCCTAATCCACCCCATCCACCCATACTAACCTAGCTTAGCCACTAACTCACCCACCCTCATTAATTCCATCCACTTGCACATCTCTAACATCCCTAATCTAATCCTAAACCCAAGCCTAATCCACCTCCTAATGTTGTCACATTCCCTAAACAAGTTTAAGACTTTCCTAAACCAAACCAAAGTTTCCCCTCAAAAATCCCAACCACCAAGTCATGAGTGCTCTTACAAAACATAAAAGACTCTTACAAGCCCACTCGTGACTCTTACATCCATCTTCCACACTCATTCCTTTTACATATCTCTTACATACTCAACCCCACTCATAATGCCTTTAACCAACCCTTTACCCTACCCTCTCACACTCATCCTCCTTGTGACAAGTGTCACCTTCTCATTGGTGCTAAAAAAGCACAATCCATGTGCTACCCTTTGAGTGCATCTTAGCCCTCCTTAACCATCTCCCCATCCTTGCATCTAAGCCCTCCATCCCTCTACCCCTTGGCCTATAAATTGAATCCCATCCCAAGCCATTTCAATCACAACTTTTGAGCTAAAGTTATAATGCTAGATTGAGAAACAAAGGCTTTAAACCATACCCTTATAATGCCAAATTGAGAGCTCTCAAGCTACCAATTTTCCATTCCATCTCCATTGAAGCTATTTTGAGAACCTTGAGCATACATCCCAAATCATAGCAAATAGACTCATCCCCAAATCAAGTGACCATCCTCATTGAGAGAGCCATTCTATGGCTCATATTCTCATTTGAGGGTTTCACTTTGTCTCTTATATATGTTATGGTTTTTATGCTAGTTAATGCTTTTGTTCTATTAATAGATTAGTATTACTTGCTAACATATTTCTCATATACAAAAACCACATCTTGTGGCACCTTGGTAGCAAAACTAAAGAGAAATAAATTTATCCTATGGTGAAAACTACTTCTTGTGGCACCTTAGATAAGTACCATGATGAAAACCTGGCAAATAGGCATCATGCGTAATTCTTCCATCATCCATCTATCCCTTCTTCTCTCTTTGATCTTGACAATGTTGAGCTATCTTTGCATATTGGCTATCTTATCCACCAGATTTTCTATTGTGCTCTCCCATTCACTCATAGCCTCTATCTTGAGCTTTATTCTTATTTCTCTATCCCATTGCTATACTATCTAGTTGACCCCTTGGTCTTGATCATGATAAATAAAAATGGTTCTTAGGTCTCTTGACATGTCTACTCTTTTGGACTACATGCTTCATGCTATCTCACTTGTTAGCTTCACCACTTATCCTACACGCTATCTTTCTCATTTCTTCCATTGCTTATCCAAAACATGCTTCATATGACTATTTCACCTCTTTCCCTAGCTTGGGTACTCTTGAGGAGTCAGTCCTTGAGGATCACTTTTACTTGCTTCATACTTTTTTCTTATCCATCTTTGCTTATCCATTGGCTTGTTTCTCCATCGTGTCCTATACCTTGCTAGACATTGGAGAAAATGATGTGATCTTGCTTGAGAACTAGTGATCTCTAAATTATTCTAAAAATTTCAAAAAATTATATATGATGCTGAAAAAATCCAAAAAATCTTAAAAATTAGAAAATGTCTTGAAAAAAAGATCATCTTAGTGAAAACCTAGCAATAGGCACTTTGATGTATCACCAAAAAAATTCAAAAATACAAAAAAATTGAAAAAAGCCCTGAAAAAAAAATTAAAAAAATCTATCAAGTGGTGAAAACCTAGAAATGGGCACTACTTGAAACCCTTGCACCTATGTCTATCAGTCTTAATCACCTACTTTGCTACACATTTCCTAGCTTGAAATTGTTTCTTGTCCTCATCTTGGGGGCACAACTGCTTAGCCTATTGAGGTATTCTTGTGCATTTTTGGTTTCTTTGACAACTCACAAAATAGTGTTTCTCAACACTTCCCCCACCTTGACATCAAGTGTTTTTCAACACTTTTCAGATAGTTTACCTACGGTCTCTGATGTCGCAATATTTCTCACTATCAAAATCAAGCCTTGAAGAAATGGCCAAGTGACTTACACACACACACACTTTAACACTTAAACAACTAAGCTATGCTGATCTCTATCTACTTTGTGTGTTTTCTATAACGATTTATTTACTATATGTTCCATCCCTAATAGTCTTTCAAGGATGTCATTGACTAGAAGACTAGGGGCATGGGGCATTTTTTCTTGATTTCTTCTTGTAGGTATACTTTGTTTGTCTATAGTGTTGTAAGCATTCGTGCTTGTCCTATTCAACACTTTGACTTATAAATGTATCATTCTTGACTGTTTCGCAAGACCACACTTGGGGTTTATCCTAGCACTTATGCCTTGATACAGGTTTAATCTTGCTAAATTAAACTTACGGAATCTAATCAAGTAGTTATCTTGACTTACATGTCTCTGATGCTTAGATTGGATTTTCACATACCTATCTGATATCGATCATATTCATATCCTCATAGTTATACTAGTGATGGTTGTATGATCTCATGATGTCCCTAATAAATGCTCAATGATGAAATTAATAGTCTAAATGTTATGCACTTCTTGGTGGTAAACCACTTTGCATATTAGCTTGCATTTTAGGTTCATTTTCTAGCTTAGTCTTGCATTCTTGCATATGGGGAAAGCTCTCTCTTCATCTTTTCGCAGACATATCAGCTATATCCTTTTATATATTTCTTTACTTTCTTCTTGTTCATGTCTTTTCACCTTCTTAATCTTTCGCTTCATCTCTTTTCTATCTTATCATCACAATATATAAATTTTTGACCTCTTAAATAATTTCAACATCCTAGATTCATTTTTGGGATCGAAATCCAAATTCAAGTTCATCTTGATGGTCAAAATTGTCTTTTAAAATTCTACTTTCTTTTGAGTAGTTAGCTGACCTTTTGAGGTCTAATCTCTAAATCATCACTGGGGCATCTTCATTTCTTCATTTATTCATCATTTTCATACTTCATATCTACTTCAATTCACTGTTTTATGTCTAAAATCACCTTTCTACTCATTTTGACCTAATTTTTATGCTATATCCTTCAAGGTCAACTTTGGTCAAACTGGGGCATTTTATCAGTTTCTTATGGTCATTCTTGGGTTCTAATCATTTATCTATCATATCAGACATTTCTATATCTCAATTTTCTCATGTCTAGCTACTTTCTGCTTCCTCCTACCTCATTTCAATTTCGATCCCGAGGGGGCATAAATACTCTATCACTGATTGCTACAACTATCTATTTCTTAGGAGCATTTTTTTGATCTTCTCACTTGTTCTCGATCTATCTACTTTGCTAAGTGTTAGCATTCTTCTTGAATTCTAACATCATCTTTTCCTAGTGTTCAATACTACCACTATCAGGCTGTACATTTAGAACTTGCTATCTTTTTCTACATTTCATTCTTCAAAATCAGACATCTATTTCTATTGCTGCCTACTTGGCTTCTGTTCTTTGACATAATGTGTTCCCAGATCGATCACGCATTAGTCAAAGAGGGGAAAATGTAATCACCTAAAAATGGTCATCTAGACTATTAGCCCCCTTCTCAGCATTTTGGCTAAATTAATTTAATCATTTACCTAGACCAAATTGCTAATAATCAATTTATTTGATTATAACCTATAGTTTTACTATGCTATCCTAAGTTCATTATTTGATTAAAATAACATGTCCCTTTTTAATTAAAAAAAAGACCCCATTCTTCTAACCCACTTAAAGTGCATACATAAAGTCCTTTTTCTATTTTGCAATTAAAAGAAAAGGCTTTGTGACTTTTGTCTTATATGACAAGTCAACTTATATTCTATTGGTTGACTTGTGTGTGCACATGGATCACTCCTCTTTTTGAATTCCACCGTTGATCATCCACCATCTTCATCTTGATCTCTACCGTCCATAAATCTTTAAAAGGGAGAGAGCTTTCCCCCTCAATCCATCCTCATTTTGAATATTGTTATGCTGCAAGTTTTCTAACAGGTTTCTTTGGAGCTTTGTGGAGAACTTCTATTTCTTGTCTACATTCTCTCATCCATGGCATCATGGCATTCTAGCTTAGTTTAGCTTTCATTTTTACATGTAGCTTAATCTCACATAGCTTAATAATGGTATTGTAACACTCTCATCCATGCTTAGAATGGCTGCATTTTGCATTATCATCTTAGCTTAGTTTCCATACTTGCATTGCATTCTTGAAGGATTCCTTGAAGATATTTGCACTCTTGCTCTTGTCTCAAAGAACCTCCCATTGCATGGTTTACTAGCAAGAAGTACATTTCTAAGGCTTGGCTAAGAGCCTTCATGCTTGAATACTAACTTCTTGCACTCTGTGGATAGGGAGCTCTAAGCCGGCATCCAAGCATTCCAACTCATAGAATTGTTTGGATAGAATGGTTTAGAGTGTGACACACAATTCGAGTGTACAGTTAGATCTATCTACATCGAATAAGGGAAATGAGGTAATGGTAGATGAAAGCTCTACATGTAGTATGGCTAAAATAGGGAGATCAACTAGAGGTCAAAAGATCATAAAAAAATTTGATAAATGCATGAAATTTTTCCTTGCTAATGGGGGGTCATGTTCTTATGATGATGAGACCAAAGGTGACATCAAGGTGCCTTTTCGATACACACACATTGAGAAAGAATGGGTACCCAATGAGCTACCTCCAATTAACATCAATTTTTGTGTTAATGAGAGGATATATCACATTGCTCCATCCTCATTACATGGTTTGGGCCTATTTTCCATGGATGGGATAAAGGTATGTTACAAAAAAGTTGTTGAATTGTTCAAGTATGTCAGTCCATGTTACAATTACAATGATTGGATGCATATTGTTCAATATAAAAAAAATATGCATAGGTATGCACTATCAGCTAATTATATACAATGGAAAGAAAATGATCAAAGTAAAAGATTTGCTATGTGCATTGATGGGAAACCAAAAGAAATAGGTAATATTGTAGGTTTTATAAATAGTACGTGACCTTTCTCAACTAGTAAGCAACCCAATTGCATATTTGAGGCATGTAAGGGGAATGAATTTTTGTTTATGCAATAAAATCAATAAGTGAATGGAAGAACTCCTAATAGATTACCATTTAAATCACATAGATACAAAAAAAGTTACTATCATGAGGGTTGTAAGTACTATATACCATTTTGTTAATAAATTTTTTTCTGTTGTCTATTGCTTTCAGTTAGCTGAAGTTTTTATGTTTAATCTTTTTGATAGGATGATATGGATCCCACACATGATAGAAGCCATGAGGATGCTACCCCCACCCATTCTTCAGCAAGGATAAACCATATTGAAGTTATACAAATTAGATAGTTGAAAAATGTTATATTATTACATTTTTTTATTTACATTTTTTTAGTTTTTATGATAGTTTTACTGATATTCCTCTCACAATTTGATGTTTAGGATAAGGGAAAAGCACCTGCAGTAAGTATAGAGGCAATAGCTACCTCTTCTGATGATGATATTGTAGAAACACCTAATGTAACAATTATGTTGAAGAAAAAAATTTAGAAAATTAATTTAGAAATAATGAGAATTTTGGATGAAGCAAATATTCCATTCAAGGAGATGATGAAGAGGCTATCTGATTTGAGAGTGGAAGCTTGTCATTATGAAGTAAGCAGTAATGAATCTTTAGTTATAACAAAAGTTCAATAAAGATTTATATTTTATAATCTTTTATATTGTGAAGTAAAATATGTAATATGTGTTCTTGTTACAATATTTTTTGGCAACTAATCTAGAACCTGGTCAAGGACAATGCGGTGAGGTCAGTACTAGTAGAGCTCCAACTGCCACTAGTAAAATAATCTTTTAGTCGACAAGTTACAAGGAATTTTTTATTTCGAACATTCAAAAACTTCTTAAGTTAACTCTTACTTTTATTATTTCAAAATGTCTTTGCTAACAATGTATTGTTTAGGTCATCAAGTGCAGGAGACTCTTACGAGGTCAATGAACATCCATATGAGATTACCAACTACAATGTCAGCAATAAGGGGATGTCCAATTGGTAAATCTATGTTTTTTGATATTTGGTTTTGTGTTAATTATGAGTTGATAATTTTTACTTTTATCTTGGGTGCATCACATAGTGGATTATTTTTTTAGTGGTAGGATATGCACCATTTGCTATGCCAGATACAGATCATAGTGCATGTATTGGTGATAATTCACCATCATTTCTTGGAGCTACCCATGTCTCTAGCACGAGAGCTATGCAGATGTCATTGTTGATTGACAATGATGAATTGATGCCTTTAAAATATCATAAGATTCCAGGTACTTCAAATAATTATTTTTTATATTGTAATATGCATTTACCTATTCATAAGAAGCTCTGGATTGATTATCCCATGACATTTTTTGCAAGAAATGATACATTTTATAAGAAGCTTTATGACCTCACACTGCAAACACTCAGGCCGACCATATATACAAGGTAGAACATCATAAGTGAACTAATTTTCTCCCACTATTTTTTTTCATATAATTATTTGGTGCAACATTTTTCCTTTCATTTGGTTCTTTTCTTTTACTAGCTATGTCTAACAATTTTGTGTTTTTTCTTATAAGGTGGAACTTTCAAGATAAAAAATTAAAAGATCAGCTCATCAAAGATTTAGAGCATGAGTTTGGTACTAATATTTTTGATCATAAAAAAATGTTACAAAAAGCTTGCAAACATCTTAAGGTTGTGAGGGACTCCTATAGAAAGAGTCTCATCCTAAACCTGAAGTACAAGCGTCCTCCCTTTATTACAGTGAGGGAATGGAATGAGTTCATTTTGGATGCAAAGGAGAAAGGGGATGGTCGAAGAAAAATTACACCAGCAAATGCGAGAAGGTATGCAATAGTATTAACTACTAGTACATTAATGTAATAATGCACTAATTAGTACTAATCTGTATATCTATATCATCTAACATATTTCAAACTTTTCATAGCTTATAGGAAACATAAAAGACAACAAAGGCCATGCTAAAAAATATTGGGCAACATAGACTTGGCTTTGGGCGATATTCTATAATCAAAGCATAAGTTGTAAGTAGTAGTAAATGAATTACAGAGAAAAATTATTTATAAAATGCAAATAATTTTGTTAATTAATAAAACAAAATGCAAGGTGTTGATTTTAATCTAGACACCATTGAATAACACAAAAGAATTTCTTTCAAGCAAGGCTATGTAGCTATGGTTGAACGCCTATGGCAAGTTTCCATTGCCCCAGTCGAATAGTCTCCTACATCATGTGCACAGGTAAATATGCCAAAAAATATATTAGGAATTGAATACTTGAGAAAAAATCTAATTGATAATAATGTGCATGACATTGCAATGCAACCTATCAATTGTGACACAAATCATACGCCGCATCATGAGGCCCCTAATGTGCATTGTACTATTCACGGAGGTGCTCATTTTCTATTTAAAACTAATTATGTAATTATTAATAAAATTTAACATCTTTAATTGAACTTGGTGTAACCTTTTTGTGTATATTTTAGAGGATATAGAATCATGTCATGTTGAACGAGTGCTAGAGGATGTTTAGACTTATCAGCAAGTAGATCATGTGGCACATTCAGGTAAAGAAAATCTATGTTTTGTTCTTTGAAATTAATTTTTTGATTTATAGTTCTTTTACTTAAATAAAAACTTATAATTCACTAATATAAAATGGTGTGAATTTAACTCATGAAGTACTTGTTATTGCAGCGGACCCCCCTTTGGTGTACTAGCCTCATGTTCCTGAAGAGATGAGGAGGAGACATGGGTTGCAATTAGAACTAGTAGAGGAGGGGGATGGCAAGGACATTTATATTCCTCTTAGAAATTTTATGAAAAAAAAATAGCAGGAAAGCCAAAAAGAAATGATTTTTGTGTGTTAATGAATTTTATGTGTTAATGACTTATTCATCAATGTTGCGTGTTAATGAATTATTCATGAATGACTTACTCATGAATGTTGTGTGTTAATGAATTTTGTGTTAATGGATTATTAATGAATGTTGTGTGTTAATAAATTTTATGTCTTAATGAATGTTATCATGATATTATAATTATTGAAAGTTATATTTCAAAAATGGATGAATGAATGAATGTTATTAAATGTTAATGGGGAATTTAGAGTGATATTGGGTGGGGGGGGGGATGGCCTAAATGAGCTTCCATCTTCATGTGGTTGGCCTTGTTTAGTAGAGAATATTAAACTATTCTTGAAACCAAGTGAAGCTCAAACTTTAAAGATAATCTTATAGTTAATAGTGACAACCAATTAGCAAGTCCAAATGAAGTTCTTTGTTATAGGTACCTTTTTAGTTTTTAAAGCACAATGTCATGTTTTAATATTGTGTAGTTTTTTTCTTAAGTAAAATTATTCTTTTACAATAAGAACATAATTTATGACCATTTTAGTAACTATTCTAACATTTCTTTATGACAAATCTTGTTTTGGCAAAGATGGCGATAAGTGGTGTGGTCTATTCCTTGGGAGATTGGATTACACAGGTTTGTATCTCAAAATCATTTTCATGTGGTAGAAATGCATACTTACAACCATTTAATTCTACATTTAAAAACATTTATGACACTCTAGACACAAAATAATGCCATACTATTGACTTGATAGTGCTATGAAGGTAGACCAATTTTTGAATTTGAATGAACTCGTATGTTTAGATCTAGTCTCCTTGGATTTAGTCTTCATGGTTCTTTGTCTCATTATTACTATCATCCTGGTGAGGTAACACCTGTGCCTTCTTTCTTAGTCTCTTATAGTTCATACTTGTCTAATTTGAATAATTTTTGAGTTCCTTGCAAAAAGGGTATGACAAAAAAATATGGTTATATAGGCTCTGTTTCCTTTACTTGAACTTGATGTTATGATTTTTCATTTGAAATTTTATTATTTTGATGTTGAACTTGAAGCATATGATGATACAATGGTATTATCATGATGCTATGATTACAAGTTTATGGTGTTTTTGTTGTTTATATGATATTATGTGACATTCTAATATGGATTCATGCTTATAGCCTATATCCATTCATAATGTTTCTCCAAATCATCCCTTTGTTGTTGCATCTTTGCTATCAATTTTTCTATCTTCTATTGAGACTATGTAGATAAGTAAGATCAAGGCTCATGAACTTCTAGAGCTTACTTTATCCATGTGGACCTTGTGTGAGTAGACATGTAAAATTTGAAGAAGGATTTAGATAAGCTATACTCTAAATTGATGCCAATCTGAAGTAGATATTTGGCTATGATATCATAACCAAAACTCCTTGGTGGAGGCATAGTTGTCATTGTACCACTCCAAAATAGGTAGAAATACTATTGACACACCTTTTGGACCATATTTGACATCAATGACAAGTTTGACATTAATGGAAATGCAACATACATATTTGCATAAATACCCCCCTTTGTCATTTATGAGAACACTTGTGGACTCTTCACAACATCATATATTCCCACCTCTTGACATCAAGGAGAAAAGGTGTCCTCTAAAACACTGTATGGACTTTGTGTTACTATACATTACTCCTTGTAATACGAAAAGTCATATCTATAACTAGACCCACATATCCTTCTTTTCAATTCATGACTTCAATATTTACATTAATTTTCCCTATCCCTATCGATTCCCTCTTAGGGAATGCACCAAAAATGAATGCAATAGAAATCAAAATTGTATTCCTCATTTGCCAGTGTATATATAGATCCAAAAATGTTTTACCACCAAAGTTGGGTCTTATATGTTAGGTAATATGCCATTATACTGTATCTTCAAAAATCCAAAAGTAGATTCCCATGAGGAAATGGTTAAAGATAGAATCTTGTTCTGACATTAAATTGTAAGAAAAGATCTTTTGCAATATCAACATTACCTATTTTCTACATTTTCTTCTCAATCTATTATGTTCCTTTCTAAACCTAAGATAAAGTCACCATCATTTGATCAATTGCTTCCCTTAATAGAAGAAATTCTTTCTTAATTTGATTTGTTTTCTCTTGTAATATATCTAGCAGAGAATGAAGTTGATTAGTCTACAACAGGAGAGACATCATTATCTTCCTCTAAATCATGTATCCATTAGCAAAATATGGGTTTCAATTGAGTCCATTTTTTCTTTGATGTGCTTGGTAGAGTCTTGCCATTTCAAACTATACTTGAATAGATTTGTAGTATTCTTGACACACACTCTAACCTTCTTTAGATTTTCTTGGAGCATGGTATGAGCATTAGTGCACTTGTTACATCTCTTAATTTTCCTTTTATCATTCATCTTCATTATGACCTCTTATGCTTTTTGTTCAAGGTGTGCAGAGTGATCTTTGAATGAGTCTATCAGTAGTTTTATTTGTTGTTCCAAGGCAAAAGATGCATCAATATGAATGTAAGGCATCATGAATAATCTTCACCACATCATCAATCTGACTTTTTTTCCTCAACAATTCCTTTTCTTACCTCCTAAGTTTGAGGAGCTAGTTTGCATCATTCAAGGTTTGCTTTAGAATCACATTTATTATTTTAAAAAAAATTTCAAGGATACCTATAGTAGTTTTCTTTTCCAATCAAAGGCCAATATTGAACTAGTAGAAGAAAGATAGTAGTAAGGCATAAGATCGCTAATTGCACATAAAATTTATCAATTGACTAAAACTAAAAAGAGGGTCATTCCATGGTAGTGTCTTTACTTGGAAAACTAGGATATATATTCAACAATGATTTATGAAAAGTTTTATTATAAGAAGATGGATGCATTTTAGATTACTTCTCCACATCATGACATCATTTCTATGTTGAAATCATTTCTTGATGCTGCTTGTTTGGTTCAATATTTGATGAACACAAGTAGGTACTTTTTTCCAAAAAAAATAAATTTTTTGGGTTAATTTTATGATTGAATTGCTATGGGCACCACCATTAGTTTTGTGCCTTTATTTTTCAAGAGCATGATGCTTCTTTGTGCATAAGGTTAAGCTTTTAGAGAAAATCATTCACTTATGGACATTCCATCAAAGATGATGTATATTGAGGATATGGATTTTCTAGCTATTAAGTGGAAGTTTCAAATTTTTTGAACATTCAAATAACTTTACTTTTATTGATGCAGCTAAACTACGAGTGCCTTTTGTGTTCTTGATGAATGGTAAGCCTTCAACTTTTATGAAGCCATTACAGATGCAAATGAACTACAACTAGTGAGGTGTCAATTTTAAGGCAATTTTTGTTTCTATAGTATAGTTCAATTGCTAGAAATATTTCATCTAGAGGAGTCAATTGATAGATTGTTAAATTTTCATGTCATTTTCTACTTTGGTTGGGTAGTTCTCCTTGCATTTGTAAATTTTTCTGTAATCTTTAGCCTAATGACAGTTTAGTATTACATGTAGGGTGATAACATAGTTGAGTTAAAACTTTGCATTAAAGAAAACATCAAGGGATAATATTTGGATTGTGGATATTTGTAAATTATGTTGGTTTTAGACATAGTTAGATCCTACGTAGCTTCCCTCTACAATTTGAAGAATTGTCATACTATTTTGTTTTGTTTTGTTATGAAAGTGACAAATCAAAATACTATCAATTTTTGGCAAGTTTGTTGGAGACAAGACACAAGAAATTGTGATTCCAAGAAAAACATCTTATCACATTTGAGTTTTGGACTATGATATTATGGACTATGCATAACACTTTTGGTACAGAAGTCTCTAATCCCTTGAAAAATTTTCATTCATGAATGATGCCAAGGTTGAAAAAATTGAGACTACGCTAGCTTTTAGCTGATCCTTTAAAAATGCCACTTGAGCTTCTAGCTCCTTAGCAATCTTTGCGATCCATATGTATGGCATTGTTTTTATTTGATTCTATCCACAAAGTTACTATGTTCCAAACTTGGTGGTAGGAAAGAGCTAATAGGCTCAGTGATTGATTGTGTTTTAATATTATGTCCTAGATGCTCTTGCCAAGGAATTGATCAAAAAGTGGGAAAATAAGGGGTTATAGTTATATATGCACTCTTATGATGATGTGATTGGGACTATAAGTTTTTTTGTCATATTTATCTATTTGAAAAATAGAGATTGGTTAGTGTTATTGGCTTTCATTCCTGATAAATAATTCTTTCCTAATTTTATTTTTCCCTGCAATCTTCACAAGAAATGGTGTCTAAAGAACCAAAATTAGACAAGCTATGCCAATTATTGCAAAAGCATTGCTCTCATAGGAGCATTCTAAACTGCACAAAATTTGATTCTAAAGCATAATTGCTTGGTGGAGACACAAGATATCATGCACATTTCTTCGTCCTTCCCATTGTTTTGTATGAAATAAATCATGTGATGAATGAAACAATGGTGTGGAGGTAGAAATGTGCACAATACCTTGAGTCTCATGCACTGAGCAGTTATGCTTTAGAATCAAAAATTTTGCAGTTTAGAAGGCTCCTATGAGAGAAAAGCTTTTGCATTAATCGGTACAACCCATCTAAATTTCTACCAAGTGTTGGTCTCAATTTTGACAAACATGTCTTCCCTTTGCCATCAAATGTATGGTACCACCATAAAAAATTAAGGGGTCTTGGTCATAAATTCGGTGATGGTTGGTTGATTCTATCGTCCATGGTATGACACCACCATAGAAGATTAAAGGGATCTTGGTCACAATTTTGACGACGGTTGGTCATTTTTTTCATCGAAGGTTTGGCTTCACTATCAAAAAAGTCAAGGGGTGTTCATCAAAATTTTGACCAGCGATGGATGTAAATGAGGAAATAAGAGTTCAAGTTGGACTAAGGGAATCAACGAACCTCTTTTTGGTAAGTCGACCTTTTTAAAGTCAAAATTTTGACTCATAATGACTATGAAAAAAAATTGACAAACAAAGATTGACAACAGGTTTAGTCATCTATTCGACCAACTCTGGTCAAAATTGAGACCCTTTCTCATCAAAATTTAGGGCTAAATTTACTAGTTCCTTTAACAGGGTGGCATTCCAAGTGAATGGCCTAAAGTCCTATAACAAGGATTACTTTTAACAAGGTGATTGAAATCCCTTAATCGGGTCACATTTAACAATGTGTTTTGTAACCTTTAATAGGGTTGGCCTTTAATAGAGCATCACTTCAGTAGAGTGAAAAAAGCAATAGCATATTACTGGTGATTTTTTCTCAAATTGGGTTTCCACATTAAATCATTATGTCAAGTGTATTGATGGATATGTTGTGTCTTATGCTTTATATTTCTACATGATTAGTTTAATAGTAACATATTAGTTTTGGTTAACACACAATGAATGTATGCATGGTTAAGAAAGCTTGAGGGTTCATTGAATTGTGAAAAGTTTTATTTTGTACATATGGACCTTGAATAACTAATTCAGCCCCCCTCTTAGTTATTCTAAAAGAATTCTAACCCAAGACTATGCTTAGAAAATAGAGAAGAACAAGACTTGGAGTCTAGTTCTTAGACCAAAAGATAAGAATGTGAATGGCACAAAATGGGTATTCAGAAACAAGTTAGATAAGAATGGTGAAGTGACAAGAAACAAACCAAGACTAGTTTGCAAAGGGTATACACAAGAAGAAGGAATTTACTATAGTGAAACATTTGCCCCTATTGCAAGAATGGAAGGAGTGAGAATTCTACTTGCTTATGCTGCATACAAAGATTTCAAATTTTATTAGATGGATGTCAAGTCTACATTTTTGAATGGCATATTAGAAGAAGAAATCTACATAGAACAACCAGAAGGATTTTTTGATAAAAATAATAAAAACATGGTATGTAGACTAGACAAAGCCCTATTTAGATTAAAACAAGCACCGAGAGCATGGTATGAGAGACTTCATACTTATCTTGTTAAAATTGGATTTGAAAGAATAGATGATAATAGTAATTTGTACATTAAAATAGATAAAGAAAAATGTATACTGTTATCTAAAATATTTGTTGATGATATCATATTTGGAGGACAAGATTCTTTGAGTAAGGATTTTGCAAATTAGATGAAGCAAGAATTTGAAATGTCAATGTTTGGTGGGATCAAATTCTTTGTGGGATTACAAGTATATCAAATGAAATATGGTATAAATATCACTTAGTCAAAATATGTCAAAGAGATGTTGAAGACATTTGGACTAGAGGATTCAAAACTAGTAAATACACCTATGGTGACTACACTCAAGCTATCAAAGAATGATGATTTGGGTGAGATAAATCAAACATCATACAGATCCATGATTGGAAAATTACAATATGTAGTACATAGTAGATCTGATATTGCATTAGTTGTAGAGATAGTTGCAAGATTCTTTACTAATTCTAGAGAGAATCACTTGATGGCTATGAAAAGGATAATGAGATACTTGAAAAGAATAGAAGAGTTTGGTTTGTACTATAAGAAGAATGAAAAGTTTGAATTGGAAGCCTACACTGATGTTGATTGGGTTGGAAATATTGATGATAGAAAGAGCACCAACGGAGGAGCAGTCTTCTTAGGCAAAAGACTTGTTACATGGACTAGCAAGAAGCAGAGTTGTACTTCCCAATCTACTACTGAAGTAGAGTATGTTGTTGATGTTATTAACTGCACAAACATTGTATAGATCAAATAGCTAATTAAGGGAATAAAAGAAAAAATCATAAAACCAGTGACACTTTATTAATAAAAGTGCTATCAATATATCAAAGAATCCTATGATGCATACAAAGACAAATCACATTGCAATCAAGTATCATTATGTAAGGGAATTGGTTCAAGATAAAGAAGTGAAGATGGAATATACTAACACAAAGGAGCAAATTGTTAATATCTTCACAAAAGTATTACCTAAGGATGCTTATGAGTATCTAAGAAGTAAACTAGGGGTGATACCCTTATCAAAGGCTATGTAAAAGATAGAGGGAGTACCCTAAATCAAACAAGATGACATTCATTTAATAAAAAATGATGTAGTGGATCTTACTTTAGGAATTGCCTAAAGTAATTACAAAACTAGAATTACAAATTAGTCACAAACAAGGTGACAGAGGGAGAAAATTGAAGAACTTGAAAAAGTCTATATCTGCATGGATCAAAGATGCCAAGTGTTGAGTACATGTCTTTAGAATTATTGTCAAAGAGGGAGAAAGTACATTAAACTAATCAAGTGCAAGAGGAACAATGGAGAAAGCTAAAAGCAATTAGATCAGGAAGGATCAAATATAGAAGGAACTTAGAGAGAGTTATATTTTGTAACCTAATCAAAAGAGGGAGCTGATGATAGAGGGAGAAATTTCAAATACAAGCTTTCTTTTTGGTATTGTCTTACTATTTTAACCTAGTTAGTTTGATGGAACAAGATGTTCATCATTTGTGTGACTGGTTGATTAGTTTGGTTTGCCATCAATGCCAAAGAGAGAGATTTTTGATATCTGATTGAAAAGATCATTTGATTAGAAAGACTGTTGAAGAAAACCATGTGTTTCAATCATTATTTTTTCACTGATGTCAAACCTGCTACATGTTGGTAAGATAATTGCTTATATGTTTCAAGTACTATCACTTAGTTGATTGATCAGGTGGATTTGATTAACAATGATGTAACAAAAGTACCTAGAGGAAAGGTTGAGTTATGATTATCTATTGAAGTACAAGACTAAATTAAGACAATGATAACATAATGTATTGGTGATCTACTTGAGGTTACAAAATGGTTGGCTACACCTAGAAAGTTCAGAAGAATAAGTTAAACAAAGTTCATTTGCTACACTCTTAATATTATTGTATATAGGGTTACGAATAGTCAAATTGTGGCTATAATAATCTTCAATTAATTAAATGTTATCATTATTATATTATAATTTAGGTACGTAGATCAGCCTGGTTGTTATGAATGGTTGTGTCTGTTCAACCTAAGCATAATTATATAGGAGGTTGTGAGTCTTATTTCATCATAGTGTTGTAAAGTATGTTCTCATTGGAGATATTTGGAGATTTCCCCCTTGAAGTGGCCTATTACTCTCAGCTATTATTAAGCATTTATTTAATATTTCATATTATTTCTTCTATGTGCAAGGTATTTCATTACAAGTGATATCAGAGCATGATCTTGGCACCATAGAGGCAAGATTTTTTCTCAACATTGGGGCGATTTTGGGAAGAGCATAACTTTCAAATTTTATTAAAATTTTAAAAGATTTTTAAAGGGTTTTTGAAGACCATATTAAAGAAGCTAGAGTCCAAAATTTAGAGAAATTGGAGCAATTTTGAGGAAATTATTGTAGAATTACTATTTCTACACAATTTTTTAGATTTACATATCTCTCACATCCTGCGAAAATGGAGTATAACTTGTATTGGGTTTTCCAATACATAGTAGAGGAGCCTAAATTCAAAGCTTGGAGGAATTGAAAAACAAACATAAGAAAGATATTATAAAATTGGGAAAATTCTCTCTCAAGGCAGCAAATTTGCTCATTTTTTTGGAGGATTTTTTCAGAGTAAGGATTTCTTGGCCCAAGTGAGTTACAATAATAAATAAATAAATCAAAGAATTTACATTTCATTTGTGTGATTTATTTCAAAAACATTGATTTGCATCATGATGGGGCCTCCAACAAGAGGCAATAAGAATTCTACCACACTAAGAAAATCCTCTAATCAAGATTGGAAAGCAACAAAGGATAGTAATCCCAATGAAGAACTTAGTCAGTTCAAGGAAGAGGTTAAGAAGGATATGTGTGACCTATGAGGAGATATATCATATGTACGAAGCATGTTAAGAACCTATATGAATGAAACAAGGAAGGAGCTCACAGGAAATCATAGTGAAACTTTCAAGTCAACTAATAATGACACAAATTTTATTAATCCAATGGGATCTAGGAATTTTTTCCAAAGGTTGATATGTGCAAATTTGATGGGAAGGATCCTCTAACATGGATAAATCAAATGGAGAACTTTTTTGAAGTACATCAAATCCCATATGGACAAAAGGTTATGATGGATTCCTTATATCTAGAACCAGATAAATTCATTTGGTATCATTGGCTTTGTACTCATAGGGGGAAAAAGGGTCTCACTGTATCATGGTCAATTTTTACAGAAGAACTCCAAGAACAATATAGCAATAGTGTGACAGAAAACTTCTTTAGCCAACTTGCTAAGCTTCAACAAACAAGATTAGTTAAGGATTATATTCAACAATCCCAAAATCTATCCTTAAGAGTGGATACAATTACAAAGGAGAACTTGAATGATTTATTCTTGGCTGGTCTCAAGGATAACATTCAACATGAGGTACACATGTTTTATCCCAATTTAGTAAATTAAGGAGAAAAGAGAAAAAGGGTTGTGTTTCAATTGTGTTAGAAAATATAGTCGAGGACATAAATATAGTGAAAAGAAATTATTCTATATTGAATGTCTAGGTGAGGAAGAAGAGGATGAGCCAATATCATAGGAGGATAGGGAGTCAGGTGACGAATCACATTATTCTCAACCAAAAATTTCTTGTCATGCACTTTCAAGTTTTAGTGCACCACAAACTCTCAAGGTAGTGGGTTTCTTAAAGAAGTAGAAAGTAATAATGTTGATTGACTTAGGTAGTACTTATAATTTCATCAACAAAAGTTTTCAACTCTTCTAAATTGTTTTATATATCGAGCCCCAACATTTCAGGTTTTGATTGTAGATGGGGGCACAATTAATTGTTTAGGGAAGTGTCATAGCATCAAATTATCTATGGGAGATTATCAACTTGATACCTCAATGTATACGATATGCATGGGTGTAGTAGATATTGTTTTGGGAGTACAATGGCTTACTACATTGGAAACAATTGAGATGAACTTCCAAGAACTATTCATGCAATTTCAATCACAATGAAAGGTAGTGGAGCTAAAGAGATTGAAGGAAAAATTCCCACAGATGGTAAACTCTCATCAAATGAAAAAACTTCTTAAGAAAGGTGTAGATGGACTTGTGGCCTAACTATGTTGATTAGAAGTCTCTCAATCTAATACTCTTACTCATTTATATTTACAAGAAATAATTAATTATCACTTGGTGATTCTTGGAGATATGCCTAAAGGACTTCCTCCTAAGAGGGATCATGACCATGCCATACAACTAGTTCAAGGGAGTTAGCCACCAACAACAAAGATACATCTAGTTTTTCATGTTTCTTGTTTGAAGAAGGTAATTGGGTAGAATATTCCTACTCAAAAATTACTACCATAACTTGATGAAGAAGGAAGAATAATTTTGGAACTAGAGTGCATTCTTCAAACATGCACGAAGAAGCTAAGGAACAAAACCCTAACTCAATATCTCATCCAATGGAAGAATTTACTAGTTGAAGAGGCCACATGGGAGGATGAGGAGTTCATTCAAAAGAATCCACACTTGGTTAGCATTAAGGACAATGCTTCTTTCAAGAGAGGGGGCATGCTAGACCCTTAATATTATTGTATATAGGGTTATGAATAGTCAACCTGTGGCTATCTTAATCCTTAATTAACTCATGTTATCATTATTATAATATAATTCAGGTAGGTAGGTCAGCATAGGTGTTATGAAGGGTTGTGTCTGTAGAACAAGATTTTAGTGTGCAAAGAACATTAGCAATAAGGAAAGCATTCACAAACATAAAACTATATTCTCATATAAGATTAGACAAAAGACGGTGTAAGAGAGTGCAAACTAAGAGCAAGATCACTCCAAAAGCCTCCTTGATGTTGTAGATGCATCCTTTGATGTAGATGTATGCTCAATAATATTTCTCAAACTTCAAATGGATGGATGGAGTGAGTGAAACAAGGTTTCAACAATGGAGTCATGGAGTGATTTTGCCATTATAATGGTATTTTGGTAGTTTATGAGCTCTCAAAATAGCATTATAACTTTGCATGGAAGGTGGATGATTTTAGTGAAGGGGGAGGGTTCAATTTATAGGCAAGAGGCTTGAGGGATGGAGGGCTAAGATGCAAGGATGGAAAGATGGTGAGGGAGGGCTAGGATGCACCTAAAGGGGAGCACATGGATTGTGCTTGTTTAGCACCAATAGGGAGGTCACACTTGTCGCAAGGAGGATGAGTGAAAGAGGATAGGATAAGGGTTGGTCAAAGGTGTGATGAGGGTGGTTCAAGATGTAAGAGTCATGAGTGAGGATGTAAGAGCCATTTATGGCTTTGTAAGAGCATTTAAGGCTTATGGTTAGGATATTTTGAAGGGAGTTGAGATTGTTGACTTTGCTTGGTTTAGGGAAGTCTTAAGCTCACTTAGGAAATGTGACAAAGTTAGGGGGGGATTAGGCTTGGGTTAGGATTAGATTAAGGATCTAAGAGATGTCCAAGTGGATGGCATTCATGAGGGTGGGTGAGTTAGTGGCTAAGCTAGGTTAGTATGGGTAGATGGGGTGGATTAGGCTAAATGGAGGATTTAAGATAGGTTAGGGCCTATTAGATTTGAGGGCTTTATTTATCAAATAGATTTATTTAATAAATGAGGTTTTTGGAATTAGATAAGAGAATAGGATTAATTGACAAATAATAGGTTATTTGATTTATCAATTAGGACTATAGATGATTAATTAAATTAATCAGCTAGGGGATGGCAAAGGTTTAATTAAATAAAAATTCAATTAATGATGCCTTTAGAGATAGCTAAATAGGATTACTAAAGCAGTGTAATCAAATTTAGGTGTCTACATTTTGCCCCTCTTTGACATAGTGTTGAGGCAACACTATTTCAAAAAAGATCGAATGGAGACGACACGAGGAAGATGTTTTAGCAATAAGGTTGCCCCAATCTTAGATAAGAAGAGGAGAGACTAGACTTAGAGATGCCCCCTCAAGAAGGTGGCAGAGAGAGAAGACGAGATGCGACAGTTTTTTGAAAAATACAAGAATTTTGGAGAAGCAAGGAGACTCAGATTGGCAAAGAGAAGGGGCTAAATTAGCTCAAACTCTCACTATGGGAGAATGATAAAGGAGAATCAGATGCAAAAAAGAAAGCAAGCTTAAGACATTCCAAGATTGGGGGGAGGATGAAGGAGTGGAGCACTATAAAAAGGAAACCAAGAGGATGGGATGGATGAGGGGATTAGAGGATTATGGAGATGGAGGGAATCCATTGAAGCGGGTTGAGTGGGGGGATACTTCAAAGAGAAGGACAACCACGTAGTTGAACATTAGATTTGCTACAGGACTGTTGGTTAATTGCCAAGGTTACCAAGAATAGTAAGGTCGTGTCACCAACCATCCAGAGGTCTGACGAACTGACACAAAACAAACACACAAGGATTACCCCATCATTGCACAGGAATCCCAGAGGAAGCAGCATGGAAGCGATACTGGGTAACCTACAAGCAGAAAAGAAAAATAAACAAAAAGAAAACAAGGAAATGGGAATGTTTTGAAGGGGGGGACCAAGAGGGGTCAGTGTACCGGGGGGGCTATAAGGGGCTAAAAAGAGGCCAAGAAGGTTCATTTGTGCTCAGACAGATGAGGAGATATTGTTGTGAGGAGCTTTGCATTGGAGATTATGATGGCGGGCCATAGGCGACTAGAGCACCGAGCGGGCATTCTGCGATGGGTATGAGTATGAGGGACACTAGATCGATCGGTAGGGCTAAAAACCTTGTCTTGCTTTTGCTTTGTTTAAATTTTATTGCATTCCCGCGAAAGCAAAAATGCGATCTTGTAGGCACGAGTCCAGTGGGAATGCGAGCGGGATCAACGAGATCACGATCCCATGATAGTAGCTTAGCTGCGACAGTCTAAGAGATGTAGCAAACATTTTGAGCGGGATCGCGATCTCGAGGTAGGAGTTTCTACAGGAGCGTGGAAATATAGGCGAGATCGCATTCTCGTGAAAAGGAACACTAGTCAAGGAGCGAGAACACGTTCTCACCAGCCAAGGATGAGAAGAGGGGAGGGTAGGAAAAGGTGCATTTTCACCAGAATATAGTTCAACGGGAATGCCAGATGGGAGTTTGGTGGGGAAGTGTTCATGGGAACACAAGTCAAAGGGGAGGGGCGAAGAGTCAAAAAGGTGCAATCCCACGAGAAGATAATCTAATGGGAATGCGGCTACAAGGTCGTTGGATTAAATAGGAAAATGAGGAAAGGGAAAGAAGCAAACCCGTGGGAAGATAAGCCAGTGAGAACGCGGGTTTGGGAGCGTCATGGGAATGAGAGTTTGAGGGAACGCGGTTGAAGAAACAAAAAGGGTTGGGATGGGTAAAGGGAGGGATGGAGGATGAAAAACTGATATAAACAGACTAATATCTGACCAGTTTTGTGGTGTGCAATGGTCACTAGATGCTTTAGTATCACAAGAGTGGCGAGTGACAGTACTGCGTGCAGGAGGGATGCTGACACTAGCAGACTAGGCGAGGATTGAGGTGATTGGACTGGGGTACCTAGCAAGGTTGCCCCATACTCGAGCTTACATGGCGATGGTCACAACACTGTGCAAGAGATGACATAGTGAGACAACAACATTCCATCTGCTGACGGGGACAGTTTGCACTGGATGAGCATTTTAGATCAGGTGGTAGCAGAGAGGAGGATCTATTTTTATGTGCTAGGGCTGGTTTCGAGGTACATTGCCCCAGATGTAGGTGGTACAGGAGTGACACTTGCACTGATTCTAGTGGTGTTGTAGATAGTGGATGTAGGGTACCCAACGGCATGGGGTTCTCTAATGTTGGCCGAGCTATACCGAGACCTCCACCAGATAGTGTACCAGGGTGGCAACCGACAAGGGAGGAGCATTTGGTTCCCTACATTGTTATAGGTGTGGGCTTGGGAGCACATTGCCATGTTGAGGCCATTGGGGCAGAGAGACAAACAAGCAGAGGAGCTAGTGGCATAAAATTGGACCGAGCCCCTGACATACCATCTTATAGATTCAATAGATTACTGGAGGGTGGTCATTGATGAGATAGCAATAGTGGTGTGGAGGTAATATGTGAGCCTAGGACCGTGGGCTGAGGAGGGAGAGCAGCTACCATACACCATATCGCTGTGTTTTGTGTTTGGATGATGGGAGTATGTAGCAGAGTAGTATAGGCCAGATAGGGCACTCTGACAGTTTGGGTGGCAGCAGGTGGCTCTAGGAGAGCCACATTGTTATCAGTGGGTCACACGCAAGCTAGTGTCAGTGTACGGGCCATCCCTATAATGCGACGGGCTATTGAGAGCATGGATAGAGTTGGAGCCACAATAATGGGTTTGGTTTGGGGGGTTAGCAAATGCGAGCTCTACTTAGGCGTAATAGGACACATGGGTGCAGTCGAGGCCAGTGGAGAGAGCACAGGGGATGAGGGTGACGGCGGTGGCAGGTGAGCTAGCCCAGGCAGCCCAATAGGGGCAGTATGTGGCCAGAGGATTACGGCAGTGGGTAGTAGCGATTGACCAAGAGGAGGAACCAACTCGACAGAGGAGGGTTGAGGAGAGGGGAGCTCAGCCAGAGAGGAGAGCGAGGGAGCAGCAGGAGGTGCCTGAGAGAGGAGGACAGTAGGGGGCAGAGGAGCAGGGTTTGCAGAGGCTAGCAGGAGGAGATGCAAGGGGATCATCTACCTAGGGAGGAGATGATGGGTTGGCAAGGTGTTATGCCTCTTTACAACAAGCTCATGAGGTCATTAGCCAGCTGCTCCAGGATACACAACAGGAGTGAGATTAGCTTTGGATAGAGCGTGATCAGTTCAGACAGGAGCGGGATGTAGCGCAGGGGCAGGTGGATAGGGCAGGGCTTGAGGTGGGCAGACTGTAGATGGAGCTAGGGCGAATGAAGGGTAGGCTAGAGGTGGTGAGCCTAGAGAGATAGGTAGCACAGGGGAGGTTGGATGCACTGGTGGTGGAGGTGGAAACATTGAGAGTGTAGGTAGTAGTGGGAGGGGGATTGGATGAGCTAAGGAGACTGTGGGCCGAGGTGGAGGATCTAAGGGAGAGGGTTGGATTTTATCGGGGCAGGTATCATGTAGCAGTGCTAGCAACCTAGATTGAGCATTATAGGAAACCGACTTGGTTAGGTATAGTAGGGACACATACAAGGATGCAGGGTGGAGGGGATAGTGGATGGAGCACTGGGGGCTCATAGAGGATAGGTGGGTTTCAGCACATAGGGCATAGTCACAGGACAAAACATAGCCAAAGGTGAGACATAGGGATGGGGAGGGATGAGGTAGAGAGCTCTAAGATAGGAGGGGGATTGATGAGGCCACCACCTCCACCACCACCAGCGCCAGGGGCGGGGAGGGAGGCAGAGCAGTGACCAATGATAGGCTAGATTTTTGTCATATGATGAGTATTTTGTGCAAAGCGGCCGTTTTTGGGATACATGGAGATTTTGTGTGGGCTCAGACCCATTTGTATGATATGGACATTTGGACACTAATGGACTGTTATTCTTTCATTCTTTCATTGATATATAGATATGATGATTCTGGTGTTATATCTGTTATGGACTAGTGATGTTATGTATAGTGTTTCGATACATGCTGGATAGATAGTGATGTTTTGTGGATATTACTGACGATTGGTGATGCAAGAAGATTTATACTATGTTTTTATGATTATGCTGATAGTTTGTGATGCAGGATGTGATTTTTGATGACATTGTGTACAGGATACAAATTGATTGTGATGTGATTTTAGCTATGATAGTGTAGATATGATGTGTTTTTAATCTATGATATCACAGATGTGATGTGATCCTTGATGACATTATTTTCTTTTATGATGGTGTAGATGTGATGATGATGAGATTTTCTATAGTATGATAGGTTTTTGATATGATGCTGATGATGTGTGTTGCTCTATGATAGATGTGATATGATCCCAGAAAATTGATTGCTTTGGAGAGTATGTGATATGATGTTGTATGATGATAAATACAAACTATAAATGTAAAATGAATCACCAACTAAAGGATAAGCAACATATTTATGATATGAAAAATGAATATAATGTCATGACACTAAGGATATGTCAATACAAAAAATGGATCAAAGATTAAAACAAATAAATCAATAAAATAAAATGAAAATACACAAAATGAAGTACAACTCTTAAGGATGAACACTTATGCTAAAATGAAAACTAATCTGATAAGAAAGGATGATAATGCTACAAATGAAGCACAATCTAATGATGAATGACTATGCTAAAATGAACCATAATTGAACGATGAATGACTATGCTAAAATGAACCATAATCTAATGATGAATGACTATGCTAAAATGAAACATAATCTAATGATGAATGCCTATGCTAAAATGAACCCTAAGAGAGAATAGTGAATTTATGATACGCTAAAAGGACACAAACTAAAAGGTACATCTATGATTTATGATAATCCCATGATAATAGCATAAAAAGATCAAGCATAATTATATTTCATGATATGATAAAGGATACAAGTGATGATAAGATAACATACGAGATTATTTAGGAGATGCAAGACAAACAATGATGGTGGAATAAGATAAACAAGGTTTTGACTTATGATAGCATTCTATGATATGAAAAGTGATCATAGGAGATACTGACTCTAAGGAGAATAATGTTGGAAAAAGAGTAACCAACAAACTCGTGGCCAGGAGGATAGCAAAGATTTGAGAGCTAGGATAGTTATTTATGATAGGGATTACATCATGAGATAAGATTTCATGTGCGAGGCTTTGAATCAAATGATTCTAAGGATGTAAAAAATGATAGTTCAAGGGAGAGGGGTGATGAGAAGGATGCTACTAGGGTTTCTAAAAAAAATGAGGTGCAGGGGAAACTTGAGCGTGGGGTACTTCGGGAGGAAGTGCCACTATGTAGTGTAAACACTTAATTTGATATAGGATTGTTAGGGATCTGCCAAGGTTACTAAGAATGTCAAGGCCTTTTCCCCAAAATTCCATAGGACTGACTCAAACAGGCATGCAAGGATTGCCCCAGCATCACACGTGAGTCTCAGAGAGATCAGTGTTGGAACGATGTTGGATGATCCACAAGCAAACGAGATTACCCAAGTGCATCATGTTTTATCGAAAGATGAAAACATGTTTGAAATATGCAAGGATAATATCAACTGACTCTCAATCAGTGAAAGACTATGATCAAAACCAACCTCCTTAAGTGTTCTAGTCAAAACACACCATGATGTAAAATGATCATGGCAATCTTGAGGAGAAAACAACAAAAGATACGTGGAAACAATCAACCAAAAGGAGAAACAATAAAAGATTCTGCAAAGCAAAAAAGGAACTGTTTGCCAAAAAGATCAATGGACAAGCTACTAACAAGTTGTAAACAAGACCTGGATAGTATGTACAAGTGAAACTAGTTAAGGACATGGGAACTCAAGACTGGATATCAAAATATAGTAGGTAAATGCATGATGGGGGAAAGCTTAGGATGAGGAGATAGCGTTGTCAGAAAACATGGTTTTGTTGAGGTGGGTTTATGTAAAGCGCAATTTATGTACAGGGGTCCGAATACTGCTATATTCATATACGTACGGTATATGGGAGACAAGGTTTAGTGCAGGGGGTATGAGACACATGTTTACATGGGTAGTATATGTTACATATGGTAAGGATAAAAGGCATGTGACAAGGTCGATCTAGGAGAGTATAATGGTAGGGTACATCAAGTATGGTACATGGGATGCTATAAATGAGATGGGGTTTTACATAGTGTAAAGTGCTAGAGGATGATGTTTGGGAAGTATGGCAAATAATGATAGGGAACACCTTTGGAAAAGTGGGTGAGTGGTAGGATATGGAGGGGCGGTAAAAGGGGTGTGTGTCGATAATGGATAATGGAAGAGTTGTAGTACACTTGGTGCTTATTTACTAGGTTTTCACCAAGGACCTATCCAAGGTGCTTGAATTGCCAAGTTTTCACCATTGGACACTTGATTTTATGCCTTTTTCCTTTCCTTGATTTGCAAATTTTATCCTTAGGCATAGAATCTCTTAAGGTGAATAATTTTGGTAGGATCATTTAGGACTTCACCTTCAATGGTAGATAATTGGTAGGCTCCTAAGCCGAAAGATGTTGTGACCACATAGGGACCAAGCCAGGTGGGCTCGAACTTGCCCTTCTTTTCTCTGTCAGCCTGAACCTTCATATTCTCTTTAAGAACCATGTCACCTTCTTGAAAACTATGCAAATGGACTTTCCTGTTGAAATTGTGCTTGAGGAAACTTTGATAGACCATGAGATGGTCATAGGCCTGTTGCCTTCTTTCATCAAGTAGATCAAGTTGAGTAAGTCGACCCACTCTATATTCCTCATCATATATCTATCCTCAGAGAGAAATGTGGAGTGATGGGAGTTTAACCTCAATAGGCAAGATTGCTTCAGCACCATAGACCAAGGAGTATGGAATTGTACCAATGGCTATACAGAATGAAGTGTGATATTCCCATAGGACGGGATTAATTTGCAAATGCCAATCATGGCCGAAGTCATTAACAACTTTCTTGAGGATTTTGAGGAGGTTTTTATTAGTTGCCTTAACCTGACCATTACCTTGTGGAAAGTATGGGCTAGAAAAGTGGTGATGTATGCAGAGGGAGGTGCACAATTTCTCCATATTTAGGTTTTCAAAATTACCTTTGTGGTCTATGAAAATGGTAGCAGGGATTCCAAAGTGACATATAATATGATATAATATAAACTTGGACACCTGAACTCTCGTGGCAGTAACAAGGGGAACTTCTTCGACCCACTTAGTGAAATAATCAATGGCGGCAATTATCCACTTATGCCCTTCTGAAGAAAGTGGCGCAATAAGACCAACAAGATCAAATCCCAAGTAGGAAAAAGGCTATGGTGGTGCAATGGGCTATAAGTCCTATGCTGGAGCTTGGATTAAATTAGCATGTTGTTGACAAGGTAAACATTGTTTCACAAATTCACATGCATCCTGTTCTAGAGTAGGCCAATAATATCCAACCCGAAGGATCTGCTTTGCTAGCACCATCCCGCTCGTGTGAGGACCACAAAGTCCAGCATGTACCTCTTTGAGAGCCATTGTAGCCTCATTTTAATCTAAACATCTAGAGAGAGTATCATGATAACCATGATGATATAAGGTTTCGATGATGATAGTGTAACGGGAAGCTCTGTGAATAAGGTTTTGGCACTGGGTTCATGTGAGGTGAGGAGATATGATACCATTTAGTAGGTAATCATGAATTTTGTGGTACCATGGAGATTGGGGACCAACCAAGATACATACTCATGTTGATTCATCATTCTCATATGTGGGTTCGTGCAACTACTCAACCAAGAATTCATATTGTGTAGCTTTGCGTAGCATTTCTAATAGGGAGCCAATAGCGGTCATAGCATCAGCTGCCTTATTCTAGAGTCAAGGTATCTGTATGAATTGGATTTGAGTGAAATGCTCCTCCAGTCGATCAACCAAGTCTTTTTAAGGTAGCAACTTGTCATCCTTGGTCTGATATTCATGCAATGCTTGCTTGATGATGAGCTGAGAGTCACCATAGACCTAAAGCTCTGTGATACTCCATTCAATGGTGATCTTGAGTCCTGCCACAAGGGCTTCATACTCTACAATGTTATTGGTACACAGAAATTGTAGTTTGAAATATTTAGGGATATAATCACCTTGAGGTGTAACCAAGAGTATGCTCACGTTGGAGCCATGAGAGGTATAGGAGCTATCAAAATATAGCTTCCAGAGTGATGGTGTCTCTATCAAACAGAGGTGTTCGTTGGGGAATTCCATGATGAGTGGGTGATTTGTAATTAAGGGTGCATTATCCAAGTGATCTGCAATAGCTTGACCTTTGATGGTCTTTCTATCAATATATTGAATGTCAAACTCACTGAGAAGCATAACCCATTTTTCCAAACATCCGGTGAGTACTGTGCGAGAGAGCATATATTTTAATGGATCAATCTTTGATATTAGTTGCACAGTATGACTCAACATGTAATGATGTAGCTTTTGGGTGGAAAATACTACTACTAAGCATGCCTTCTCCATTGGCATGTAGTTAAGCTCATTGCCTACTAATGTTCGGTTGATGTAATAAATAGCTCTTTCCTTTCTCGCATCATCAAGTTGTGCTAGAAGAGCACCTAACGTTGTAGGAGTAGCTGTGATGTATAGGATGAGCAGGCACCCTGCAATAGGAGGAACCAAAATAGGTGGATTAGCTAAGTATTGCTTGATGAGCTCAAAATTGTGCTGGCAAGCTGGGTCCCATTTGAAACTTTGATCTTTCTTAAGCAAGTGAGTGAAGGGTTGACACTTATCAGCAAGCTGATAAATGAATCACCGGATTGATTGGAGTTTTCCTTGCAAAGAACAAAGGTGTCAAAGTGTCTTAGGGGGAGCCATATCCATGATAGCTTTAACCTTCTTAGGGTCAATCTCAATACTACATTGTGACACAATGAAGCCGAGGAGCTTTCCTAAAGTAACACCAAAGACACACTTCTTTGGATGTAGTATGAGACGATATTCTGCCAATCAGTTAAACACTTCCTCGAGGTGAGATAAGTGATCCAGAGCATTGAGAGATTTGACTAGAATATTATCTATGTAATCCTCAATTATCTTATGTATTAGGTCATGGAAGATGACCATCATTGCGTGCTAATAGGTTGCCCCAGTGTTCTTTAACCCAAATGGCATCATATTGTAACAGAATGTGCCCCAAGGTGTAGTAAATGTTGTTTTATGCTGATCTTCCTCTGCTATATGAATCTGATTATATCTAGAGAAACCATCCATTAGTATCAAGAGTTCATGACCTACAGTGAGATCCATAATCATGTCAATATTTGGCAATGGAAAGTCATCCTTTGGATAGGCTTTATTAAGATCCCTGAAATCAGTGCAAATCTTGATATCACTAGAGGGCTTGGTAATAGGTACCATGTTAGAAATCCATTCAGAATAATCTATTGGGTGAATGATTTTGGCCTCCAACAGCTTCTCTAGCACTGCTTTGACTAATAAAGCCACCTTGGAGTGCATTTTTCAAAGTTTTTGTTTGACGGACTTGGCCCCCAGAGCCATTGCCAGATGGTGTACAACTAGTTTGGGGTCCAACTTTGGCATATCTTTATATGACCATGCAAAGTGGCCTATATTTTCATGGAGGACTTCAAGAAGAAGCTCTTCCTGTTCAGAGGGTAAAGAGGTTGCGATGTATGTGACATGTGGTATCTCTGTCAGACTGATATTATTTATGGGCCGAGTTTCTTCTGTCAAAACTAAAGATATAGGAGGTCGATGCTCGTATGGGGGGAGGATGAAATCTCCATCCTCAGGTGCCTTTGAGAGGTTTTCACCATTGGATACATCCTTTATTTCTATTTCATTTTTTGAGTCACCCAATGGTGTTCCAGAGGAGTTTTCACCATGGGATATTTTTCTATTATCTTTTATCTTTTTTGTTTCTTTTGGAATTTCATTTTTGTGACTAGAGATTTCCTCTTCCCCGAAGTAACCTGCAGGATCCAACTTGTAGACATATGTTGATGGTGGAGGTGGTCGTTTATGTGGCATTTCTACCCGCATGAATTTAAGGAGCGCATGCTCAGTAGAGAACTCGTAAACATGAATGACACTTGGTCGGTCCCAATCAATGAGTTCGAGGTGAGTGAGGGGGAGGTCTATGAGGTTCAAGGATAACTGGCAAAGCACAGAGGCTCTGAGGATTATTTTGTCAAGGAAAATATTGTTGTAAGCTTTCTTTTCAACTTCCTTAGGGATGTCTTCAACCTCAATGAGAGTGTTTTGGATGTTCATAAAGGAATGACCTTCTATTGTAGTGCCCCCAGTTGCGGGGAGTCCATAGCCCAAGCCTTTGGTTTTTTTCCCTTGGTGTGCTTCTATAGGCTATCTCATACCTAATTCCTGGCAGGCTAAACCACCTCCTTGATAATCCCATTGCTTCGTGACCAAGCAATGTGACCAAGGATATTTTTGTTTAAAGTGATTAAGAAGTGCTTCACTTTTAGGAGGTGGCTCCTTGTATACCCATGTGTTAATGTCTAGCATATTTTCTGCTCCATCAAGGATACCTTTGGTGACAAATGCGATAGGGCCCAACTGGTGAAGTCGAGAGGTAGCTTCTGGTATAGGCCTTTGATGTATTGGGCATCCTTGAGTATGTGGGTCAAGTGGTAGAGCGCCAACAACAAAAGCATCTGTGAGACTATACTCACCACAACCTTGGTAGTTGATCTTAACCATGGAGAGAGTGGAGTCTAAAATGGTGTCCAGATTGTGGCAGGTGCCAAAGGAGCTGGCCATGGTGGTGCCAATTTCGATGCCAGGATAGTGATTGGTGTATAAAGCTTCAACCGCATTGCAATAAGCAAAGGGTTCAAGATCTACATGGATGGTTATCTCAGTACCATTATGCAAAAAATTGATGCACTAATGATATGTGGATGGAACGGCCTTCATGGCATGAATCCATGGATGACCGAGGAGGATGTTATATGGAAGATTAAGATCAACTACATGACAAAGTGTTCTTGAGTGACTGGGCCAACCCTGATAGAGATCAAGATGGTTCCTTCAGTAGCATGCTCCAAATGGTCATATGCCTTGATGGTGATCACCTCATTGATGATATCTGCTTCAGTATATCCTTCCTGCTTGATGAACTTTAGAGTACATAGGTTGAGAGCTGATCCATTATCTATCATGACATACTTAACTACAAAGTCAGAAACCATGATAGCTATACGGAGTGGGAGGATGTGATCAGGTTCAACTACTAGGATATTAGTGGTTTTGAAAGATAAGGCATAGGAGGCTGAAAGATGGCCAACCAAGTTGTGAAACTCAGTGGCATTTATGTCAGAAACGATGCATGACTCACGTAGAGTACTGTTGAGGATCTCTTGATAAAGTGGGCTTGTTCGTAAGAGATTCAAGATGGAGATCTGGGCTGACATGTTTCCAAGGTGTTCCAAGATGTTATACTATGGCCTTAGTGAAGCTGATTTTGATGGAGATGCTCGAGATGGAGGTGGTTGTGCTGATGGTGGTCTGACTTGCATGGATATAGATGGATCAACTATATTGAGTCGTGTTTGACAAGTAGCGACTACACACTTAGTGTCTGGGTCTTTGATATTGATGATATTGACAGATGGTTCAACTTGGGATATGCAACCAATTAAGCTACCATAGTCCAAATATGCTGAGGTATAATTCTGAGATGCGTCTTGGTTGTCACCTTGTTTACCTAGAGCTTTGTTAGGTTTGTTGACAGGAGGGTTTGCAAGTGCCTTTCTCGAGTTTGTGTTATGAGGAGGGAAAGAATTTTGATACATCATTAATCCTACATTAGGTGAGGGTTGTGCCCCTATTGTGATCTCCTTTCGATCAATGAGGTCATGAACATAATCCTTAAGCTGCATGCATTTAAGGGTAGTGTGCCCTTTGACACGATGGAATTTGCAATATTTGTTATCTTTGTACCAAGATGCTCTAGACTGATTGGGTTCTAAGGGTTGCATTTGTGGGTGTCGAACAAGGTTATCTTTGGCCAATTTTTTGAAGATTGTATCAAGAGGTTCCCCCAATGGGATATATATTTGTGGTTGTCTCTAAACATGGGGTTTACTACTTTCCGCCAATGTGATAGCATTAGTTTGGTTATGAGGAATCTGCATTTTCTGATGAGGTTGCACGGATGGTTGGTGGTATGCAAGAGGTTGTTGTTGATAAGTTTGTTGTTGGAAAAATGTGGTAGGAACATTGGTAGCCACTCCAACAACATGGACCTGTCAAGTGTTAGTGGCACCATCTGTCACTATGTTCTTGTTCTTGTTCCAATATCGGGTTTTGTCTATATTTGACCCATGGTCCTGGGTATTTTCCTTGTATAGTCTGATGACATCGTCCTTAATGAGACTTTGCTTGAGGTCCATTCCTTTTTCTTTGATATCATTGTATGTTTGCAAACATTTCATAACCATGTGATGATCGAGGCTAGGGTGTGCATTGTTTATAAACATCTTGACAAGATGGTGCTCAGGGATGGTGCAAGAGATCCTTGTTGTGAGGATCTGCCAACATTGTAGGTACTCTGTAAGACTTTCTCCTTTTGGGAAAGAGTCACATGAGGAACATGTCGCTATAAGCTACCTCTTGAGAATGCATATAGAATTCCTTAACATGTGTGACTAGATCACTTTTCCCCCTAAATTTTTCAAACTTGGGGATCTCGAAGTGTTTAGGAAATGGAGTCAACGTGATAGTCTTATCAAAAGGATATGGGCAATCATTTTCAAATTTGAAAGTCTTGGTGTCTATCCCATCCTTGAGGGCTTTGAGGGCATTTTTCATTTCTTCCCACTGAGATTTTTAAGGTGGAGGAGTAGGTTCCCCCAATCCAGGTGTCCCCGGTGGAGTGGATGCCAGGGGTTGCTGGAATGTGGGTTATGCATATTGTTGCATCTATGGAAGTGGGTGTGGCAGGTAACTATGCGACTGCTGCCCTATGAGGTAGTTTTGTGTGGGTGCTTGGGCATACTGTTGGTGTGAAGGTTGTGGATGGAATGCTGGTAATGCAAATGATGCTTGTGTCATGCTCTGAAAATATATACCATGCCCAATATATGTAGTTTGTGCACCTGCTTGGGAGTAGGACTGATTTGGAGTAGGTGCAAGGTAATTAATATGTGGCAAAGGGTTTACTGTAGAGAACTACAGTCGTGGTGGATTTGGGCTATTGCCTAAAGGTGGCATGGAAAAATTGTTGGTGAGGGGTGGGAGCGAATAGCTATGTGAAGCAATGGATGATAGTGTACAAGGTGTGAACACGGCTATAATGCTAGGGGGAAGACTACTGATAGGTGCCTATGTCGCAACAAAATTTCAAGGTCCCAAAGGAAAAGCTACTGAAGAGCTTTGGCTAGTTACAAAGGGGTTGATAGTATTTTTTGGTGGGATGGAGGATGAGGTATTGGACCCTGATGGTGGTATTTGAGTGGCAAATGGACTAGATGTGATATGGGGTGGAAACGAAAAGGTAGTGCTGCTAGGTGCAAATGGAGGGTTCGGTGGAGCAAAAAAATGGGTGGTGGAAGCAAATGTAAATGGTATACTTGAAGTTGGTTGAGATGTAGTATGCATTAATGGTTGAGTGAGAGTGGGATGAGTGTTCTATGGAATGGGAACCAGCACCTGGGTCGAGGGGATATTTGGGTCTGCTGGCTCTACTTGAGGTGGTTGCCATCCAAACAATGGGTGAGTAGGATCTACTATGTTGATAGGTGGTGGACATCCAAACTCAAAGGCACCAACATTGTCTCATAAGACATTTTCCATGATGGTTTCCTTGTTGCGATCTATGATGGCATTTATGATAGTAGCATGAATAGGTTGATTCATGAAAGCCTCAATATCTATGGAGGGTCCTGGTTCTTCTAGGATTTGTGGTGGTGGGTCTAATGGTGTCATGGATACCATGGGGTATAGCTAAGCTCAAGATATGTTACCACTAAGAGTAGGATCCATGTCTTTTTTTCGTGTGTGCCTACCAAAATGTGTGGTGGGTGGCATGAAAGGATGCTTCTCCTAAATGCAGCGAGGGATGATATTAAGGGTGTCCAAATGATATGATGCTAAGTGTAAGAAGCTTGTATGTTCCTAAAATATGAATGTGGGAAATGTGATGGTGATGCAAAAGGTGCGACCCTAACCTTTGGCTCAAGGTGATGTGGGACACCAAAAGCAACCTATTCCTAACAAAGTGTTGTGTTTTGAGGATGCTCAAGATGATGAGAGATGTGATACAAAAATGTTTCTAAATGAGTGAGGAAAAAATGCTAAGATGTTAACAATGCAGGTGGAGGATTCTTCTTCAACAACCTAAGATGAGAGACGATGGTCTGACTTCAAATGCTTAGATGGGATAGTGTAATTCCTAGATGATAGACTAAACCTATAAGTGCATAAGTGTGTGTGGAAAAAGGAAGGAACTAATTAGAATGAGTAATAGTAGAGTTGTCGATAAGGCTGGTATTAACACCATGTTGAAGGGTTAGGTTTTGGATTTTGTAGTCCCATTCTGTTTGCAATGCTACTTCAGCTCTATCTTTCTCAATTTGATCCAATTTGGCAATCCTGGGGTTGGGGGTATGCTTCTTATCCTCTGCTTCGATTTCTTTGTAGGCTGGTTTTTGAGGAAGCTTAGCCTTCTTAAAATTAGTCTTGGGATGGCTTGACATGAGATATTTTTGAGGATTAAAACTCACAACTGTGGGGTTCTTTTGGAGGTAGTGACTACGTTAAGTATGCACTATGCTAGGATTGACCAACTTTGCAAATATTCATTCAACAAATAAAAGATCAAGCAATAGATAAGAACAACCAGATAGAACTTTTGATTCCTAGAATGTGATACTTGCATCAAGGAGTGTGTATGTTTTACAGATGTTTCGATCAGTCACTTCAAACACATTAACATCCTAGATGGTTGTCTACAAGGCTAACAGTTGGTTCAGCTAGGGATTCCTCAATATACCCAATGTACGTGAGGCCCAAATTCATAGATGAAACCAAAAAGATGTCACACAGCCGAGAGGAGTAGTAACCCACTTCTCCTCTTTCACTTCTCAAGGGTATAAAGTTCCTTGAGGCTTAGCCCGAGTGATAAAATCTTGATCTCAAGAGAGGTGTCTTTGGATTCACCTCTCGATCTTTATACTCTGTCGAAACACTGGAGTTGAGGTCATCCCAAGGGGTGATGAAATCCCCAAGCAAGCCTCCTAAAATTTAAACAAGATTTTGGATCCTAATCTTACGCACCCAAGATGGCCTCGAAAGACAACAAGGGGAGAGAAGACTTGGATGATCTTGGGCTAAAGGACAGAGTTCTTTTCCCACTGATGCTTAAGTTTTCTGATCTATACCTTGCAAGCACTCATGTTTAAGATACAATGTTTATTCCAATTTTGAAGCATCAACAAAAAAAAATTTGATCAAAGAATGAAAGCAAAAAGAAGAGTTAGGGTCAACACAAGTAAACTCGCATGCCCGGAGGCCCTCCACGTCAATTGATTTTTGTTCAATTTTAAGGTCCAAACTTGAAGTGTGATCGATCTAATCTAGATTTGTGGACATTCATGAAATCTTATAAGTTAAGATAAATCCTCAAAAAAAACTAATTAAGTAGAATCAGGTTGGAACACTTAACACCTTTTTCAAGTGGACCCATCCCTATATATGGTGTTGATATTGCAACCAATGGTTAGAATGATGGGTGGTTAGAAAAATGGTGAGTCCAAATGAAAACTGCTTAATTTGATTTTTTGTTGATTTATGTTAACTTAATGAATTTCCTAAGTGTTCAAAATTAAATTAGCTTAAGTTGCATGCGGAATTGAAAGTTTGTAGTTGTTCTTTTTAAGCTCCAAAATGAAATGTTTGATTTGTGGGGTTGTTAGACATACAAATTCATTTTTCCAATTTGTAAAGAGAAATGACAATGAATTAGACCTGACCAACAAAAATTGACAGCATTCCCGTAGAGAAAATACAAGAAAATGTGTTCTCCCAACATGGGTTCGCAATCTTGCTAGAGTTTTTCTTCATGGGGATGCATTCCTGCAGGCTTACCAAGGCACAGGAATGCAAGAAAAAATTGGTAAAAGATAAATTAAGAAAACTAGGGAGCTCATTTTGAATAGAGCGATCCCATTGGTTTGTGGTTTTACAACGTTCCCACGACGTGAAAATGAGTCCCACGAAAGATAAATTTATTACAATTTTAGATACAGTTAAAAAAAACAAGGGTGTGTTCCCGCAAGTAGGAATGAGGATCTTGATTTCTTTGAGGCACGTTGCTGCTGGAGGATTCATCGACGAAGATGCAGAGAAAATTGTATGGGTACGTGGCAGAGCTATTTTATGATAAACTGTGAACTCGCTATCGCGGGTTTGCATTCTCGCATCAGGGGATCGCGTTCCTAAAGTCACAGGGATGCAAAAAAAGGTTTTTCTTTCAAGCATTGACTATGCCAAAACTGCTTAGAGGGTTGTATGTGCATTCTTGAGGCAGTCAATTGTACCTTGCAATCAAAAATCACAAGATGAAAACACAAAAGTTAAGGCATACAAGGTTAGTTTTTCATGGTTAGCCAAAACATTAAAAAAAAAGAATTAATGAAGATTTAAAATGACCCTTGCGGGGTCCCATCGAGCGTGCCAAAATGTAGAACAAGATTTTAGTGTGTAAAGAACATTAGCAATAAGGAAAATATTCACAAACATAAAACTATATTCCCATTTAAGATTAGACAAAAGAAGGTGTAAGAGAGTGCAAACTAAGAGCAAGATCACTCCAAAAGCCTCCTTGATGTTGTAGATGCATCCTTTGATGTAGATGTATGCTCAATAATATTGCTCAAACTTCAAATGGATGGATGGAGTGAGTGAAACAAGGTTTCAACAATGGAGTCATGGAGTGATTTTGCCATTATAATGGTATTTTGGTAGTTTATGAGCTCTCAAAATAGCATTATAACTTTGCATGGAAGGTGGATAATTTTAGCGAAGGGAGAGGGTTCAATTTATAGACAAGAGGCTTGAGGGATGGAGGGCTAAGATGCAAGGATGGCAAGATGGTGAGGGAGGGCTAGGATGCACCTAAAGGGGATTACTAAATAGGTAAATAGGATTACTAAAGCAGTGTAATCAAATTTAGGTGTCTACAGTGTCTATTCAACCTAAGCATAATTAGGTATATATAGGAGGTTGTGAGTCTTATTTCATCATCGTGTTGTGAAGTGTGTTCTCATTGGAGATATTTGGAGGTTGCTCCCTCAAAGTGGCCTATTAATCTCAGCTATTATCAAGAATTTATATAATATTTCATAATATTTCTTCTATTGTGCAAGATATTTCATTACATTATTTGCCAAGCTTGACCAAGTGGATAGTAGGTGCCAAGAAAAGATAGTGTAAGTCAAGAAAAATGTTAGTTGGAGCCAAGTGAAAGAAAATTCTAGTGGATGCTGAGCAAGTTAGTAAATGAAAAGTAATTATTAGTTGATGTTGAGCACTGATAAAATCTAGTTGATGACGAGTGATTTTACAATTTATGTCGAGTAACACAGTATGTGCCAAGCATAAAAAAGTTGATAATGTCAAGTTGTTGCATTGTGAAAAAGATTGAAGATTCACTCAATAAAAGCCAACAAGTTTGTTTTCTTGGAACTTGTGAATCAAGAGGAAGATAATATTGATGATTTGGTGGCACCGAATCTTATGTAAACTATTTTGGAGGCAAATTCAAATGGATTCTAAGAGACGTTTCTAGAAAAGACAACATATAGGGTAGATACATTGTATCCTACCTAATCCATCAAAAACCCTAATTTTGATGATGGATAATGAGTGGAAAAATGTTCTAATTTCCTATATTTAGGAATTTCTAGTCATTAAATAAAGAGTTAGAGAGTTTGATGCAAAAATATAATAAGGAGAAGAAAGGGGGTTTTGCTTCATCAAGTGACCCAAGTGAAGAAGTCTACAATGGTGTACTAAGCTAGAAGGTTTAAAGATGATGAATGCTTCAAGGGGGAATAATCTATTAGAGCTACAAAGATTGGAAGCCAAGAAAAGTTGAGAACTAAATATTGATCTATAATCTACAAGTAAGGTTATAAGTTGTATCAGATCAAGACTCTACTGTTACTTTCTAACAATTATATTAGCCTAGGGTAAATCGTTTGGAGTAAGGTTGACTTAATAGTCATTAGAAAATCCTTTAACAAGGTGGCATTCCAAGTGAATGGACTAAAGTCCTCTAACAAGGCCCACTTTTGACAAGATGATTGAAATCTCTTAACTAGGTCACATTTAACAGTGTGTATTGTAACCTTTAACATGGTTGGCCTTTAATAGGGCATCACTTCAGAAGAGTGAAAAAGGAGTAGCATGTTACTGGTGGTTTTTCCCAAATTGGATTTCTACATTAAATCATTGTGTCAAATGTGCTTATGAATGTGTAGTTTTTCATGTTTTACCTTGAATATCTAATTCACACCCCCCCCCCTCCCTCCTGCCCACCCTCGCCCCCACCCACCTCTTAGTTATTCTAAAAGAATTCCAACACTTTTTGTCATTTTAATCCTTATGTTTAGAATGAGCAAACAAAAATAGTTGTTTATAATGAGATTTCTAATGAAGATGTTTCAGATTTTTTTAATAAGCTGTATGAATGTTCCCAAAGGTATCATTTTAATTTTGGCAATGGTAGATATACTGGTATATTATATGTTTAAGACATAAATGATTATGGTATAAAGGTTTATATAGAAGAAATAGAATTTTGGATTTTAAAGGCTAAGAACATATTGAGTAGAATATGGAGTAAGAAAAATAAGAGGAAGAGAGACCCAGTGATAGATACAAATATGAATCATAAAATGTCAAAAAATTGGAAGATCGTGAAGAAGGAATAAACTTGTATTCCTTTGAGTCAATAAAATCAATGTTTGATACAATGGAAGGAAAAGTTCCAAAAAAAAACTATCAACATTCAAAAAAAAACTTGCAGAAGTTGTGTTCTTTCAACCAAAGGAGAATGATGCAGAAACTTTTAGTGGCTTTTTGATGCATTATCTTTTAGTAGTTTTTTTTAAAGCTTTTAATATTTTTCTTAGTTTTTAGAAATTTATCTTGTATTAATAACCTCCAGATATTACTTCCAATTTCGAATGTCAATAGCTAGTTCATCTTATCTCATTTTTAGGAAGCTTCACAAAAAAATTCCGCTTTTTTGAGTTGTTTTTTAAAATTACCAAAAATGGCAAAAATTGTGTTATGAAGTATTTGCAAAAAATGATAATTTCGGATGTGTATTTTAATTTGTATCTCGTCTCATTTTAGGGGGAGGGAATTGGGAAGATGAATATAGAATAATTTAGAGTTTTAACATTTATTTTTGTGTTCCTTCTCTCTTATGTTTCTGTTAATTATTTGAGGAATTTTGGCTGCATCATATGACTTGATGAGTGTCGTGTGAGGGAAATGTATTTCAAAGACTATTAACATAAAATTTAGGTTTCAATAGACTTTGAACTTACTTCCTAAATACTATAATAAAATTTCTACATGTTACTGTACTTTATTGTAGATTTTGAATGTATTGAATCATATATAAATAGATTTATTAATATAAAAAATTATTTTACACAAATTAGTAAATATTTTAAATAGATTAGGCAAGAGCCTCCAACACATCGGTAAATTGTGATCCTTTCATTAGAGAGGTCTTGGGTTTGAATCTACTTCAGATTAACACACTATAATAATTAATCTAACCATAATAATAAAATAAATAATAAATAATCTAGGCTTCGACCGATTGCGTGCATGCGCGCGCGCGCACGTGTGTGTGTGTGTGTGTGTGTGTGTGTGTGTGTGTGTGTGTGTGTGTGTGTGTGTGTGTGTAGCATAAATTACTAAACATTGTTAAACTATAAGATATGTAATTAATATAATGCATTTTAATAATATTTATCTAACCTCCCCTAGTATTTTATATACTCATTATTTTAAAATAATTTAATTAAAACTACATATTATTTAAGAAAAAATAAAATTTATTTTATTTATAATAAATATATACAAACACATGCATTGAGTTATAATTTTTTTTTAAAGCTAAAGTTCAAACTAAGTGTCATGGACTAAGCATTAGTGTGGTCTTGATTATGATTTTATGTATCTTTTAAACATGGTCTAGGTTTGACAGTTCAGTGAATGAATGATTAAAAATAGATTTTTCAATAGAGTCTAGGTCTAATAGTTCGATGAATGAATATCTTTTAAGTACTTTGGCATGGATGTCAAATTTTATTTCAAATATTTGAATTTGTACCAGAGTGAGTCTTGTGAAACTCTTTTAAACACCTTTTCCTCATCTATGAATTCTACCCATAAGTCCTCTAAAGTAGTTTTATGGATATAATTTTGTGCTCCACATAGGTATTTCCTTGCTTGGAGTTTTGTACAAATAAAAGGACATGGGAATAGGGAAAGTGGATCATTTCTCTCATGTTGAAATATTGAATATTGACTATATCCATTTGTTAATGCACTTCTAAAAACACCAAGAGGTTTGAAGGGTATTTGGAAAGCTACAAAGGTTCCTTTTACAAATTTACCTATCTTGGGATAGATGAATTGTTTGAATTGGATAAAAATACTTTTGAACTCTAACATGAAGTTGGAAGCTTCCTAAGTTAACCTCACATTAGGTTATCCTTCCAACTTTGACTAGATTTATGAGAAATGCATCATTCACCCAGACATAACTCTCATTTCCCTTCTTCACAGTGTGATGGGGAAACATTTTATACATAGGATCCCAAAGATAATGTATTTTTTGGGTATTTAAGCCTTTCCAAAAGTTTGTATGGTTGTCAATAACCAGTACTAATACAAAGGAGAAATTGAACACCATATTGTTTAGGAACTCCCTTAGTTATTTATTAGGTTGATAACTCATTAGGTTGTCGTAGTGATGGAGACACAACCAAAGACTAGAATAAACACACAGGAAAAGGGAAAATATTATTATCAATGAAAAATGCCCTATGGGGTTACAACAATATGATTCTAGAGAAATAAATCCTCCACACAGTACCTTCTCTCTAACTCCACTAAGTGTTACCTTTACAATGTCATAAATGTTCTTAAATGAGCCGCAAATGGTTTAGGGTTAGGAATATATTCTAGAATATGCCAGTTGGCATCCACAACCAAAATGGAAGGTTGCAGAAATCATGTTAGAAGTCGGTGTAAAATTAGAAGAATTTAGAAATGGTAGTCAAACTTCTGGGAGGCATAACTTTTGAACCGTAGCTCTGATTGATGAACCGTTTACATTTCTAGAAAGATCTCGAAGTGCTCTACAGCCCTATGGACCAAATTTTATCATCTCCCATTTTTATCCCTATATGAGGTCATTTAGTGTCCATATCTGACTTTGAAGTGCTCTTAAGAGGTCTCCAAAAACTAAAAAATTGTAATAACTTTCTAACCGTGAAGCCTTTTGACCTGATTCTCTTTCTAGAGTGTTCTAAATTACAAATATAACCATACCTTCAATTTACACCCTCTAAATAACCATAATTATGGCTCAATTACATAGTCCTATTTTTTTCAACATTTACACATATCCCAAGGTGCTTAAAAACTCTAGCCCATAACACTAATAGTGGAACTGTGAGAGTTGGAACCTTTATTTGACCCAAATGGGTATCCAAAAATGAAAACACATTAAATAGAAATTATTTCTAAGTATATTTTTGGGTGATATAGGATTGCCCTTACATGACTAGATGCTCCTGCATCAGATACCCAGGGTAGATTGAAAAGTGACCCTATCACTTTATGGTAAAGGAAAACCCAAACGGGCAACCTCCACTGTTGATATCCAAGTTGAGTCCTCTATCGGTCATCATTTCCACTTCACCAGGTACTCCTCATATTGTCTATTTCTAGTACTCCTACCCACATGACTATCCAAAATCTCTTATATCTTCCTTCTTAGAACTAGGAATTGGATATGGTTCCAGCATCAAACCCTCATCTGCACCATCATCATGATATTTTGGTAAGTCTGCAATGTTGAAGATAGGAGAAATATGAATCCCATCTAGAAACTCCACCTCATATGCATTTCCTGAGTCATATTTTTTCAAAATTTTATAGGGGCCAAATTTCTTCATCTTCAGCTTGTTGTAAGTACCCACTAGAAAATGTTCCTTTCGTAAGTGTACCATAACCATATCCCCTAGTTGAAACTCATTATGTCTCCTCCTTTGATCAGCCCTAGCTTTATACTATTGATTCATCTTGGTAATGTGTGCATGGACCTCCTCATGTAGGCTCTTGATATGTTTAGCAAATTCTTCTGCCTTGGCACTTGTCCTCTCCCCTTGCTCTATCTTCCTCAATTCTAGTGCAGTCCTTAGGCTACTTCCATACACAATTTGGAATGGTGATCTACCAGTACTCCTATTTATAGAGTTATTGTAAGTGAATTCTTCTTGTGGTAGAATTAAATCCCACCCCTTGGGCTTATCTCCCACTAAACACCTCAGCAAATTTCCCAAACTTCTATTTACCACTCTAGTTCATCCATCAGATTGCAGATGATGTGTGGAACTAAACCTCAATTCTATCCTCAACTTCTTCCATAAAGTCCTCTAGAAATACCCTAGAAATTTAGTATCTCTATCGAAAACAATACTCTTTGGGAGACCATGTAGTCTCACCACCTCTCTAAAAAACAAATTTGAAATATGTATAGCATCATGAGTCTTGTGGCATGGGATGAAATGTGCCATCTTAGAGAACCTATCAACCACCACAAATACTAAGTCATTACCCCTTTGTGTCCTCAGCAATCCAAGAACAAAATCCATACTTATGTCCTCCCAAGGCTTTAATGGAATATGCAATGGCTGATAAAGTCTAGTATTGTGACTAAATCCCTTGGTTTCTTGACACACTTCACAACTCTGCACAAATTTCTTCACATCTTGTGATAATTGAGGCCAAAAATAATGTTCTCTAAGAATGGCAATGGTCTTATCTCGACCAAAGTGTCCTACCATTCCCCTACTATGTTTCTCTTTGATCAGGTTTTCCCTCATGGAACTCCTTGGAATGCATAATTGACTACCCTTGAACAACATACCATCCTGAATCAAATAATCTAACCACCTGATTCTATCTATACTAACAAGTTCTCTACAAGCCTTCCATGCTTCAGCAAAATTAGGATCCTCAAGGTACAGATACTTGAGTTCATCAAACCCAACCACTTCAACCTAAATTACTGTAAGCAACAACTGTCTCCTACTCAATGCATCTGCAACCCTATTAGACTTTCCACTTCTATGTTTCAACACAAATGTATAGCTCTGCAAGAACTCTACCCACTCCATATGTCTTTAATTCAATTTACCTTGGCTATTTAGGTACTACAATTCCTGGTGATCAGTATATAAGACAAATTCTTTTGGCAATAAATAGTACCTCCATTTCATTAAGCCCTAAACGATTGCATAGAACTCCTGGTCATAAACAAAATACTTTTTCTTTGCATCATTCAATTTTTCACTAAAATATGCAATAGGCTTACTTTATTGGCTCAATATAGCCCTAATAGTACTGCCACTAGCATCATAATCTACCTGGAATACTTTACTAAAATCTAGAAGTGCACCTTCTTCTTCAACAATTCAAAACTCCTTGCAGCTGTTGTAGTCCATTTGAACTCTTTTCTATCTCCCCTTATTATTTCAGTTAGGGGTGCACATATGCCACTAAAATTCTTAATGAACTTTTTGTAAAAACTAACTAGACCATGAAATGATCTTACATCAGTAGCAGACCTTGGATTAGGCCATTCCAAGATGACTTTTACCTTTTCTAAATCCATTTTGAGACCCTTAGATGATACGACAAACCCCAAGTAGCCTAACTCCTTTTTTATAAAGCTACACTTCTTCAAATTAATCACCATTTTCTCTTCCCTCAACCTTTCAAGGACACTACAAATGTGCAATAAATGTGCATCCAAAGTCTTTCTAAAAATTAAAATATCATTCAAATAGACAATAACAAATTTTCCAAAAAAAATCTTTAGTACCTCATTCATAAGCTGCATGAAGGTGCTTGGCACGTTGGTCAGTCCAAAAGGCATGACTAACCACTCATATAGACCCTCCTTGGTTTTGAATGTAGTCTTCCACTCATCTCCTTCTCAGATTTGTATCTGGTGATAGCCACTCTTGAGATCCATCTTTGTGAAGTATTGAGCTCCACTCAAGCAGTCCATAAGATTATCCATTCTTGGCAAAGGAAATCGATACTTGATGGTTATCATGTTTATAGCTCGAGATTCAGTGCACATTCTCCACTCTTCATCCTTCTTTGGTGTTAGTACTATAAGTACTACACATGGATTCAAGCTCTCCTGAATCAAACCCTTCCTCAATATCTCCTAAACCTATCTATTTAGATCCTCAATTTTAGTAGGAGTCATCCTATGAGCAGCCTTGTTAGGAAAACTAGCTCCAGGGATTAAATCTATCTAATGACTGATCTACTTTATTGGTGGCAACCCTTCTGGAACATTATCAGAGATGACATCCCCATACTCACTTAAGAGGCCTAAAAATTTAGGTGGAATTTCACTACTACCTTCCTTATCTCTTCTAGGAATCAAAGCATAACACATATGCTGATGTTTCATACCATCCAAAAAATTTCTTCCATCAACAAGACATATCCTAGCACTACTGCTTACCTTTTCACCTTTGTTTATCATGGGCTTTAGTTTGTGGTAAACTCCATCATTGGTTAGAGAGTATGTATTTGCATGACCAACATGTACAACATGTCTATCAAATTTCCATAGTCTTCTCAACAATAAGTTGTAGACATCCATTGGAATAATGTCACAAAGAACTTCATCATGGTAACTCCCAATCTTGAACTTCACCAAACACTATTCACTGACTAGGACCTTATGATCATCCTTCACCCAAGCAATCCAATAGGGTTGGGGGTTTTTCTCCCTTTTGAGCTTTAGCTTAGAGACAATCTCTTTAGACACCAAGTTGTTAGTGTTGCCACCATCAATAATCACATCACAACACTTATCCTTGCACTTGCACCTGGTATGAAACAAACTCCTCCTTTGTCCAAGTTCAGTCTCACCACTTAGTAAAACCCTTTCATTTATGAGAACCTCTCCTCTTCCTGCATCCTTAGAATGCAATGACTGGGCATCTTCATCCACATGAGTAACCCTTGCTTAACCATCAGCCCTCCTATCTATCCTTCCTTGTCATTAAGGGCATTCAAAGGCAGGATGACCTTCTTCACTGCAATGAAAATATGTACCATAGAAGCCTCCTCTTCCTAATCCTTATCTACATCCTCTACCTCTTCCTCTCTGATCTCAAAAGTTTTGATCATGGGAGTGGTTGAAACCCTCATTTCTCTAGTTTCTGCTAGTACCCACATCTTCATTTTTCTTTTGGGTCTTATTTTGGCCTCCAGATGACTTACTACCACCCCTTCCTCCTTGACCATGCCCTCTTTGCCTTCCTTCAAACCATTTGTTTAGCTTCGCTTCAACTTGTAAGGTAAACTGGTATGCCTCTTCAATGCTATCCTTTCCAACTAGACTTAAATCCTCCTGAATGCTAGGTCATAACCCACTAAGGTAATGGGAAACCTTCTCCTTATTAGCTTTTTCATGCCCTACCCTAATAAGAAGTTGATAAAATTCTTCTGTATATTCCTGGACAGATTTTCTTGCTTGTTTTAACCCTTGCATTTTCTTGAACAAATCAAGCTCATAATCAACAAGAATGAACTGCTTCTTTAGTTTTTCCACCATGTGATCCCACCTTGTGATTTTCTCCTTTCCTCTTCTATTCCTTTCCAGCTGATCCTCTTTCCACCATAGTTTGGCATGGCCTTTCAAGTTGGCCTTAGCAAATTTAACCCTCTTAGGGTCTTTGATATCCTCATACTCAAAATACACCTCTATTTCATTGATCCAATCAATCAACTCATCCAAGTTTAGGGTGGCCCTAAAAAGCCTCTCCTCTACCCGATTTAGGACTTCCCCTTTGCCTTCCCCTTCCTATCCAATTTATTCTTCTTAATTTTCTTCCTCACTTTCATTACCTATGGCAACATTTAATCCTCTATGGATCTCTTCCTGCAATGCTTGAACTTGCCTCTGGAGGGTTCTAACCTCCTCAAGATTAACAGCTCTGGCCCTTCCACCATGCTTTCTTCGTAGAGGAATCTTCTTGACTCAAACCCACAACCACATAGTCCTACTGCAAACTACCTCACAGTCTATGCTCTATCTACACACTTAGGAAAACTTGCTCTGATACCACTTGATGGAGACACAACCAATTAAGAACAAAATGAACACATAGGAAAAGGAAAAATATTATTATCAACGAAAAATGCCCTATGGGCTTACAACAATATGATTATGGAGAAAGAAATCCTCCACACAGTACCTTCTCTCTAACTCAACTAAGTGTTGCCTTTACAATGCTAGAAATGTTCTTAAATAAGCCACAAATGGTTTAGGGTTAGGAATACATTCTAGAATATGATAGTTGGCATCCACCACCAAAATGAAAGGTTCCAAAAATCATGTTAGAAGTCAGTTTAAAATTAGTAGAATCCAAAAACAGTAGTCAAAATTTCGAGTGGCATAACTTTTGAACCATAGCTCCAATTGATGAACCATTTACATTTTCGAAAAGATCTTGAAGTGCTCTACAGCCCTATGGACTAGATTCACTCAACCCCATTTTTTGGCTCTATACAATTCCATTTAGTGCCCCATATTTGACTTTGAAGTTCTCTTAGGAGGTCTCTAGGAACCAAAAAATTGTAATAACTTTCTAACCGTGAAGCCTTTTGACCTAATTCTTTTTTTAGAGTGTTTTAAATTAAAAATTTAACCATCCCTCTAATTTACACCCTCTAACTCACCATAATTATGGCTCAATTGCATAGTCCTATTTTATTGGCATTTACATGTATCCCAAGGTGCTTAAAAACTCTAACCCATAACACTAATAGTGGAACTGTGAGAGTTGGAACCTTTATTTGACCCAAATGGGTATCTAGAAATGAAAACATGTTAAACAGAAACTATTTCTAAGCATATTTTTGGGTGATACAGGATTGACCTTACACCATTGGATGCTCCTGCATCACGTAGTTTATGAAATAAATTTATTTCTATAGAAAATTAAAATAAATTTACACATCCAAAGTTGAAAACCCACATAGCTATATTTTCCCACCACCCTATGCAACAAAGTAATTATGGATGTAATGGGTTCTTTGGAATGAGACTTCTTTAGTTTACTAGGTAATTGGACTTACCTCCCCTTTCTAATTTGAACCACTTTGTTGGAATGTTGTTGAGAAAAAATTAATTGTTTATCCTAATATACTCATGTCCAACTTGTACAAAAAGCCTCTCTATCTCTTTTTCACTAAGAATACATAAAGCTTGAGCAATGCTTTAAACGTTGATTTTTCTATGACCTTTTTGTTGTCCATTTGGATTTTCCACTCTATAGGAGCATAAAATCTCACACATGCTATTACTAATTCAAAGTATTGCATGGAAGAGGGAGACACTTCTACATGTATTAGATTACTCTAGAGAAGTCATTTCTCTAAAGGGCTTAAACTTCAACATTCCTAATACTCCAAGAATTCATAAAAATGTTTGTGCTTTGTATTAGTGTTTGTTACCTTTGATAGTTGGCTTTGAATTATAGATCAACTTTTTAGGATGAAACTTGGACAAGTAGCATATTGAAAGTGTTAAAGATGAATGTTAAACAATCTGCCACCCAATTGATATATTGATTCTAATGAGACGTGCATTAAATGAGGCACCACTATTCTTCCTAAAAAATACATACATCTTGTATCAACCTATATGTAGAAGAACTAAGGAATAATGCAGAAAGGGAAAGATGCTTGTGTGGAGTTACACTACAGGTTGGGACCCACCAAATGCTTAATTACCTATATGCCAAAACTCACAACTAGCAATCCAGACTTTTAAACTTCCAAAAACCTTCAACTAACAAATCAGTAACACTCACATCCATTAGGAGATTGTGGACTTAAGGAACATCATAAATTTGTGATATGTTTCTAAGAAACCTAGTAGGACCAATGATTAAACAATAATTGAACAAATAGTTTTAGGGGGGTCTTAAAAAAAATGGAAGCGTGAATAACAATATCAAATTTAACTATTCCAAAATGAACATTTCTACAAATGAAGGCTTCATAAAGATACTTCACATGGTCAACTTATGAGTATTGTAACTAGAAACAAAAATTGCATATTTTGAAGGTATCCTCTTCACCATGTGATGAATTAACCTATCATTGTTTATGGGATTTCCAAAATCCTCAAGTAGTGTTCTCAACTCATTGGCTTTTTGGACATAAATTGAGTGTCCAAATTCCTAAGATCCCAGGGAAATATATCATACTCAATTTAGAATCTCTTTTCCTCATCCACCTTACTATATAAATCTACAAGTTTTTCCCAAGCATCCTTAAAGCTTGAAATATGGAAATAAATGTCTTAATGAACACAACACCTAATAATTCCTAAAGCCATGGTGTTTTTAATTTTATAATCATTTTGTACCTTAAAATCAATGGGTTTTATAATTGTGTCATCTACATAGAGATTTAAACTTATTTCAATTAATCTACTCCATACAATAACTTTCCATGTAGCATAATTGTGTGAAATTAAAAGTGGAGTTTTAGGTGAACCCATGATCAAAAATTGAAATAGCAAAAGAGAGAAAGAGATGTAAGAAAATGAGACACCTCCCATGCCACCACCCACCCTACCCCTCAATCCCCCCACCAAAAAGCACTCAAAAACATAACTTATAATCAAATCATCACTCAATCATATAACTTATAATCAAATCAGAACTCAATCATATAACTTTTAATTAGATCAGAATATAAGTGTTACAATGATCATACAAGGCCAAAAAAGATCTATATCTCTAAGTGATCTTTCCCTAAATAAGGTCACAATTTGATAGCAAATTTGAAAAGTATTCCAAAAATTATTCACTTGTGAATAAAATGGCACCTAAAAATGTGTCTGGATGAGCCCAAATGAAGTCTTTGAAGTTGCAAAATTAAGGATTACTCATGTACAGTCACTAAAATCTATGATTTATAAAAAATATGTACACCAAAACAAAAAAAAAAACTATGCCACTAAAAAATATAGGAGATTTTAGCCAAGATTTTTTTAAATGGTAAATTTGGAGTTAAATGACCTAATTATGGCCCACTAAAGTTAGACTAAAATACAAAATTTGCAAATGGTGATGCCTTGTGAATTTTAAACACCCATTAATGTCAAAAAAATAAACCAATATATTAATTTTGAAGGTCAAATGAATGACAATGCAAACCAAAAATGCCCATGCTTGATGGTAAAATATACATCAATTTTGGCATATTGAGTCTAAATGTGTCAAAAAAGGGCCAGTGAGAGGTGGAGAGGTGGAAAGATGACTGGATGTTGATTAGGTGATGACTAGGCAATATGCTAATTGTTCAAATCATGAAAATTTTGATTTTCTCATCCCTATTTTTCCTTGGAAAAGGTCGGCTAACTCACATTTGATTTAATGCTAATGAAAATTCCTCTAATAAATAGATGCCAATTTTTGAGTTTGACTATGAACTAAAGCTACTGTAGAGGCATAATGAGCTACCAAACTAGCAATATCAATTTTTTGAGAGTGCAGATTAATCCAATGTCTAACAGATTTGATGGGTGGGGCCACCAAAATGTTGACTTCGATATAATTGATGGGGACTCACAATTCGCATGGTTACCACTCGTAATAATTTTTTAATGGCTCAATTTTTTAGTGGATCAATCGTAGCTAGGAAACAATGTGATCCTTGAGCTTGGTGCAATACTAGTCCACTATTATCGAGCAGCTCGATGTGACAACTGATGTCTTGCTTTGGAGGGTGATCGGGGCCAATTCAATTTGATGTTTGTTAGAGTGTTGGATCGTAATGATCATTGGGAGGCAAGTTGTTGAGCATTGAGGTGATTGGGCTGGCTCGACATGGATGTGTGGTATGTGGATGGGGTTTATATCTCACATACGTTGTATATATACTAACACCTTCAATCTAAAGGAGGTGCATGGGGTATGCTGATAGGTTTTTATTTGTAAGTATAATATCACATTTATTTACACACTATAAAAAAACATATAAAATTATCATTATATGAATATGTTAAATTATTGAAGAATAGTTGTCATCATTTTTTTTTTTTTTTAATTATATTGTAAAAATTTGAACTTAAGAAGAATAGTTACCTATAAGAAGGAAGTGAAAATCTAGAACTAGAGTATTGTTTTTAATGTATAACATGTTAAGTGAAATGTTGATATTTCATTGATGTTAGGTGCTTGTGCCTTCCAATTTTTTATTAAATGTCACATGAATTCAACAAGTTATCCAATACAATATTAATTCCATCAAGCATCCAATCTATGAAAATTAACACTATTGCAATCATTAATTATTAATCTCCTATCATAAATAATTATTAAACTGCTGAAAATAAATTCTCAGCTAATATAAAAAAATAACACAATATTTTTGGACAAATTGTTCCTAGAAAAACCCCTAATGGAAAACCAATTTTGCAGATGGAAAATATATTAACTTTAGCAAATCAAGAGATACAAATTGTATTGCCTCTCAATGGTAGAATTCAAACAATGTCCTAATCTCTCCTATTGATATTCCCCACTACTATCCCCAACACTATCACTATGCCCTTGCTAATAATGCAAGACTATTTGCTATCACTACAAACTCATTGATGCAAGAGCATCCTAGGCCTTCCTACAATCCTACATATTTGGAGGGATTTTGGTCAAGTGTTGAGGAGCATTGAGATTTAATTTTGGTGGAGCTATGTTTTCATGGTTAGGGATGTATTGAAGACACATTGGAGAACCTTTCCTCATGATTTCATAGAGATTAGATGGATTGAGTTGAAGCTTGAGCTATTTGAACATTACTGTTGAAACTGTGTTTTTTTAAGGTTTCTGGGTCCCTATTGCAGGGCATGTAACTAATTATCATTGATGAATAAGAGGCTTGAAAATTCAAAAATTTAAGAGGGTCTATATTAATTCCTTCTATCAAGAGCACAAGTCCTAATTCATTATAGATTGGAAGATATGGCAATTCTCTTGAAGTATTGATTTCTGGCAGTTTCGCACAACAAACTATTGTGTGTGACTTTCAGGATGGATGCACACTTTTCCTTGGGGAATCATCCTTTTCACATTTAATAAGTTGTAGGGGACCTATATTTCTACCTATGGTTCCAAGCATGAGTTCTAATTCAGTTGGATCTAGGAGATATCATGATTTTCCTCGGATATCGATTTCTAGACATTTAATTGTTGTTGCGGGCTGACTTGTGGCATTTAATTTATGTATTTGTATTTAATTTGTGTTATGGATTGACTCGTAACTTACATTGGTATAATTAGGGGCCTTTTGGAGTCTTTTAGTCATTATGGATTTGGGATGGAAGGAATGATATATGCAAATTTGTAGAGCTAGAGCTGCAACTTAGGAATTAACGGATCTTTTAGTGGACCTATGGGTATAAGTGTGGATTCTTCTTCATATTCTTATCTAGTTATATATTTGCACTAGCTGATATTGGTCATAAGTTGGATTTTGTTGAATTGTGCAAAACTGATTGTATTTTTTAATTGTTGTTTGTATTTGGCCCTAACCCAGAAGGCCTTATAGCCAAGTATATTGCATGTAATCAATTATATATCTATGAATCAAGAATTGTAATTTGTTATCAGATATGGCATTATTATTTCTTGTTGTTGTGTTTCTATTATGTAGTTGTATAGCTAGGGGCTAGGATATCTCCTTTTGGGATACTCTTGCCTTGCACTACATTACGTGGTATCAAAGCGAAGGTTTTTCCTAAGCATGTAGACAGATTGCCAAAGTTGTGGCAGTTTACAGTAGGACTTGGGTTGAAAAAGTAGATATTAGTTGATCTTGATTTTTGGAAGATTTTTTGCTTAGGGTTTGCTAAAATTTTAGAATGTGCCTCCAAGAATATTGGACCCTAGGGAAATTAATGATCTTAGTGATGTTGTAGAAGAACGGGTTTTAAAGAAGTTGAGATAAAAATTCAGATCTGAGATTGCATTGATGAAGAGTGACATGATTGCTGAAATTGTAAGTGCTTTAAGTGGTGTACCTAGGCATGTGGGTACTGTAGGAAGTTATGAGGAATTTTCTAAAGACTTTGAAGCTACTAGATATAGTGGTGAGGATAGAACTGATCGTGTGGAGAGACCTATTGGAACTAGCACTGGTCAGTTTGTTAGGCCTAGATCTTGGTTGAAGCTAAAGCATAAGATGGAGGTTTCTAATTTTTTAGGTACTTTGAATCCTGAAGACCTGATTAATTGGATTGGTGAATTGGAAGATTGCTTTGAGCTTGAGGATATTAAGGATCCACTTAGAGTAAGTTTGGCACAAATTAAGTTGAAGGGACATGCTGCTCTTTGGTGGATGGAAAGAACTACAAAGAGATAGAGAAGAGGAAGGTGAAATGAAGATCACTAAATGGAAATTGATGGTGACTAAGTTGAAGGCTAATTTCATTCCTGTTGCTTATGACCTTGAGTTGTTTAAAAGGTTGCATAATCTAAAGCAAAAGGATATGACTATGAAAGTTTATACAGAGGAGTTCTACAAGTTGACTATTTGGTTAAGGCATAGAGAATTGTCAAAAGAGAAGGTAGCTTGATATATTAATGGTTTGAGGTTCATGGTATGCTGAATATTTCTTTGGTTGAGGGTGCTTATTAGTATGCTTTGAGAGTAGAGGAGAAGCTAAAGAGGAAGAATCAAGGTAGTTCCCAAGGGAAGGATAAGCAAGATAGTTTGGCACAAGCTAAACCAAAAGAAGAAGGTGAACCAAAATCTATTGAACAGAAAAAAAGATAGGTGGACGTGTGTTCAGAGGTAATTGTTTCAAGTGTGGTCAAGAAGGGCATAGACATTTTGAATGTCTAATTGGGAGGACAATTACTGCTATGAATGAGGTTGTAGTCCAAGATAGTCAGCCTAAGGAAGGAGAAATATTTTTGGCTTAGTGAGTATTGATTGCTAAGAGGAAATTTCATTATTTTCAAAGAACTCATTTGTTTAGGACTTGTAAGTCTAGTGGTAAAGTTTGTAAGGTGATTGTGGATGATGGTAGTACATATAACCTTGTTGCTAAAGAGATGGTTTAGAAACTTGGTTTAAGAGAGTGAGACATCCTTATCCTTATAGGATTGGTTGGTTGCAAGGTGAGCATGCTTTGGAAGTAAGGGAGAAATGCCTTGTTGATTTCCAAATTGGGTAGTATAAGGATCAAGTGTTGTGTGATATTGTGGATATGAAAAGTAGAGCTATGCATGATTGTGTTAGGAATGTGTTTACTATTGAGAAAGATGGTAGAAAGTATTCCCTAATTTCTTTGAAAAATGAAGAGCTTGATAGGAGGAACTTGAGTATTGGTAGTCAAGTTGAGTTGGCAAATTTTGAGAAGGTTGGAGATCAGCATGGAAAGCAGACTTATGGAACACCTATGGTGGATGTGAAGAAGAAGAAGAGAGAAAGAGTGTACAATTTGAAGACTTGGAGGATGTGTATGTGAAGAACCAATTTGGGATTTATGTGTTGAATCTTACAATATGTTCTTCTAGTTGCTAGAACATCTTTTCGAACCTGGGGTGTCTGATGTAGGAGCTTCCTAGGCTTTCCTACAATCCTACATTTTTGGAGGGATTTTGGTCAAGTTTTGAGGAGTATCGAGCTTGGATTCTAGTGGAGATATGTTTTCATGGTTGGGGATGTGTTGGAGACACATTAGAGAACCTTTCCTCATGATTTCATAGAGATTGGATGGATTAAGTTGAAGTTTTAGCTATTTGAATCTTGCTGCTGAAACTATGTTTTTTTCAGGTTTTTGGGTGCTTGTTGCAGGGAATGTAACTAATTATCCTTAATGAATGAGAGGTTAGGAATTTAAAGTATTGAAGAGAACCTAGATTAATTCCTTTTATCAAGATCACAAGTCCTCATTCATTATAGTTTTGGAGACATGGAAATTCTCCCAAATTATCAATTTCTAGCAATTTCACGTGACAGTTTGTTGTGTGTGACTTTTAGGATGGACGTGCACTTTTCCCTGGGGAATCAGACTTTGTGCATTTAATTAGTTGTAGAGGACCTAGATTTATACCTACAATTCAAAGCATGAGTTTCAATTCAATTGGATCTAGGATATATCACGATTTTACTTAGATATCAATTTATGGACATTTAATTGTTGTTGCAGGCCAACTTGTGGCATTTAATTTATGTATTTTTATTTGATTTGTGTTCTAGGCTGATTTGTGGCTTATATTGGTATAAGTAGGGGTCTTGTGGATTCTTTTAGTAATTATGGAGTTGGGATGAAAGGAAGGATATATGTGAATTTGTAGAGCTAGAGTTGTGGCTTAGGAACTAGAGGATCTTTTGGTGGACCTGTAGGTACAAGTGTGGATTATTCTTGGTGTTCTTATCCAATTGTGTATCTGGACTAGCTAAAATTGGTTGTAAGTTGGATCTTGTTGAATCTTGAAGAACTGATTGTATTTTTTAATTGATATTTGTATTTGGACCTAACCTGGAAGGCCTTACCACTAGGCATATTGCATGTAATTTGTTATATATCTATGAATCAAGAATTGTAATTTGATATAATATCTAGCATTGTTGTTTCCTGGTGTTGTGTTTCTATTGTGTGGTTGTATAGCTAGGGGCTAGGACATCTCCTTTGGGGATACTCCTACCTTGTGCTATGTCACTAATTTTCTAACACTACAAATGCTTCTACAACTCTTGTTGTTCTCTATTCTGTTACATTCTCAAAATACCTCCCTTGACCCCCTTTTACACTACTTAATCAAGAGGTTTCTAGTTGTTTCTTGATCAAAACAACTCAACCAAGAAGTTTCTAGTTGCTTCTTGATTAAAACAACCTAACCAATAGGTTACTAGTGGCTTCTAGAAGGAGTCAATTAATTAACAAATATTTTTTGTAACTCTAACAATTATTTTCCAATTAATCACATATGGATGATTAGGTGTCCAAGCTACCTAAAATTAACACTCCCTTTTAGCAAGGAAGTTGTTCTACATGACACCTAACTTATCTCTAAAGAACATGAATTTAGCCTTACCCAATGTCTTTGTTATAATGTCTACTACCTACTCCTTTGTAGGTATGTACTATAGTTGAACAACACCTTGTTGTACACAATCTTTGATGAAGTGATATCTGATGTCTATATGTTTAGACCTATCATGAAACACTGGATTTTAAGAAAAAATGATGGAACTTTGATTGTCATAGTGTATCATATTAATCTCAACCTTTTGACCAAAAAAATATACTAACAAATTTTGAAGTCATATAGCTTCACATGTTGCCATGTTAGCTACTATGTATTTTGCTTTTGCTAAACTCAGAACCACTGATTTTTGCTTCCTGCTAAACCAAGATACAACTCTTGATTCCAAGCTGAAACAATACATTGAAGTACTTCTTTTGTCCATTGTATTTTTTACCCAATATGCATTAGTATAGCCCATCAACCTAATACCTTCACCTCGAACATATCTGATCCCATATGTACATTTAATTGTTGTTGCAAGCTGACTTGTGGCATTTAATTTATGTATTTTTATTTAATTTGTGTTCTGGGCTAACTTGTGGCTTATATTGGTAGAAGTAGGGGTCTTGTGGATTCTTTTAGTAATTATGGAGTTGGGATGAAAGGAAGGATATATGTGAATTTGTAGAGCTAGAGCTGTGGCTTAGGAACTAGAGGATCTTTTGGTGGACCTACAGGTACAAGTGTGGATTATTCTTGGTGTTCTTATCCAATTGTGTATCTGGACTAGCTAAAATTGGTTGTAAGTTGGATCTTGTTGAATTTTGAAGAACTAATTATATTTTGTAATTGCTATTTGTATTTGGCCCTAACTTGGAAGGCTTACTGCCAGGCATATTGCATGTAATCTGTTAGATATCTATGAATCAAGAATTTTAATTTGGTATAATATCTAGCATTGTTGTTTCCTAGTGTTGTGTTTCTATTGTGTGGTTGTATAGCTAGGGGCCAGGACATCTCCTCTAGGGATACTCCTGCCTTGCGCTATGTCACTAATTTTCTAACACTACAAATGCTTCTACAACTCTTGTTGTTCTCTATTTTATTACATTCTCAAAATGCCTCCCTTGACCCCCTTTTACACTACTTGATCAAGAGGTTTCTAGTTGCTTCTTGATCAAGACAACTCAACCAAGAATTTTCTAGTTGCTTCTTGATTAAAACAACCTAACCAATAGGTTACTAGTGGCTTCTAGAAGGAGTCAATTAATTATCAAATATTTTTTGTAACTCTAACAATTATTTTCCAATTAATCACATATGGATGAACAGGTGTCCAAGCTACCTAAAATTAACACTCTCTTTTAGCAAGGAAGTTGTTCTGTATGACACCCAACTTATCTCTAAAGAAGATGAATTTAGCCTTACCCAATGCCTTTGTTAGAATGTCTACTACCTACTCCTTTGTGGGTATGTATTGTAGTTGAACAACACCTTGTTGTACACAATCTTTGATGAAGTGATATCTGATGTCTATATGTTTAGACCTATCATGAAACACTAGATTTTAAGAAAAATTGATGGAACTCTGATTGTCGTAGTGTATCATAGTAGTCTCAACCTTTTGACAAAAAAAAGCTACTAACAAATTTTGAAGTCATATAGCTTCACATGTTTCCATGTTAGCTACTATGTATTTTTCTTTTGCTAAACTCAGAACCATAGATTTTTGGTTCCTCCTGAACCAAGATACAACTCTTGATTTCAAGTTGAAACAACACCCTAAAGTGCTTCTTTTGTCTGTTGTATTTTTTACCGAATATGCATTAGTATAGCCCATCAACCTAATACCTTCACCTCGAACATATCTGATCCCATATTCAACTGTACCATGCAAGTAATGCAATACATGCTTGGTCATTGTCCAATGCATTCTCTTTGGTTCAACCATGAAATGACTAAGAGAGTTTACTACAAATGTTATATCTAGCCTAGTGTTGACCAAATACATAAGCAAACCAATCGACTATTTATATGAGGTGGGATCTGTATATGAGCAATGTTAGTATGCTAATAGAAACCAAATTTAAATAAAGCTTCTACAAACTAAACAAAATTCATAAACTTAAAGATAGACTAAGATGAACTCTCAATTGAGAATATGAGCCATTAATGGACTCTCTCAATGAGAAGCTTTCTTATTGAGTGGCTTTGTCTAAATAGATAGGATGTATGCTCAAGCTTATGCTTCAAAAAGGGCTTCAAATGGAGTTGGAGTTTTGATGTAAAATGGCTTCTCAAAATGGCATTATAACTTTACTTCATGGATTGTGTTCAAATGACTTGGGAGAGGATTCCTTAAATAGGCAAAGGGCTAGGATGCAAGGATGTGAAAAAGCTTATAGAAGGCTCAGATTGCATGAGAGGAGAGCACATGGATTGTGCTTCCTTACAACCAATCAAGGAGTGACACATGTCACATGGTGAGAGGATGGAGCAAAGGGGAAGGATGAGTCAACAAAGGAGGCTCAAGGGATAAAATCTTCATAAAGACCCTCATGATGACTTGTAAGAGCAATAAAAGGGCTTGGAAGAGTCATTTATGGCCTAGTGGGCTTCATAAAGTTTTATGGTTGAGATATTTTGAGGGTGATGAGAGCAATTTCGACTTGGACTTGATTAGGATGGTTTTAAGCTTGCTTAGGCTTGTGCAAATGATTAGAGGATGGATTATGATGGTTTAGGATTAGCTTAGAGATAGGCAAGTGGATGGCATTTAATGAGGGTGGGTGAAGGAGGAGATATTTGTTAACTTTGGATTGGGTTAGTAATTCTTAACCCATGTTTAGGGAATGTGACAAGGTTAGGAGGGGATTAGGATTAGGTTTAAAGACATCTTCTAGAAGAGTCTAGACTTTGGATGAGGATAAAGACTTTCTAGAATAGTCTAGAATTTCCTAGGATGAGGATGAAGACTTTCTAGAAGAGTCTAGAACTTCTTAGGATGAGGATTAATTAGATTTTTAAGAAATAAATAAAGTTTTATTTATTTCAAGGGTTTGGGTTGAGGAGATATTTATCAAAACTTTTTTAATAAACATGAGGATTAATATTTAATCTTAATTAAATATTTTGAGTTGGGATTAGGGGTAGGAAATGATGGGATTAGCCTTTAATCAAAATTAAAGAAGGATTAGAAGATTTTGGAAGAGGTTAGTGGTCTTAAGGAAATTGGCTAAGTTTTGGGCAAAAAATTTTTTTTAAATTTATTTTGGGTTTTTTGGTCAATTTATTAATTAAATAATTAATAAATAAGGAAATAATGTTTAAATAAGATTTAAACATTTTTGGGAGGGATTCCTTAATTAAATATTTTTAATTAAGATAAAGGTATTTAATGGCATAAAAATAAATTAATTAATTAAATAATTAATTAATTAATAAATGATGATGTCATCAGAAATTTTTCAGAAAATAAAAATACTTTATTTTCTAAAGATTTTTAGGTGTCTACATTTTGCCCCTCTTTGATGTGATGCCGCAAGTGGCATGGCATCAAAGATAAGAAAATAAGATGCCCAAGGCTAGAGCAGAAGAAGAGAGAATGGACTGTGAGATGCCCCCTCAAGAAGGCGGCGAGGAGAGAAAGCGAGGCTCGATGGCTTCTTGAAAAGTACAAGAATCTCAAATGAGCAAGGAAACTTAGATTGGCAAAGAGAAGGGGCTGAATTAGCTCAAAATCTCACTATGGGAGAATGATAAAGGAGAATCAGATGCACAAGAGGAAGCAAGCTTAAGACTTTAGGGAAGGTGGAGGATGAAGGAGCGGAGCACTATAAAAAAGAATCTAGGATAGGGAGATGGATGAGGGGATTATAAAGCTGATGCAATAGGATTTCAAAGAGTCAGATTGGCGGAAGATGGCTTTCGGAGATCCCTAGGACTAGGATTGTGGATCTTGAAAGATGAGGCTTGGAGGATTGATTTGGATTGGTGGATCCCTAAGACTAGGATTGTGGATCCCTAAAGCTAAAGGTGAGGAGTGATTCAAAGAGATACTGATGCATAAGGTGGGGTAGGAGAGACAGATGCTGGATATGGATAGGGGATAATGGAGATGAAGGAAAACCATTGAAGCTTTTTGAGCGAGGGGGATACTTCAAAGAGAAGTACCACCACGTAGTTGAGCACTAGATTTGCTATAGGACTATTGGTTAATTGCCAAGGTTACCAAGAACATCAAGGCCTTTTCACCAACTGTCCAAAGGACTGACGGACTGACTCAAAACAAACATGCAAGGATTGCCCCAGCATCACACATGAGTCCAAGAGGAAGCAGTGTGGAACTGACACTGGGTAACCCACAAGCAAAAAAGAAAAATAAACAAAAGACTTGATCAAGACCTTACGCTCAGATTGCCCCATTCGTAGCATACCATGATATGGAAGATCGTGGAAACCTTGAGGAGGAAATAAAAAAATTGCTTGGAAAAGATATTTCAAGACCCAAAAGAGAAGATTCCAAATCAAAAGAAAGTGAAAATCCAAAAGAGAACCGTTTGCCAACGAGATGGGTAGGACGAGGTACTAATGGACCAAGATCAGACATGAGGAAAGCTATATCCTACAAGGATCTATCGGAGAGCACCTAAGCTGATGGATTTGGATGGGTGATGCGTTTGGCAAGCTGAACTAAGAAGGATAGCACTTTGGTGATAGGAGATCTAGCTAAAGGATGCATTGAAATAGCTAACCAAGGGTTGTATGATGTGTGCAAGATGCTAATCAAGGAGGAACAAACACAAAAGTTGGATAGATACAATGGTACTAAGCTAAAGAGGATGTACAAGCTGACAGACCAAAATATTTACAAGTGGGCTAATCAAGATATGGTACAAGCTAACAGACCAATGATAGGTATGATACAGATGGATAAAAAGCTCAGGATGAGAGGATAGCGGGATGGTTCGATGTTGTGCAAGATGCGAAAGCTAAGGGTGGGGTGATAGCGAAAGATATGGATTTGGCAGGATGCATCCAATGATGAGGAGAGATTTTGTGACCAAGGATAGCAAGAGGAGCAGGATGAGATGGATGGATAGGATGGTAGATAGCTAGGATTATGATGGATATAAAGAGATGACATTGGGTTTGCATAAGGATAGCCTAGAGCTAGATACCAATGACAAGGGAGGATGGACAAGATAAGATCTCCAAGGAATATAGTGCCCCCAATCATAAGATAACATGCAGAAGGAGGTCTTATGATGGATGTGATAGGATTGAAGCTAGGATGGAAAAAGCTGAAGGGGCTAGGGAGATGGATGATGGCTGGGATGATTGGCTGAAGTTGCAGGAGATTAGTGGACGGTGTGAAATGGAAGATGGAGGGTGGAGGATAGGTGGATAGATTGGAAGATGGATTTGGATGTCAAGAGATGACCAAAAGCATGAGGGTGATAGGCTAAGCTAGGGATGGCGGGATTACGCATGACGCTTGTTTGCCAAGTTTTCATCATGGTACTTGTCCAAGGCGATTGAATTGCCAAGTTTTCACCAATGGCCGCTTTATTTTTCTTTACTTTTTTTTGACTTTTTGACTTTGGACTTAGCTGGAATGATTTTGGCTTTCTTCAGCTATTTTGGCTTTTTTGGGATTTTTCACTAGCTGTTGGAATGTTCAATTTTGTTGCTAGTTGTTGGTACACCGGATGTGTGATTTATGTAATAGATTGGATTAGATGGGATTGATGGTAAGAGATGGAGGGATGAAAAGGTTGGAAAGGAGCATGATATGGGGATGCTTGCAAGAGCAACATTGGCACATGTTGGGACGGGTGTGAAAAGAGCATACGAGGGATAGATGGTAGATGTGGGCGTGATGGAGGATTTATGGAAGTGTGCTTGGGGATATAGGCACCCAAGATGGAGTTAGGAGATGGGGGACATGAGTCACTAGATGGGGGATTAGCAATGGTGGATGCCATTATGCATTGGGTTTCAACTTTTTTCTTGGGGATCCACATGGTTTTGGATTTTCTTTTCATAGGCTGTTGCATTGTTTTGCATTCTTTGATTGGATTTTGCCTTTTTGGAGTATGTCTTTTAGAATAGACATATGATTGGCTAGGATGTGGATTTTTAGCTTTATGCATTTTGAAGTTGGCATTCACATTGTTGTGGTAAGCTTTGGGAAGATGGTTAGGAGAAGCTTTGTGAGATGGAGAGGATATGAAAGAGCATGTAGGGGGATGATGATGGATGATGTGCCCTGATATGTGCCTTTGTTGATCTTGCATAGGAATGGATGGAATAGGATTTTTATGATGGCTGATAGGAGGATGGAGGATGGTAGATTTTGGGACATAGGGACCCAAAATGGATTTAGCAGATGAAGGGGGGATATGGTAGGTTGTTTTGGGTTGCAAAGATGGTGGAGGGGGGATGACATAAGATTTCTTGAAGGAGTGATGGGAGGCTGGCATGGTGGGCTTGGAGATAGGCTTGGTTTGGGGGTGTGGTGTACCAACACCTTTAGATGGTGAGCCTTTGGATACATATCCAAGACCATGAAATCCTAGATTTTTTTGTGCAATAATAGGCTTCTGATTCCTTGCTCTTGTGGTCCTAAACCTTGACCTTGATAATGCCATCAATTGAGCATTTGAACAAGCTGAGGAAACTTTTTGCTTGCAAAAAATGGTAGAAGTGATTTATTAGGTGTATTGCAATGGGGAGATACTGTTCTTAATTCTTCTGCTGAGAGAGGCCCACCGTGGATGAATGTAAGTGAACCAAGAGGGTAGATTATAGATGGTGGAATAGCTTGGATAGGTGGTAAGATGGAAGCATAGAGCGGGGGAGATGGAAGGATAGGATCTTGATGTAGCTGGTGGGATGACAAGATATCTTGTAGTGGAGGAGATATGGCTTGAGGTTTTGGAGATGGAGGAGATGGTGACTGCACTATGGATGGAAGACATGGTATGATGATATCTTCATTTATGCTTTGGGGGATGTCAACATGCTTTTGGGCAGGATCTTGATAGGATTGGTTTGGAGTGGATGGTGCGATAGGAGGTGAAGGGATGGATTCTTCAAAGGCAGCGAATGGATAGATGGGAGATTCAGTAGTGGAGATGGGTGAGTAGAAGATGGATGCATAAGGGTCATTACGAGAGATTTGGGAAATGCTTGGAGGCAATGTGGATAGGATTTGGAGGGATTTGATAGGTGGTGGGATTTTGATGCTTGCAGGAAGTGGAAGGATTTTAAGCAATTTGATGGATGGTATGGGGATGATAGCTATGGGAGATGGAGGTGATATTATAGATGGGGAAGCTTCATCACTGACTACTTCACATGGTTGGATTAGATGACATGGCTTATCGACTGTTGGAGGCAACTTTTCTTGTATTTCCTCTAGGAGATTCCTTGGAGACTCGTGTGTCAAAGGTGGAGGTGGATTGACAGGAAGAGCTAGTGTGATGGGGGTGGAAGATTGGAAGCTTGGTTGATGGGATGATGGAGGGGAAGATGGAATATCAGATGGCATGACTAGATAGTTTGGAATAACTCTTGGATTTTGGGGGATGCTTGGGGGAATGTTTCTAAGGCTTTCAATATACCCATCATAGTCAACAAGATTTTCATCATCATTGGAATAGGAGGTGGTGGGAGCAAGGATAATGTGACCAAACACATCATGATAGGATTGGTACTTCATGCTTTGATGATGAGTTTGATGGGGATGGGGTCTTGCGCATGGATGAACACAAAAGCTCATGGTTGGATTTGGGTTAAGCACAGATTTTGGATTGGCTGATGAAAGATTTCCTAGGGAGAGTCAAAGTTGCATGACAGACCTAAGGAGGATTGGCTAGAGATTTTTGGCTGTCTTGTGGGTGGAAGACTTCAAGGGTATGTTGTCAAAAAGTGAGAGTTTTGCTTTCCTATGTGCTAGATTTGGTGGTGGCTATGTCAACTTGAGGATAGACTAATGATCCTATGGGCATGACACGAGATTGACCACTTGTGGATCCCAACCTTTAGCTCAAGGTGATGAGGGATGCAAGTGACAAAGCTAGATTACCCTAGACAATGCTCTGTCAGAGGGATAACCTTGGTGAGATTGGTTGATTGGTAGGATTGATTGGATAGCAAACTCTGGCAGAGTAACAACAACTCTTTAAAGGCTTGGGTGATTTTGGATTGGGTTGCTAGCTGGCTGGGGGGATGATTTGGATGGACTTTGGATTTGGGAATTTTCTAAGGCAAAGAACTAGATAGATTCGGTTGCAACGGGGGAGCTTGGATGATTTTCTGATGAGGCAGTGACTACGCTAAGTATGTCTTGAGCTGGGAGATTTCTGCTTTTTTGGGATTTTGACCAAAGTTAGCAAACATTCATTCAAAAGCTATGAACAAACAAGCAGACAAAAGTTTCGAGAAAGCATGTCAAACACACCAACATCCTAGGAAGCTTTCTACAAGGATGAAATTTGTTATAGGTAGGGAGTCCTCAATATATGCAAGGTATGTGAGGCCCAAATCCGTAGATGAAACCAAAAAGATGTAACACAACCGAGAGGAGCGGTAACCCATTTCTCCTCTTTCACTTCTCAAGGGTATAAAGTTCCTTGAGGCTTAGCCCAAGTGACAAAATCTTGATTCCAAGAGAGGTGTCTTTGGATTCACCTCTTGATTTTTATACTCCGTCGAAACGTTGGAGTTGAGGTCATCCCAAGGGTGATGAAATCCCCAAGCAGGCCTCCAAAAAAGTGTAAAACAAGACCACATACATGATCTTGGGCTTAAAAAGACACGCGTTTATTCCAATTGATGATTTAGATTTTGTAAGCTATGATTGAAGATACTTGTGATTATGGCATACAATGTTCATTCCAATTTGATAGCATCGTCAGCATAATGAAAGTTGAGAGATCGTCAACATAAGAAATGTGAGCGTCATTGAAAATGTATCCAAACCATGTAATGTTCATTGATTGTTAGGCATTCAAGATTGAGTGTGAGTTTGTTTTAAGCCCAAAACAAAGATGTGTGAAACTTGATTGCCAAGCGCGCGCCCAGAGGCCCTCCACGTCAAGATTTGTCCAATTTTTATGCCCAAATGAAGTGTGAGCGAGATTAATGCGCATTCAAGGAATTTTCTAACTTAGAAAAACCACTAAAGACCCAAGTGAGTGGAGTTTGATCTTTGTGGAGCACTTAACACCCTCTTAGGTAGACCCATCCCCATAGATGGCACTGAGATTGCAACCAATGGTTAAATTGATGGGTGATTAAAGAGGGTGAGTCCAACTACAAACTTACTCAAAGCGTCTTTATTAGTTTTTATAACTTAGAAGATTTCAAAAATGTGGATTCTTTTTATGCCCCAAAAGATGATTATTTGATCTATGGCATTCAAGATTGTATTTGTTGTTTTAATCATGCATTCATTAAAAAAAAAAAAAAAAACTTGATTTTAATCCATGGCACTCAAGAGTGATTTTAGCAACATGCATTCAAAGACAAGTGATTAAACATTCACGTTTTTTCCTTTGAGCATTCAAGATTGAGATTTTGTGTGTTGTTTTAAGAAATTTGAAGTGCTTTGTTTTGACCTTAGATCATTCAAGATTGTTTTGGACTCAAAAGTGAAAATGACTCTTTGGACTTTGGTTTTCATTCAAGATTTTGTGTTCTAGTTTGCATATTTTAAGCCCAAAAATGATATTCCTAGATTGTTTTGATGCATGAAAAACCTAAGAAACATTCAAGATTTTGCAACAAGACATTTGTTTGGAACAAATAAAAAAGCTTTTAGGACAATTTTTGGCAACCATTTAGGACTCTTAGTTTTCATGAGATTTTTAAAAGAACTTTAAAATATTTGCAAATGAGGTTCATTTTATCTTTGATTGATGCTTTGAGTTTGATTTAGATTTTAGTGTGCACTTAGTGTTGATTTTGAACCTTTTGAAATGGAAACTTGAAGTTCTTTTTAAATTCTCAAAAATGAAGTGTTCCTAACTTTGCATGAATGCATCTAAAACCTTGATGTTGCAAGGATGCAAATGATTGGATTGGTTTAGTTTCACTTGCTAAAAGATTTTTTTTTTTTTGGCAAATTTTTTGTTTTTAATGAATTTAAGTATGATTTGGGTGTTCATTTTAAGCACTAAAAAGAAGTGTGTATGATTTTTCTTCCTTAAAAAAAAAATGGCCAAGATCTCCCACAAGAAGAAGAAGAAGTAGTAGATGGAATAAGAAGAATATAGACAAGAAGAGGAAGAAGAATTCCAAGTGCTTTGTCCACCTATAAGCTTGAAAAATCTGCAAATACTATGAGATAGACTATGAGTTCCTTTGTCTTCTTCATGCTCATGTGGACCTACAAAACCAATTTATACAATCCTACCAATCACAAAAACAACCAAAATTAGCCAAAATCAGAAAATGACATACAAAACTTGACTTAAAAAGCTAATGAAGATGACCCATGCGGGGTCCCACCGGGTGTGCCAAAATGTATATGAGCAATGTTAGTATGCTAATAGAAACCAAATTTAAATAAAGCTTCTACAAACTAAAAAAAATTCATAAACTTCAAGATAGACTAAGATGAACTCTCAATTGAGAATATGAGCCATTAATGGACTCTCTCAATGAGAAGCTTTCTTATTGAGTGGCTTTGTCTAAATAGATAGGATGTATGCTCAAGCTTATGCTTCAAAAAGGGCTTCAAATGGAGTTGGAGTTTTGATGTAAAATGGCTTCTCAAAATGGCATTATAACTTTACTTCATGGATTGTGTTCAAATGAATTGAGAGAGGATTCCTTAAATAGGCAAAGGGCTTGAGGGATCAAGGGCTAGGATGCAAGGATGTGAAAAAGCTTATAGAAGGCTCAGATTGCATGAGAGGAGAGCACATGGATTGTGCTTTCTTACAACCAATCAGGGAGTGAAACATGTCACATGGTGAGAGGATGGAGGAAAGGGGAAGGATGAGTCAAAAAAGGAGGCTCAAGGGATAAAATATTCATAAAGACCCTCATAATGACTTGTAAGAGCAATAAAAGGGCTTGGAAGAGTCATTTATGGCCTAGCGGGCTTCATAAAGTTTTATGGTTGAGATATTTTGAGGGTGATGAGAGAAATTTCGACTTGGACTTGATTAGGAGGGTTTTAAGCTTGCTTAGGCTTGTGCAAATGATTAGAGGATGGATTAGGATGGTTTAGGATTAGCTTAGAGATAGGCAAGTGGATGGCATTTAATGAGGGTGGGTGAAGGAGGAGATATTTGTTAACTTTGGCTTGGGTTAGTAATTCTTAACCCATGTTTAGGGAATGTGACAAGGTTAGGAGAGGATTAGGATTAGGTTTAAAGACATCTTCTAGAAGAGTCTAGACTTTGGATGAGGATAAAGACTTTCTGAAATATTCTAGAATTTCCTAGGATGAGGATGAAGACTTTCTAGAAGAGTCTAGAACTTCTTAGGATGAGGATTAATTAGATTTTTAAGAAATAAATAAAGTTTTATTTATTTCAAGGGTTTGGGTTGAGGAGATATTTATTAAAACTTTTTTAATAAACATGAGGATTAATATTTAATCTTAATTAAATATTTTGAGTTGGGATTAGGGGTAGGAAATGATGGGATTAGCCTTTAATCAAAATTAAAGAAGGATTAGAAGATTTTGGAAGAGGTTAGTGGTCTTAAGGAAATTGGCTAAGTTTTGGGCAATTTTTATTTTATTTTTTATTTTGGGTTTTTTGGCCAATTTATTAGTTAAATAATTAATAAATAAGGAAATAATGTTTAAATAAGATTTAAACATTTTTGGGAGGGATTTCTTAATTAAATATTTTTAATTAAGATAAAGGTATTTAATGGCATAAAAATAAATTAATTAATTAAATAATTAATTAATTAATAAATGATGATGTCATCAGGAATTTTTTAGAAAATAAAAATACTTTATTTTCTAAAAGTTTTTAGGTGTCTACAGGATCTACATCCTTCTCCTTAGATGTATCTACCTTTCTCCAATTCATGATCATGGGTGTAGACATGGCTTTACAATCCTCCATCCCAAATCTCTTCAAGATTTTAATGCAATATTTCCCTTGGCCAAGAAAAATCTCTTTGTCTATCTGCCACATGTCCATGCCTAGAAAGTAGTGAATAAGTCCTAAGTCCTTCATCTAAAACTCTTCTGCAAGGTCCCTCTTGCAATCTTCTATGAGCCCTAGTGAACCTATAAGAAACAAGTTGTTCACATAAAGAACAAGAATGAGAATCTCATTTCCAACCACCAAGTAGTAGAGGTTAACATCCACTTCACTCTTCATAAAGCCCATTTGTTGCAAGTGAGTATCAATGCACTCATACCATGCTCTAGGAGTTTGCTTGAGTCCATATAATTCTCTCTTCAATCTACACACATGGGTCTCTTTGTTGTGTGCTACAAAGCCTTTCAGTTGCTCTATGTATACCTCCTCCTTCAATTCACTATTAAGAAAAGTTGTCTTGAAATCCATTTGATGAATCTTCCATCCCATCTATGGTACAAATAAGATCATAGCTTGTATAGAAGTATACCTAGCCACTGGAGAAAATGTCTCCTCCTAGTCTACTCCCTTCTTCTGAGAGAACCCCTTGGCGATGAACCTTGCCTTGTATTTCTCGATACTACCATCTGCATTGTCATTTATCTTGTAAATCTAGCATGATCCAACTACAACTTTATTTATTGGTCTAGGAACTATCTCCCATACATCATTTTGCATTAATGAGGAATACCCCTCAACCATAGCATCTCACCATACCTGATGCTTTGTAGCCACCTGATAGCTAGAAGGCTCACTATCTACCAACTGACTAACGAATGCCACATAGTCATTGAACTTGGCCGGTTGTCTTCATTGTCTAGTACTCTTCCTAGGAGCTCCCAAAAACTCCTAAGTATCCCTCTGTGTCTCTTGAACCTCATAGTTCCTGATGCCAATTGTAGAGGATGTGATATCAACCTCTAAGTCTTCTAGATGCATGTCTTGTTGCACCTATTGCTCCATGCTCTATAAAAATTCACCACTTGAGCCTACACTTGTACTAGTAACTGTACTTGTGCTTTGTTGCCCTTGACTAGGCCTTGGAGCTTCTGTTGGTTGCTTACTCTGATCATCTGCTAGAAAATTTTTGGATCATCTAAATGCCTTCTCCTCCATGAACTTAACATCATGTCTGAAAATAATTCTTTTGGCCCTGAGCATAAAAATCGTATATGCCTTTGAGGTTTCACTATAGCCAACAAAGTACGCCCTCTCTATAGTCTAATCTAACTTGGTACATGTATCACCTAGAATATGACACTATTCTTAACTCCCAAATATTCTAAAATGACTAACATCATGCTTCTTCCCTACAAAAGCTTCCTCTATACTTATCATCCTCCCTAGTACCTTCTGTGGAACTCTATTATGAATGTAGACTATTTTACTACACACTTATGCCCATAAGTAGTACGACATATCCTGGTCATGTAGCATAAATCTTGTCACCTTTCATATAGAATGGTTCTTCCTCTCAGCAACTGTAAGAAATAGTCCACTCTCTCTTGATTCCTTCCCTGGTACAGAATTCTTGGAGGTTATTTTCTTTGTACTTGATGCCATTGTCTAACTGAAGAACATTTATCTTCTTTCCTATCAAGTTATCCACTAGAGCCTTGAACTCTTGGAACTGACTAAAAACCTCATCCTTGCTCTTCAAGAAGTAAATCCAAGTCTTCCTTGGGAAATCATCGATAAAAGTAACATAGTACTCATATCCTTTAATAGAATTTTTTGACATCGGTCCACAAACATCTTAGTTTACTAGATCAAGCACACCTTCAGATCTAGCGTCACTCCTTGGAAAAAATGCTTTTTCAAACTTCCTCAACACGCATATTTTACATACATCATCATGCTTTGTGCTCACCTCTGGAACACCTATCACCATCTCATGAATCAATTTGAGTGCTTCGTGATGAATATGGCCCATACTCCTATGCCATAGCTCTCCAAGATCTCTTGGTGATGCTCATGAGTGCCTTAGGAGTGTCAAACTACAATCTATGAAGGCAAGAACTCCTAACTCCAATAGTTATGGGTGATTTCCAATCCTTATGCTTAATCAACACATGTGTTCCTCTAAAGAGTACATTATACCCCCTATCCTAACTTGAACTATTATGAAAATCAAATTCATACCTAATCCTGACACATGCAACACATTATGAACTGGAATTATCTTTCCATTCTCCCTCTAAAACTGAACAATCCCTTTCCCAACTAGGTTGAGTTTGGACAAGTTTCCCATAGAAATCTAGATATTGATGTTCTCCTCCATATAACTAGAGAAGTGATCTCTAACTCCTCTCATATGAAATGATGCCCCACTATCTATTTACTATATAGTCTATGAGGTTGAGCTCATCATACAAGCTACAAGTGCAAACTCATCTTCTAGTCTATTGCAGAGTTCTTCTACACTTGTTGAAGCTACCACCTACTTCTTTTTCTTCTTTTTTTCTAGGAAATCACTAACATAGTGACCATATTTGTGACATCCAAAGCACTTGACCTTAGAAAGGGCCTTCTTCTTCTTCTCACTTTGTGAGCTAGATCCCTTCTTTTTTTTCCCTTTCCCTATTAGGGCAACGTTCTCCTGTTCCACCTCACTTTTTTGACTCTTGTTGGCCCCATTGACAAGACTTAGTCTAAACTCCTCCTAAGTGAAATTAGTCCATAATCGGTCCCAACTAGGTAAGGTATCTCATCAATTGATAACTTCAACAAAGACACTCCACTATTTAGAAAACCCATTTAGGGCTATTCTGACTAGCTCATCATCACTGGGACTATCTCCAATAGTTGTTAACTCATCCTTGATAATTCTGAGCCTTATGAGGTAACTTGTAATGTCTTCTCCCCAGTTCCTAGGTATTCTTTAGCTTCTCTTTAAGAATCAACTTCCTGATAGTGGTAGCATTCTAGTATAGATTCAAAATGGCATCCCACATCTTATTTGTTGTATCTAGCTATGAGATATCTTGAACAATGTTATCCTTGACACCATCAAGGATAATCCTCCTCACCTTGGCATCATCCTTCTTATATGCCACAAGTTGTGTCACATCTATTTATAATGCTACACTGAGCATAACCGAAAGATTAAAAAAACAAAGAATAAATACCATAAATGCAACAAATTGTTTTATTAATTCTACTTATTACAAGTGCCAATACAAAGGTTGAACCATTCTCAATCTGGAAATCTCACAATGAAAATTAATATCATCCAAATATGCTTTTGTATTGATACTAATACAAAATGAGTTTAGTACAATAATGAAGTACAACATCATTCTTAATCACTAATGTCCAACATATGGACTTTACGAGATACAAATTCTACTATAAGAAGTAACTTCAATAATCATCCTTTAGCTACATGTTATTCAACTCAAAGCACTTGAAAAAAACACAGAAATGTAACACAACACAAAGAAGGGGGCTCAGTACACACTGAGTTGAAAAGTGTAATCCACCTACATACATGTCAGTTTAAACATATACATGATCATAATGTAGATATCTGATTCACTTAACAAAGTGCAGTTTCCATAATTAATATGCAAGAAGTAAACATTTACTTAACAATGCAAAATTAAATTCACACTAAGAATAACCTATAAATGAGACATATATATACTGAGGTGTCATCGTTATGGTACTAAGATTCTGCATCCATGCATGATATGCTCATAGCCAACACATAACGGTAATCTCTATTATACTTGTCAATGATAGAATAGAGATATGCCTTGTTCTCCGTACTTAACCATATAGGTTTAAGTCATAGGTAAGGCCAATTAATTTTCATATGTAATCAACCCACCCAATTTATTTTAAAGTTATCACTGAATTAATTAACTGAATAGGATAAACCAAATTCAGCCACCTCGAAATACATTCATCACAGCTATTCTTAACATTCACACCAAATAGATTTACAAAAGAATGTACATGCTACAGATATGAAATTAGTATACAACATCATACTACATCTTTTAATCTATTTGAAACATATCTTACAATTCCTTCAAATCCAAATTTAGTCAATGTTTAAAACATAGAATAATATATAATGATGATATATAATTGAATACCCATCTATTTAATTCTCAATCAAGCTCCTGTCTTCTTAATTGAAAGAAAACCTATATAAATAACAATAACATCTTTACATATCTAATACTATTTTAGTATTTCGGTACGTAACAGTTAACACTATATCATTACTAATACATGAAATCGTTATCTTATTTCTTTTTTGAACAACAATAGAATACCCTAAAACTCACAAACTTATAAATTCAAAAATCATTTTAAAATTCTCAATGAAAATGGTAAACCATCTATTATCAGCATTTACTTGGTTTACTTAAGTTTCTTTTACATCGACTTCACATCTACAAGATGTATAGTTATATACTATATCAATTAACACTTATATTTATTAAATTGGAATCGATAACCATTTTAAAACTGTGCTATAACCATTTTAACAAAAGTCACGACTGGTGTTGAATCAGCATTTTACCATGTTCCCATTATCATAAGAACACTTATTAAGAAATTCAAACCAAAACACATTTCAACAACTATCGACTGTCATGAACATTCCAAGCACATATTAACACAACGCCACAACTGTTAATATAGTTTACTTTTTATGCTAAGTGTTTGATGTAAAGTCCGTCCTCAGTTTTACATAATTATACGATGGTTTCCTATGCTACAGGTTTTCATAAAACTCAAATGTCATTAAAGACTATTTTGTTACCCTTGTTTTATAACAACCATTGTGAGACGAACACAACATCGCACTCGCATTTATGTTTTCGCAAGTCTATACATAACCAAAAACTCATGCAATTGTAAATCATTGATTGTGCCTTCATCCTCATACAAGCTATTCGACACAAAAAAACCCATAAGCCATGCAAATCAATAATATCACATGCACGCATTTCTCATTGATTCAACTCGGTAAACCCTTATTAACACTTACCACGACACAAATGGATATATATAAAAACTGCTAGACATATAAAACTGAACCCATGCCAAAACCTTTTAAAGTGCAACTATGTCATAAGTAGAGTGACGAATATATGATGAAATGTCAACACAATACGCAAATGAAACACCAGAGAAAGACCTCAGCTTATTAAAACTGAATGTGAAACAAACAAACTCGATTTAAATAACCACAAATTCCAAAAATGCAAACAGCAATACACAAAATTATTTATTACCCATTACCAGGTTTATATATTACAAACTAAGCTATTAAAGTAATTACCCCCATACCCACATCCGAGTGTGGGAATACACAAAACTCAGCAACTTAATTTCCAAACCCTACATACTCACACCCTAGGGTGTCGATATGCAAATCCTTTCAACAGAACAAACTTAAACATTCAAAATTTACAATTTCAAAACAGAGCATACACAACAGTAGAAGGATAGGGATAAAGAAAGACCCCCTACCTCAAATATAACAGTAGGTGGAAAAGCCCCAACAAGCTCGATGCAAAGCCTCAAGAACCCAAACAAAAAACAACCTTCGTAGAGCTGCCACACACACGCATACGAAAAACAACTTCATAGTAAAGGTTGGCAGAAGAATCAATAATAATGACAACCATCTACTGATAAATAACTCCATCGAGCTCAACCCCATAAGATGAGACTTCTTCCATGATGCCGATACTCCAGCAACACCTCATAGGTGTTCCAATACGTAGAGCAAAATGGCCCAAACCTCGAGAAAAACCCAACAAACTCAAACCAAAATGAAATGGCCAACCCATTCCTTGAGTGCCATTAATCCCTCATTAAAATGCATTAAATTCAACTGCAGGGCCGAGTACAAATGGTAGACCAAATCCACCGCCATATTTGGCTTACAAAACCATTACATGTTACTATTAACATATTCCATATCAAAGCATTCGAAACCCACTAATATTGCTAATCAAGAGTTAATAAAACTACGGTTATTTTCTTCGTAATACTTTCAAATGAATGAATGCTCTGCAATCAGATCTATGTAAGTCCGTATAAAAACATAAGCATTTGAAGCAAGCAAATCATTTAACATTATGCATCAACAAAACACAAACTGTAGTATAACATCTCAATTAAATATATATTTCTTTTAGCTGATAAGTCAAATCGAACTTGAAATAAAATTTTCTAATATTAATCCAAAATATTGTGCATACACAACAATCACGTAAAATTAGAGATATCTAACATGATAATATGAAAACAGCAATAAGTTCTAACATGAAACACATGTTCCCAGAATTATATAAACCAAGTTTTATAGATAATACGATCATAACATCAGAAAATAAACTTATAACCACAAATTCTTAATATGTAGTAGAACCCAAGTAGTGGTCAGGCATGACACTATTGGTACTAGTACAACACTAGTAACATAATCCTTGATACCATTTTCTTCCAACAATAAAGAAATTTTTCCCTTCTAGACACCAAAATTCAAGGCACCATCCAATCTATCCTGATCTCTCAAACTAGCTGAAGCCATCTCAAGGGATTAAAGCAATAATAATTTTGAAGAGATCACAATTTCTTTCCTAGGGAAAAACTCATCTACCCTTAACACTGCTCTGATACCACATGAAAATTAACACTATTGCAATCATTGATTATTAATCTCCTATCATAAATTATTATTAAATTGCTGAAAATAAATTTCCAGCTAATATTGAAAAATAACACAACTACAACTTCACCAATAAAATACGGAAAGAAATTCAGAACACAAACAACACAATATTTTTGGACAAATTGTCCCTAGAAAAACCCCTAATGGAAAACTAGTTTTATAGATGGAAAATATATTAACTTCAGCAAATCAAGAGATACAAAATTCCTCACTTCTCATTGGAAGAATTTAGACAATCTCCTAATTTCTCCTGCTAATATTCCCCACTGCTATCCCCAACACTATCACTATGCCCTTGCTAACACTACAAGACTTTTTGTTATCACTGCAAACTCATTTTCTAACATAAACACTTCTACAACTCTCGTTGTTCTCTATTCTATTCTATTCTCCAAATGCCTTCCTTGACCCACTTTTATGCTACTTAACCAAGAGGCTTCTAGTTGCTTCTTGATTAAGACAACTCAACCAAGAAGTTTCTAGATGCTTCTCAATTAAAACAACTTAACCAATAGGTTACTAGTGGCTTCTAGAAGGAGTCAATTAATTAACAAATATTTTTTATAACTCTAACAATTATTTTCCAATTAATCACATATGGATGAACAACTATCCAAGCTACATAAGACTAACACAATCAAACCCCACCTTTATTTTATTCTTTTATTTCAATGGCATAATAATTTCATTCATTTAGAATTCTACTACATTATGTGACAAAGAAAAGTATGAAAAGGCCTAATCTTGACTTTAACCCTAACACAAAGGGGAGATGGAATTCACAAAATGAAGTAAATAGAACAAATCCCTATGTATTTGAGAATAGGCACACTTTCTTGAGCCCTGGTAGATCTTGTGTCCAATAGATCCAATAAAACTTGAATTACAACAAAGATATTAAGTCAATACCTTCCTGGGGGAATGGTACATAATGCAAATTATCTTGACTTCTTATTAGAAAGAAAGACCCTCTATATAATAAACCACCTGATGTAGATTTAATGAAACTTTTTTAAGAAAGAGAGATACTCTATAGAATGCATTCCTTTAAACAACTAAGGAATAAATCAACTTCTAAGAATCAACATATATTATTTACCAAAAATTTCACAAAAACACATGATGGATATGATGATTCTGGATACTCTGGGTAACTCCCATCATTGATCCATGTTGCATGACTAATTGTCCATAAGAACTTTTCTCTCATAAAAATGAATGAAATACTAAGTATTCATTCTATTATATACAATTGTGTAATTTTTGAGTCAAATCCATGTGTGGTTAACTACTTGGGATACAAATTGCCTATCATTGTACAACATTATCTATATAAGGAATTTTGATATCTAGTCCATGGTCATTATAGTATTTTACTTATATTATATTGAATCTTGTAATTGAGGAATTATAATTATTGTGATATTTTTGAGTCAAATTCATTGATCCATGTTGCATGAGTAATTGTCCATAAGAACCTATCTCTCATAAGAATGAATGAAATACTAAGTATTCATTCTATTATGATACAATTGTGTAATTTTTGAGTCAAATTCATTGATCCATGGGTATGTGTAGGATCATGGTGTGTCAAAAAGTGGCAATGTGAAAAAAATAGAGTTTGAACACGTCTAAAAGCGCTTCAAAATCCGCTCTGACTTTTTTTCACCTATCCAGGTACCAAACCTGGAAAGTAAGGCCCAAGCCTTATCGGATATCCGATTTGAGATCGGATATCCGATATGAGATCGGATATCGGATCTCATATTGGATATTGGATCTCATATCAGATATCCGATATGAGATCTGATATCCGATATGAGATCCAATATCCAATATCGGCGGCATAAAAATTGGAGGGAAAAGGCACAAAAATTAGAGGGAAAAACAAATTTGTAAGTGATATAACTAATTTGAGTTATGAAATATGTAAAGATATAATATATAATCTATAAATATATAATATAATAACATAACTATTATATATAAAATAATATATAACCTATATATTATATAATAATATAATATAATATTATATATATATATAACATAACGTAAAGATATAATATATAATCTATTAATATATAATAATATATTATGTTATTGTTATTATTATTATTATCTATAAATATAATATATATATTATTATAATATATTATTATTATTTTTACTATATTTTTATTAAATATAATAACATAATATATTATATATATGTTATTAATACATATTATTATTATTATCATATATAAATTATAATCTATAATATATTATTATTATTAGTATCATATGTAAATTATAATATATAATATGTTATGTTATTATTATTATAATCTATAAATTATATATATATATATATATATATATATATATATATGATTGTTATACTATATTATTATTATATTTACTATATTATTTCTAGTGGAGTCATTTATATGGGTCAAAAGGGCTCACAGGATGACCTAGAACCCTTAGGGACATATTAGAATAGTTTATATGGGTCGAAGGGGGTCATAGGATGACCTATGAACCCTTTCGACATATTACAAGATGACATTTGTCCCTAGGGGTCCTAGGACCGTTAAGAACATATTAGAATCATTCATATGGGTCAAAGGGGGTCATAGGGTGACCAATGACCACCTTTGGCACATTCCACGATGACATATGTCCTTAAGAGTCCTAAGGTCCCTAGGGACATATTAGAATCATTCATATGGGTTGAAGGGGACCATAGGGTGACATATGACCCCCTTCGACACATTCCACGATGACATATGTCCCTAAGGGTCCTAAGACCCCTAGGGATATATTAGAATCTTTCATATAGTTTGAAGGGGGTCATAGGGTGAACTATGACCCCCTTCGACACATTACATGACGACATATGTCCCTAGGGGTCCTAGGACACCTAGGGACATATTAGAATGCTTCATATCGGTCAAAGGGGGTCATAGGTTGACCTATGACCCCACTTGACCCATTAAATGATGACATATGTCTCTAAGAGTCCTAGGACCCCTAGGGACATATTAGAATCATTCTTATGGGTCAAAGGGGTGTAGGGCCCATTTGTCGTTGCACCAAAAGCCATGACTGTTAGTGAACATGGAACACCACATAATTAACCACCTATGGGCAGGGGAGTGTGTCGCATCACCCAACAATCTCCCCCTCGATGTGCATACCAGGTCCTTACGCGGGTCGGGAAGGCACCAGGGAGATTTGAACCCATGACCAGGCCAAAACCAAGCTTTGATACCAATTGTAGGGCCCATTTTCCGTTGCACCAAAAGCCATGACTATTAGTGAACATGGAACACCACATAATTAACCACCTGTGGGTAGGGGAGCGTGTCGCATCACCCAACAAGGGGGTCATAGGTTGACTTATGACGCTCTTCGACACATTACATGATGACATATGTCCCTAGGGGTCCTAGGACACCTAGGGACATATTAGAATGCTTCATATGGGTCAAACGGTGTCATTGGTTGACCTATGACCCCTTTTGACCCATTAAATGATGACATATATAACTAGGGGTCCTAGGACCCCTAGGGACATATTATAATCGTTCTTATGGGTCAAAGGGGGTCATAAGTTGACCTATAATCCCCTCTGACCCATTACATGATGACATATGTCCCTAGGGGTCCTAGGACCCCTAGGGACATATTAGAATGTTTCATATGGGTCAAAAGGGGTCATAGGTTGACCTATGACCCCCTTTGACTCATTAAATGATAACATATATCGCTAGGGGTCCTAGGACCCCTAGGGACATATTAGAATCTTCGACCCATTACATGACGACATATGTCCCCAGGGTCCTAAGTTCCCTAGGGACATATTAGAATCATTCATATGGGTTAAAGAGGGTCATAGATTGACCTATGACCCCATTCAACCCATTACATGATGACATATGTCCCCATGAGTCCTAAGATCCCACGGGACATATTAGAATCGTTCATATGGGTCAAAGGGGGTCATAGGTTTACCAATGATCTCCTTTGACCCATTAAATGATGACATATGTCCCTACCGCCTACCAGTCCTAGGACCCCTAGGGACATATTAGAATTGTTCTTATGGATCAACGGGGGTCATAGGTTGACCTATGACCCCCTTCAACTTATTAAATGATGACATTTGTCCCTAGGGGTGCTATGACCCCTAAGAACATATTAGAATCGTTCTTATGGGTCAAAGGGGGTCATAGGTTGACCTATCACCCCCTTCGACCCATTACATGATGACATATGTCCCTAGGGGTCCTAAGACCCCTAGGGACATATTAGAATCTTTCTAATCAGTCAAGGGGGGTCATAGGGTGACCTATGACCCCCTTCGACCCATTACCTAATGACATATGTCCATAGGGGTCCTAAGACCCCTAGGGACATATTAGAATGCTTCATATGGGTCAAAGTGGGTCATAGGTTAACATATGACCTCCTTCAACCTAGAAAATGATGACATATCTCCTTAGGGACATATTAGAATTATTTTTATAGCTCAAAGGGGGTCACAAGTTAACCTCTGACCCCCTTTGACATATTACATGATGACATATGTCCCTAGGGGTCCTAGGACCCCTAGGAATATATTGAATTCGTTCATATGGGTCAAAGGGGGTCATAGGTTGACCTATGACCCCCTTCGACCTATTAAATGATGACATATGTCCCTAGGGGTTCTAGGAGCCCTAGGGTCATATTAGAATCATTATTATGGGTCAAAGGAGGTTATAGGTTGACCTATGACCCCCTTTGACCAATTACATGATGACATATTTTTTTAGGGGTCATAAAACCCCTAGGAATGTCTTAGAATTGTTCATGACCCATTACATGACGACATATGTCCCTAGGGGTCCTAGGACCCCTAGGGACATATTAAAATCTTTCATATGGGTCTAACGGAGTCATAGGTTGACCTATGACCCCCTTCAACCCATTATATGATGGCATATGTCCCTAGGGGTCATAAGACTCATAGGGACATGTTAGAATCGTTCATATGGATTAAAGGGGGTCATAGGTTGACATATGACCCCTTTCAACCCATTAAATGATGACATATGTTCTTAAGAGTCTTAGGACCCCCAGGGACATATTAGAATCGTTCGTAGGGTCAAAGGGAGTGATAGGTTGAACTATGACCACCTTCGACACATTATATGGTGACATATGTCCCTAGGGGTCTTAAGACCCTTAGGGACATATTAGAATGCTTCATATGGGTCAAACGGGGTCATATGATGACCTATGACCCTTTTTTACTCATTAAATGACAAGATATGTCCCTAGAGGTCCTAAGACCCCTAGGAACATATTAGAATTGTTCTTATGGGTCACCCTATGACCCCCTTCGAATCATTACATGATGACATATGTCCTTAGGGATCCTAGGACCCCTACAGACATATTATAATGCTTCATATGGGTCAAGGGGGTCATAGGTTGACCTATGATCCCCTTCAACCCATTAAATGATGACATATGTCGCTAGAGGTCCTAGGACCCTTAGGGACATATTAGAATCGTTCTTATGGGTCAAAGGGGGTCATAGGTCAACCTATGACCCCCTTCAACCAATTACATGACGACATATGTCCTTCGGGATCCTAGGACCCCCAGGGAGATATTATAATCATTCTTATGGTTCAAAGGGGATCATAGGGTGACCTATGACCTCCATCAACATATTAAATGATGACATATGTCCCTGGGGGTCCTAGGACACCTAGGGACATATTAGAATGCTTCATATGGGTCAAAGGGTGTCATTGGTTGACTTATGACCTCCTTCGACCCATTAAATGATGACATATATCTCTAGGGGTCCTAGGACCCCTAGGGACATATTAGAATCATTATTATGGGTCAAAGGGGGTCATAGGTTGACCTATGACCCCCTTTGACCTATTACATGATGATATATGTCCCTAGGGGTCTTAAGACCCCTAGGGACATATTAGAATCATTTTTATTGGTCAAAGGGGGTTATAGGGTGATGTATGACCCCATTTGACCCATTAAATGATGACATATGTCCCTAGGTGTCCTAGGACCCTTAGGGACATATTATAATCATTCTTATGGGAAATGATGACATATATCCCTAGGGGTATAGGACCCCTAGGGACATATTAGAATCTTTCTTATGGGTCAAAGGGGCTCATAGGTTGACCTATGATCCCCTTCGACCCATTACATGACAACATATGTCCCTAGGGGTCCTAAGACCCCAAGGGACATATTAGAATCCTTTTAATAGGTCAAAAGGGGTCATAAGGTGACCTATGACCCCCTTCGACCAATTACATAACGACATATGTCCATAGGGGTGCTAGGACCCCTAGGGACATATTTGAATGTTTCATATGGGTCAAAAAGGGTCATAGGTTGATCTATGACCTCCTTTGACCCATTAAACAATGAGATATCTCTCGAAAGGTCCTAAGACCCCTAAGGACATATTAGAATCATTCTTAAGTCTCAAAGGTGATCATATGTTAACCTATGACACCCTTCGACATATTACATGATTACATATGTCCTTAGGGGTCCTAGGACCCCTAAGAAGATATTAGATTCATTCATATGAGTCAAAGGGGGTCATAGGTTGACCTATGACCCCCTTCGACCCATTACATGATGACGAATCATTCTTATGGGTCAAAAGAGGTCATAGGTTGACTTATGACCCACTTCAACACATGACATAATGACATATGTTCCTAGGGATCGTAGGACACCTAGGGACATATTAGAATGCTTCATATGGGTCAAAAGGTGTCATAGGTTGACCTATGACCCCCTTCGACCCATTAAATGATGACATATATAGCTAAGGGTCCTAGGACTCCTAGAGACATATTACAATCGTTCTTATGGGTCAAAGGGGGTCATAGGTTGACCTATAACCCCCTATGATCCATTACATGACAACATATGTCTTTAGGGGTCCTAGGACCCCTAGGGACATATTAGAATTCTTCATATGGGTTAAAGGGGCTTATAGGGTAACCTATGACCTCCTTCGCCCATTACATGATGACATATGTCTTAGGGATATATTAGAATCGTTCTTATGGGTGTAAGAGGGTTATAGGTTGAGTTATGACCCACTTTGACATATTACATGATGACATATGTCCCTAGGAGTCCTAAGACACTTGAGGACATATTAGAATGCTTCATATGGGTCAAAGGAGGTCATAGGTCACCCTATGAGCCCCTTTGACCCATAAGAACAATTCTAATATGTCCTTAGAGGTCCTAGGACCCCTAGGGACATATGTGGTCATGTAATTGGTCGAAGGGGGTCATAGGTCAACCTATGACCCCCTTTGACCCATAAGAATGATTCTAATATGTCCCTAGTGGTCCTAGGACCCCTGGGAACATATGTCATCATTTAATGGGTCGAAGGGGATCATAGGTCAACCTATGACCCCCTTTGACCCATAAGAATGATTGCAATATGTCCTTAGGTGTCCTAGGACTCCTAGGTACATATGTCATCATTTAATAGGTCAAAGGGCATTATAGGTAAACTTATGACATCTTTTGATCCATATGATGCATTCTTATATGTTCCTAGGAGTCCTAGGACCCCTAGGGACATATGTCATCATGTAATGTGTTGAAGTGGGTCAATTGTCAACCTATGACCCGCTTTGACCCATAAGAATGATTCTAATATGTCCTTAGGGTTTCGAGGACCTCTAGGGACATATGTCATCATGTAATGTGTTGAAGCAGCTCATAGGTCAACCTATGACCACCTTTGACCCATAAGAATGATTCTAATATGTCCCTAGGGGTCCTAGGACCTCTAGGGACATATGTCATTATATAATGGGTTGAAGGGGATCATAAGTCAACCTATGACCCCCTTCAACTCATATGAATTATTCTAATATGTCCCTAGGCGTGCTAGGACCCCTAGGGACATATGTTGTCATGTAATGGGTCGAAAGGGGTCATGGGTCAACCTATGATTCTCTTTGACCATGTCATCATTTAAGGGGTCGAAGGTGGTCATAGGTCTACCTATGACCCCCTTTGACCCATAAAAATGATTCTAGTATGTCTCTAGGGGTCCTAGGACCCCTTTGAACATATGTCGTCATGTAATTCGTTGAAGGACCTATGACCCCCTTTGACCCATAAGAAGCATTCTAATATGTCCCTAAGGGGTCGTGTGACTCCTAAAGACATATGTCATCATGTAATGGGTCAAAGGGGGTCATAGGTCAACCTATGACCCCCTTAGACCTATAAGAATGATTCTAATGTCCCTAGGGTTCCGAGGACCCTTAGGGATATATGTCATCATGTAATGGGTCGAAGCGAGTCATAGGTCAACCTATGACCACCTTTGACCCATAAGAATGATTTTAATATTTTTGAAAGGGGTCATAGGTCAACCTATGACCCCCTTTATCCCATAAGAATGATTCTCATATGTCCCTAGGGGTCGTAGGACCCCTAGGGACAAATGTTGTCATTTAATGGGTCGAAGGGGATCATAGGTCAACCTATGACCCCCTTCAACCCATATGAATGATTCTAATATGTTCCTAGGGGTCTTAGGACCCATAGGGCATATGTGGTTATGTAATGTGTCGAAAGGGGTCATAGATCAACCTATGACACCCTTTGACCCATAAGAACGATTCTCATATGTCCCTAATGGTCCTAGGGACATATGTCATCATGTAATGGGTCAAAGGGGGTCATAGGTCAACCTATGACCCCCTTTGACCCGTATGAACAATTCTAATATGTCCCTAGGGGTCCTAGGACGCCTAGGGACATATGTCATCATTTAATGGATCAAAGCGAGTCATAGGTCAACCTATCACCTCTGTTGACCCAAATGAACAATTCTAATATGTCTCTAGGGGTCCTAGAAGCCCTAGTGACATATATCACCATTTAATGGGTTGAATTTGGTCATAGGTCAACTTATGACCCCCTTTTACCTATATGAACAATTCTAATATATCCCTATGTGTCCTATGACCCGTAGGGACATATGTCATCATGTAATAGGTCAAAGAAGGTCATAGGTTAACCTATGACCCCATTTGACCTATAAGAATGATTCTAATATGTCCCTAGGGGTCTTAGGACCCCTAGGGACATATGTCATCATGTAATGGGTTGAAGGGTGTCTTAGGTCACCCTATGACCCCCTTTGACCCATAAGAACTATTCTAATATGTCTCTAGGGGTCCTAGGACCCCTAGGGACATATGTCGTCATATAAAAGGTTAAAAGGGGGTCATAGGTCAACTTATGACTCCTTTTGACCCATAAGAACGATTCTAATATATCCTTAGGGTTCCTAGGACCCCTTTGGACATATGTCATTATGTAATTTGTCGAAGGGGGTCATAGGTCAACCTATGACCCCCTTTGACCCATAAGAAGCATTCTAATATGTCCCTAGGGGTCCTAGGACCCCTAGGACCCCTAGGGACATATATCATCATGTAATGTGTTAAAGGGGGTCATAGGTCAACTTATGACCCCCTTTGACCCATATGAACAATTCTAATATGTCCCTAGGTGTCCTATGACCCGTAGGGACATATATCATCATGTAATGGATCAAAAGGAGTCATAGGTTGACCTATTACCCCATTTGACCTATAAGAATGATTCTAATATATCCCTAGGGGTCCTACGACCCCTAGGGACATATGTCGTCATGTAATGGGTTGAAGGATGTCATAGGTCACCCTATGACTACCTTTGACCCATAAGAATGATTCTAATATTTTAAAAGAGGTCCTAGGACCCATAGGGACATATGTCAACACGTAATCCATTGAAGGGGGTCACAAGTCAACCTATGATCTCCTTTGACCCATAAGAACGATTCTCATATGTCCCTAGGGGTTGTCGGGACATATGTCATCATTTAATGGGTCAAAGGGGGTCATAGGTCAACCTATGACCCCCTTTGACCCATACGAATAATTCTAATGTGTCCCTAGTAGTCCTAGGACCCCTAGAGACATATGTCATCATTTAATAAGTCTAAGGCGATCATAGGTTAACCTATGACCCCCTTCAACCCGTATGAACGATTCTAATATGTCCTTAGGGGACCTAAGACCCCTAGGGACATATGTCATCATGTAATGTGTCGAAGGGGGTCATAGGTCAACCTATGACCCCATTTGACCCATAAGAATGATTCTCATATATCCCTAGGCATCTTCAAGACATATGTCATCATGTAATGGGTCAGAGGGGGTCATAGGTCAACCTATGACCCCCTTTGACCCATATGAACAATTCTAATATGTCCCTAGAAGTCTTAGGACCCCTACAGACATATGTCGACATTTAATGGGTCGAAGGGGGTCATAGGTCAACCTATGACCCCCTTTGATCCATATGAAAAATTCTAATATGTTTCTAGGGGTCCTAGGACCCTTAGAGACATATGTCGTCATTTAATGGGTCGAAGGGGTTCATAGGTCAACCTATGATCTCCTTTGATCCATATGAACAATTCTAATATGTCGTTACGGGTCCTAGGACCCCTAGGGACATATGTCATCGTTTAATGGGTCAAAGGGGATACTAGGTCACCCTATGACCCCCTTTGACCCATATGAACAATTCTAATATGTCCCTAGGGGTCCTAGGACCGCTAGGGACAAATGTCTTAATGTAATGGGTCGAAGGGTGTCATAGGTCAACCTATGACCCCCTTTCACCCATATGAACGATTCTAATATGTTCATAGGGGTCCCAAGACCCCTAGGGACATATGTCATCATGTAATGTGTCGAGAGGGGTCATAGGTCGACCTATGACCCCTTTTGACCCATAAAAATGATTCTAATATGTCCCTAGGGGTCCTAGGACCTCTAGGGACATGTCATTATGTAATGGGTCGAAGGGGATCATAAATTAACCTATGAGTCCCTTCGACCCATATGAATGATTCTAATATGTCCCTAGGGGTGCTAGGACCCCTAGGAACATATGTCGTCATGTAATGGATCAAAGGGGGTCATAGGTCAACCTATGACGCCCTTTGACCCATATGGATGATTCTAATATGTCCTTAGGGGTCCTAGGACCCCTAGGGACATATGTCATCATTTAATGGGTCGAAGGGGGTCATAGGTCAACCTATGACCCCCTTTGACCCATCAGAATGATTCTAATATGTCTCTATGTGTCCTAGACCCCTAGGGACATATGTCATCATTTAATGGGTTGAATGGGGTCATAGGTCAACCTATGACCCCCTTTGACCCATAAGAATGATTCTAATATGTCCTTAGGGGTCCTAGGACCCCTAGGGATATATGTTATCATGTGATGCGTCGAAGGGGGTCATAGGTCAACCTATGACCTCTTTCGATCCATAAGAATGATTCTAATATGTCACTAGGGGTCCTAGGACCCCTAGGGACATATGTTGTTATCTAATGGGTCGAAGGGGGTCATAGGTCAACCTATGACCCCCTTTGACTCATATATATTAATAATATACATAAATATTAATAACATACATATTAATATAATAATATATATTAATAACATATATATATTATATATATATATGGTTATTATATTTAATAAAAATATTACATTATTATATATATTAATAACATACTTATATATATATATATATATATATATATATATTACGTTATTATATTTAGTAAAAATAATAATAATATAAATTATATTTATAGATTATAATGAGAATAACATAATATATTATTATATATTAATATATTATATGTTATATGTTATATCTTTACCTTACGTTATTATATATATAATATATTATAATACATATTTACATAGTAATATAACAAAAAAAATTTATAAATCATAAGCTATAAGTCTTAAATCCGATTTTCCCTCCAAAATGGGTTGGGATTTCAAATTTTCCACCAAAATTCACCTAGCCATATCGGATATCCGATTTGAAATCCGATATTCGATTTCAAATCCGATATCCGATTTGAAATTCGATATCCAATTAGGCTTGGTATTTACCAAGCCTACCCGGTCAACCCAAAAGACGTGTTTGAAGAGGGTTTTAGTGATACTCAGACTTCGGATAATCGTCTGACAATGTTATTTTGATTGAAATTGAATAAAACGAAAAGAGTTTTTTAATATCGCTCTCGAGATTCCATCAATATAATTTCTGTCAAATTCTGAGATCGATAAGTATTTATTAGTTAATTATCAATGAAGATTATTGTAAAGTGCTAATTGACATATTGATTGAAAAACAGCTATAATTTTCAAACGGTATAACATTTTTTAAATATAAAAGTTGTTTCATATTCTATGCTTTGCCTAGTATAAGCAAAAAATTTATAAAAAAAAAATTGGTAAAATTTTCTATTAGTTAAGGTGGTCAGACACGAGACTTTTTTTTTCGAAAAAGTTTTGGTAGAAAATTCATATTTAATTATTTATTTGGAATAAAAATACTAAAAAATATGCATCACATCCAGGCATGAGTCTACTTTTCATATCTATAATTATATTAAAAAAATATTATCATTTGATTTTGATTAAGGTGGTCAGGCATAAACCTACTTTTTATTTTTGCCCTGAAATTTTTGTAGTACTGCATTAAAATTTAAACTTTTGACCAATCAATTATTTTTTTCTCCTAATAAGGCCTAGTAGTTTAGAAACTAAATTCAATTTCCTACAGATTATTTTCTTACAACTTTTTGATATAAAGTACATAACCACTTTAAAATTATGTGTCAAGTTGACATAATCCTGATTTTTTGATTTTTCACTGCCACTTAAGGCCATAGTTTGGTACACCATGATCCTGCACATACCCCCATGTTGGATGAGTAATTGTCCATAAGAACCCATCTCTCATAAAAATGAATAAAATACTAAGTACTTATCAATTCAATAAGCATAACTATAATGACAACAAGGGTGAAATGATCATTGCAACAAAATTTATTAAAAAGATGACATAAATATTAATGAAACCAATGCACAACCAACATATATAGATAATAAATCTATCAGATTATCCTAAAAAGTATCAATGTAAAAGACTTGAGATATTATTCTAATGACATATTTTCTATTAGAATTTTTACTAACACAAAGTAGAGACCTTAAAAATAAATAAAGGACACCTAAAAATGATAGCTCTTGACATCTTGTACACATTTTTCCAATGATAGATATGCAAGCATGCAAACATTCAGGCATGGATTCTACATTCATTACAATCTCAAACCAAGTCAAACACATTGAGATGTTATGCCCAAACTCAATCAAGCCAACAAATTTTCCATTTATTTTTGGACATTGCAGATGAATGAGATATGTTGACCAAAGGATAAACTTTCTAAGAACATAGACTATGTAGTACCTTATAAGATCTATTGGAGGAACAAAATATTTGGACAACTTCAATGATTATGTAGTACCTTAAAAAATCTAGTGGAGGAATGAAATCTATGCAAGTTTGATGTTTTTTTGAAAAATTTGAAGTCAACATTACCAAATTTTGAAATAGTTGTCATTAATAAGAGTCATATGGTAAGCAAGGATTGTAATACTATTTGTATTATATTGCTTCCCATATTTTGTGTTAAGGGCACATGTAGTGACAAAATAAGGTTAGGTGTTGGCTGAAACCCATAAGATTTGACATGTATGCAAAATGTTAGAAGAATAGATAATACATGGATTATTTTTGCATATGCCTTGCACTACGTGCAGTTCTGACAAATATTTACTTTTTTTCTAGAAATTAACACGGTGTATGAATGTGATTTAACATATATGACACATAGTCATGGTCATGCCAATCTTAATGCACATGACATATGGTCAGTGCAAATATGTTGCACCGTAGTTGGTGCCCAACATACCGACAATGATGTAAGAGATGTCAAAAATGGAAATCTAGCCTCACTATTTGGATGGGATTGAATACCATGGTATGCATGGGCATACACCATGCGAGTCTCATACTGAGGCATCATTTCTTTTGAGGGCACACTCTCCATATTGTTAAAATATTTAATTATTTTTTATTAGACATGTTCAATCGATTTTTTAAATTGTCTTTTTATTTTTTTATTTTTTTTAATATATGTATCATCATTTGTAACTTAAAAATTGATTGTTGAAGTATTGTATTTTAATAAATTATTTATAGCTTCAGCATATTTTTCTAGTATGTTAATTTTTTATATAATTAATTATTTGAATAAATCTTGATTATTATGATTTAAAATTGAATTATTATTAATTGATAATTTTTTTGATGTCTTTAATTTAAATAACTCCTTAATAATATGTTTATCCTTACTAGCAGATCTCAAATACGTCTACATGCTCTCCCCCACCTGGGTCTATATCCTTCAGTGCTAGACTTCTTCTAGCCTAGGAAGAACCCATAGTTAGTGTGTTGTATCTAGTTTTCTTTGCTCTTTTGTTTTCTTTCCCGACTACTGTTTGGTGGTCTGCTAGTTCTTTGTTTCTTATTCTATAAATTTTTAGTCCCATAGACCCTTGTTGGTCTCCCGTTGGACATTAATAAATTTATCTTATATCTCATCGGTTCAGAGTGTGTGCACTAAGATGGAATCCTCAATTTCAAAATCAATAAATGTGTATACCATGCAAGCTAAGTCTCTTTCTTCCCTCTTTATCTCAACTGACAATGTGATGTTGAACAAATGGAATCTTATTAGAATACCTTTCAAAGGAGCCTTAGTTGGGAACATTTCTAAAACTAAGATGAAAAGACAAGTTAGATGGGAGGATCCTGGCCCTCTTTTTGTCAAAATAAATTTTGATTGTTCCTCAAAAGGAAATCCAAGTAGATCTAGGACTAGGGTTATAATTTAGAATCATCATGGTCACATTCTCAAGGCGACATTCTCCTGTATCTCGAATGGTTCAAATAACATGGCTGAGGAAAGAGTAGTGTGGGGAGGGATCAAATTAACTTGAACTCTATGGGTTATGATCACGTGCATATTGAGGGAGATTCCCAACTTATAATATTAGCTCTCATTGCAAAGTCAATCATCAGCTGGGAACTCCAATACATTATTTAATTCTTCTTCCTTGTTTCCAAGATTTCAAAACTTCGCATTGCTACTAAGAAGCCAATAGCATCGCAAATTGGCTTAGCCAATTTGGGAGTGGAATTAATTTAGGGCTCTCATATTTGGGATGTTTCACAAATTAGGGTGGCTTCTAAGGACCAATTATTATCAAGTATTCTTCTTGCTGAACTCAATCATTAGTTTTTCTTGAGCTAGCAAGTTGTCCAGAAGTCTAAGTGATCACTCGCCTTTATTTCTTCCACCTTCAGTTTTCCTTCGATTGCCCAATATGTTTGGAGTCCTTTGTGGCTTTTGGGGATTCCAACAAATGGTGTTTGAGCTCAATTTTGGGTTGAGGCCTTCTCCTAGTCTTCTTTGAGCAAGGATGGGAGGTTTTCTTTCTGGTTATTTCCTCCCAGAGCTTTCAACCAACATTTTTCTAATCTTTTCTTGTTTATTTAATTCAAGAGCAACTTCAACTCTTTGGTGTTTGGAACAAGTGACAATGCTTTACAAACTATAGTGGCTCACCATTTTTGCCAAAAAAAATAAATGTATTAAATTTTTAATTTATGTGATGATTTTTGAGTTGTTCTAGTGTTAATTTCTCCAAAAATAACACCTTAAAACAATTATAATAATTTAACAAAAAAAATTGTTACTTAGATTTAAAAAATAATTTTATCTTCCATTAAGTTTGTATCATTAGAAATGCTAAATATTTGTTACTTGGAAAATTTTCATCTTTTTTTCCTATTATCCTTTTATAAGTGTTCATAAGAAATACTTACTATGTTTTAAATTTTTTACATATTAAAAAAATTATAATAGTATTTTAATAATTTACTATTATCCTTTTATAAAATAACAACATATACAATTTGACAAGTATATTTTAACCTTTTTATCATTTTGACTATGTTTATTACTATATACTTTACTTATATCTATAAGTACTGTTAGGGAAATAAATCACTTTACAATTGATTTTGAAATTTACATAGAATAAATTTTTATTATCTATTATTAAAAACTTTTTGATTAAAAAAATATTAAATTTTTAATTAATGATAATAGTGTAACATTTAATAATATTAATCTTGTCTCACAATAATTAATTATAAAAATAATATTAGTAACTTATTATAATACAATAATTATTAAAAATGCAATGCTTATTAAGAAATAATTTTAACACTTATAAAATCCTAAATCAAAAACTTTAAATGAACTTGTACAGCATAAACTTTATTAGAGATCCCACCCATAGTCTAAATTGGGGTTTCCTCCATATTGGAGGTCTTAAGTTCAACTCTTGCTAATATATATGTGGCCTGGCCCACTTTTCTCAAGAAAAAAAAACATAAGCTTTATTAAATAACTTAATGAAAAATATCATATCTATCATAACATAAATTTTAAATTTTACATAATTTAAGTTATTTATTTTCACAATAATAATATTTTGATAACTTACATTATTTATTATTTTCTTTATAAAAATTTAATATCATTAAAAAATAATATTAATATTATTTTTAAATTACAATAATAATGACATTTAAAATTTAATTAATATATATGATTACAATGTGTCTACAAGTGACACATGGTATTAAAATTATATTAATATTTTATAAGGAAAATAATAAGTAATGTAAATGATCAAAATATTATTATAGTTTCTATTAATATATAAAAAATTTAAAACACAATATTTCTTATGAACACTTATAAAAGAATAATGGAAAAATAAAATTAATAGAAAATTTTAAAAAAATCAATTAACATTATTATTTTAATAATATTATAAAATTATGATTTTCATATATATTCACTGTAAATATATTTTCACTATAAATATATTTAACAACGAATGTTGAAAATTAAGTTGAGGCATTCATCATGTGATGTTGAACATTATTCATATATATTCCATACTTAATTCTGCCACTTTGCACTCCACTATGAAATAAATTAATAAAACAAAATTTGATGATACATTAATGAATTTCTCCCTCTTCCTCTGTACCTATGCGTTCACTACTTATGAACTTTATTTTTGTTTTAGTAATTATTAATGCCAAGTATGTGTTCTCTACTTATCAATTTTGTTTTTGTTTTAATAATTATGACCCATTCCATTATCCACTAGCATTAATTAGGCCCCATTTGGTTGCTGGAATATGAGTGGAATAGGAAAACGAAATTAGAATATGTTTTATATTCGCTGTTTGGCAAGCTCAATCGGAATTGGGAATAGCAAGACATATTCCAATTTTGCCCTTAAAATGAGCATATGTCTATGCCAAAAAATATCTGTTATTGGAATAGGCCATTTCCATTCCCATTCCGATTTTCCATTAAAAAATATTTTTTATTGATTTTCTTTTAATTTTTAATTTTATTTATTTATTTATTTATTTATTTATTTATTTTTTTGTACTTTTACTTTTTGAATTTTTTTTGTTAAATTTTTTTAAATTTTTTTTTTTTTAACTTTTTTCAAAATTATATCTATTTATTTAAAAAATGAAAATGAAAATGAATTAACTAAAAAAATAATAAATTAAAAAAAAATTTAGGAAAAATGTTTTTAAAAATACAAAACTTAACCTTATTCCTATTCTATTTTTGTACAACCAAACAATAGATTAACATATTCCAGTCGAATTCTAAGTGCACCAAACATGATTGGAATTGTCTATTTCTATTCACATTCCTCATTTCCATTCCCATTCCATTTTTCTATTCTAATTTTCTATTCCTATGCCAGCAACCAAATGGAGCCTTAAAGTTTATATTTCCCACTACTTTGAACAAGAGACAAGATAGGAGGTCCCATCCTTACCCAAAAGGAGGAGGGCACACATGGGCGAGCATGGGTCATGACATTTTGAGAGATTGTGATCTGGAAAATTCAAGGTAATGAGACTTTAGGTAAGTATCTTCAAAATTTGCTGAACTGCATGGTTTATTGCAAACCGAGTTACAAGTTATGCCATTAGCAATATCGCTGGAAAAAATATTCAACATAATTTTGGACAAAATCATGGCTTCGCACATGAAAAATATCATTGATCATGTGAGAAGTTAGCATAATACAAACTTTTCAGGGAAATTGTAATATCTTATGGACAATATCATAGCTCATATCATTTTAAAGATTATTCAAAACTAAATAGTGAAATATTACAGGAGACTTAAATAACCAATTTGGTGATATAAGTCCAATTACAAGGTATAATTACAACACAACCATATTTTTGATATTTCGATCCCAATGGTTGCTTGTGTGTACACTGTCGTTAGGAAAACGATGCAGCTGAAAAGAAAAATTCATAGCCAATGCATCCATAGGTCAAACCTCAAGCATATGGACCTGAACATCAGCACCCATCACAAGCAGAACATAAAACTCAAATGGAACTTTGAAAGCTTCAACAAGCTTTGACAATTTTTTTCCAACCAACTCTAGCCCTTGAGCATACCCTAACATAATGTCCACGAGTGGAGAGTTGTCGGTCGTTGGCAGTGGGAGCAGAGGGTTGTTGTTGTCTGGAGGGAGTCACTGGTCAAGTCTTGCTCAGGTGCTAAAAGGGTCGTGGAGGCCGCGCAAGAGATAGCAACAGTGGATAGAAGCAGCCACAGAGAGTTGTGAATGGCTGAGGAAGCTACGGCATAGGCCACTGCAGACACGATGAATGGTAGTGGTGGCCTCAGGAACGAAGGCAGCAGGGGTGTTGTTGGACTCCAACCACTGTCTCCAGATCAAATCTGGATTCCTGAAAACCCTCAACAATCCTTCATGTGGAGGTTAAACTCTCAAATGACTTCACAAACACAAAAAAGTAGTTAATAGATGACAACTCCCAATAAAAAAAGATGGTGGAGAGCCTTAATGCTTTGAGTGCAGTTAGTGGAGATGATGAGTGGGTGGACAGCCTTGATGCTCTGAGTGCATTTGAGTGGAGATGATGAGTGTTCTATGATGGTCTGAAACCACCAATTTACCAGCAAGCTCTTTTTGGCATAAGACATTCTGGCATAAGACAACTTGCAGCTGAGCTTTTCGACATCAGACAACTTCTGGCTAGAGTCAACTCTAGAGGGGAAGCCTATTGGCTAATAATATCTCTAATGACTATGAAATGAATGTTCATTTAGCTCAAATATCATGTAAGAATTTGCCTAAGATAAAGAATAAAAATGTCAAGATCTAAAAGAGAAACAAAATGAAATGATCTTTAATTGGTTAGATTCAATTTTGATCAATAATTAATCAATCATAGATAATGGATGTGACTCAATACATAGGCAATGCATGATAACTAGGAGTGATGATAGAGATAAGATATCATATAAGCAAGATGTAATTGCATGTCTACTAAAGGTGGATCATCCTTCATTGTATAACAAAGTCTGTGGATGATACTATGATAATAACATAAAGGTGGGTCTCATAAAAAGAGGCGTGAGACAAGATGAGCCCAAACAAAATTCAAACTCCTAGGTGTCTCAATGACAATTCATATGTAAATGCATTATCCTAAGTAAAATTAGGTAAAGTATAATTAGTAAATACATAATTACACCAATAATTTACATACATCTTAAGCACTCAAGTTAGTTTGAAAAAATACATGTTTTGTAAAAAAAATGATAGATATTTCATTTCTTTCTATGAAAGAAGAGGATTCAAAATAATCCATGATTTCTTACAATAAGAAGGAAAAAAACTTCATAATGATAGTTCTTGAATTTTAATTTGCCTCATTCTTATGCAAATTAAATCACTATAGGAATTTGGAATGATCTTTTATCCTAATTGTGGTATAAATTGCTTAGATAATAATTAGTATGGATGATCCAAAGGAATTATCTTGCTGAGATCTCAGCTCAATAAATGAATAAATCTAAATCCCAGATTCTTATTTCACTCTAATGATTTTTCAAATGCTCAAAAGGTTTTATGAGATATAACATTTGAATTTCATTCTTACTCATTATAATACCTAATAAAAATGGAATACTATCTCATTGTTTAGTTAGTATCAATATAAAGAGGACTATACATCCCTCAATTTATTGTCATAGTTCTTTCAAATCATTGAGAAGCTCTATCATGAGGTCTTAAAAATAGGCATAAACCATAGCTTATATTTTATTGAATTATATACCTTGTGCTCTAGATATTAACATAAGAGCAATACCTAACAAGGTAGGAGAACCATCTATATTTTCTAAAGATAACATATTGGTTTTTTGTACTAATAGAGATCAATTTTAACAAGGCATGCACATAATTCTAAAAATCCTTAAATTAAAAGAAATTACACGATCAAATTTACAAAATGTCATAACCTAAAAATAAAAGCTATTCAAAATTCTTCTTTATTTTTTTTGGTGTGATTTTGGGATCTAGGTAGATTTTCTAATTTTTCTAGACCCAACTAACTAGAATTTTGTCTAATAATATGGAAGAATTATAAATCTCCAAGATAATAGATACGAATATTGCAAATAAAGTCATTGTAATTCCCATAAAAGGAGTAGTTCCCAATCCAAGAGAAACTTTATTAGAGTTTGTATGAAGTGGTTTTATATAATTTCCTACATTAGTTTGTAATGGTCTCATTTAGCTAGAAGTGCTATGAATGGTTTGTGTAGCCTTAAAAAAAAGTATTGGTTATTATTTTATTAACTTTGTATACTATTATGTATATACATAGATAGGATTACCTACCAATGGAAACTATGAACTTAATCTTTATGTCCATATTTCGTTTACTTGTTAGTATGCCCTACACAACTCCTTTGGACAACCTTTTTTGAACCACTTTGAGGTCCTTTTGAAGAGTACAAAGACTTATTGAAAAAAATAGATCTTCCATATTGTGAAGAGAATTTTTTTATAAGAAAGAGGAATAGAAAATTAAAAATTAGTGTTCCCCTTTATTGTGAAATTTAGGGGGTTCTAGGAAGAAAATAGAGAAAAAAAATGATTCCTAAGATTGGTACCAAAAAGGAATGGATAAATCAATGCTTCCATAAATTAGATTATATTTGATAATTTTAGAGAGAGAGAGAGAGAGAGAGAGAGAGAGAGTTTGTACTAATTAAAATTTTTTTTAAGTGCAATGAAAAGAAAAAGATTTTAATTCTTGAGATAGAAATTCTCAATATTGCATTAACAAACAGAGAATAAAATAAATTATACCACTAGTCTTTTAATAGCGGGATCTCCTAGTATTTGGAATGCCCCAAATTCTAGTTGAGCATCAAAATTCAAATCAATGCCAACAAAAACATCTCTAGATAGGGTTCTAGCACTATGCCAAATACATCTAAAAAGCAAAGAAGGGAAATTGTAGAATGCCCAAAGTAAACTAACCCCTTGGACTACTCCAAAAAACACCATTTTATTTCAATGTAGCATGATCTAATTCAAAATTTTCACTACTTGTGCATATCTTGCATATTTTTTGACTATAAAAGGATCACCAAAACTAACTCCATCAAGTTCACCACCATATAATTTTAAGCAGTTGCACCTACTTGTTCAAGACTATATTTGGATTTTTCTCTCCTAAAAGGGACGTCAACTTTCACAATTCCTTCCTTATCTATTATGATGACTAGAAGTGTTCTAGAAAAGGTAGGCATTAGACATCCAAAAATATCATGCCACCTTTTATCTTTAAAAATAGGGTGTTCTAACTAACCAAATGTATTGCAATGTCCATTGTGCATTGTACTCACCTTGAATAACCCCCTTTGACTTGGATTATTCCAAATGTAATCATAAAAACAAAATTTTCAGGAATTTTTTTACAAGACATTTGATAGACTTAGATTTTCAGCTAAAACAACATGAAATCATAGATATATTTCTTGTTGAAAGTATCATTGATCCCACAAGTCATGATTAGGACCAAATAATTCAATCAAAGTGGTTGTAAATATATACCACATTTTTTAATCATAATGAAAGCTACAAAATGTAAAACAATACTACTAGAAATGAGAGTTTCAATATTCTCCATATTTAATCCTTTGTATAAACATTTGGGAGGACAAACTATTAAAATTGATGAAAGAACAACCCTAGAGCTCCTAGAAGAATCACCTACATGTAAACACCTATCACAGAAGGAGAGAAGCAAAAGCTATGGAGGTTGGAATTGCCAAATCCATAGATGAGACATTCTTGATGAGAAAAAAAAGATTGCTATTATCAACAATGAATTAATCTCAATTGAATGTTTACAATGAAATACCATCCTTATAAAGGAGATTAAAACCCTAAAAAGGTTTAACCTAGGTTGCATAATAATAATTAATAAAAGAATTAATTATTAGATGCCCAAAGTTTAGCTTAAGTATACTAGAGTTAATTAGGTAATATCTAATTTCTCTTAACACCTCCCCTTAAGATAAACTTTTGGAGTAGCTAAAAACCTAGAAACTACTACTAAAATTAGAATTGGGTCCCAGCAACAAAGGTTGATGAGGTACCCAAGCACAACCAAATCTTTGAAAAGAGGAGAAATAAAGAAAACCACATGTGAAAAATCCTACTCCAAAAATAGATGGAAAATATGCTAAAAAGACTAGCGAAGGACTGAAGAAGCCTCCAAACTAGGGAATGTCCTAGAAGATAGGAACTAAAAGATGATTATGAAAAACATCACTAAAGCATGTAGCAAAGCTTAAGTAATTGCTAATCTAAAGAACTGCCACTAAAATAGAACTTGACCAAGTAGAGAAGACTTTAATTTGCATAGAATCAAGAGGTACAAAAAGGAAAATAAATAAACTTGAAGATACATATGGCATGAAACTCCAAAGCCTAGAGAGTTGATCAATTAAACCAAGGAAGCATGAGAAATAATAGAAGAAACCCCCTAATGCAAACAAGGGTGAGGTTACATGCAACTGGAAAAGTGGGTCAAACAAATTGCATTTCAAGGAACCACAATAAAGATGCACAAAAGAGTACATATGTGTATACTGAGGTGACCAATCTTAGTCACATCATGAGGCTAATGTCATAGAAGGGACACTCACTGGAGAAAGGAAGATGGCAAAGAAAGGCCAAACATCAACTCCCATGGCACTTTAATCATGAGTAGTGCATGTATAATAAGGAACAAGATATGGTGAATCCCAAAATTATAATAATCTACATGAATGTCCTCAAAAGACACTGCTCAAATAAAAAGCAAAAAGAGGGAAAAAACCTAAAACAAAAAATACAGATACAATATGGCACTTTATCTTAGTGTGTTTGCAAGAATGCATAAAAATGATCTCTAAATAGACCAAAAGAGACATAAGACTAATACAGTAGATAGTACAAGTCATGATGAATCATCTCAAGTAATGAAATTGATCCCCTAACCTAAAGTACTCAAGATATCTACCAAAATGAAAAAATGCATATGATTGAATAGAATGCTCCTAGAGAAGAATCTAGAAAAACAACCAACATCATTGGAAAAATCCTAGAAAGACCTTTCTGACAATATAAAGATTTCGCAAATTAGAGATCAGATAGTCAAGATATGTCTCCTTGCCATAGCACAAGGTAGGACTATCCCCAAAGGAGATGTCCTAGCTGTTGGGCCCACTTGTCGTTGCACCAAAAGCCATGACTGTTAGTGAACATGGAACACCACATAATTAACCACCTGTGGGCAGGGGAGTGCGTCGCATCACCCAACAATCTCCCCCTCGACGCGCATACCAGGTGCTTACGTGGGTTGAGAAGGCACTAGGGAGATTTGAACCCATGACCAGGCCAAAACCAGGCTCTGATACCAATTGTTGGGCCCACTTGCCGTTGCACCAAAAGCCATGACTATTAGTGAACATGGAACACCACATAATTAACCACCTGTGGGCAGGGGAGCACGTAGCATCACCCAACACTAGCCCCTAGCTATATAACCAAATAGCAAAAATACAATAGTAAGAAGCAACAATACAAGATCTGATACCAAATAAAATAATTTATTCATAAAATAACTGTTACATGTAATATGTTGCGCTATAAGGCCTTCTCAGTTTTGGCCAAATTCAATAGAAATTACAATAACAATTCTACAAGATCCCTCAAGATCCCACTTACAAAAACCAATCCCAGCTAGCCTTGATCTGTAACATAACAACAATCTACAAGAAACCACCAGGTAAATCTAAACTTGTGCTCACAAGCCCACCAAGCAATCTCCTTGTTTTCCAGCTGTAGCCCTAGCTCTGCTCCAACTTTATCTTAGATCCAAGTGTAAACTACCTCACATTTAGCACTCTATCCACACACTCACAACTCCATCATAATCCTGCTATAAATTGCCTCACATTCAGTGCACTGTCCATAGACTCAAGAAAACTTGCTCTTCAGTTGCTCCCACACTCACTCCTCCTTTGAATGAATGAATCATTCCATCATGAATGACTAAAAGACTTCATCACAACCCTTACTATACCAATATAAGCCACAAGTCAACCCAAAATGCCAAAAACTAACATTAAATACTTGAAAAGCCACAAGTCGGCCTCCAATAGCAACTAATTGTCTAGAAATCAATACTTGAGAAAAATCACGATATCTCCTTGCTTTGATTGAATTAGAACTCATGATTCAAACTAAAGGTAGAAATTTATGTCCTCTACAATACATTAGAGGAAAAAAGGTTGATTCACCAACGATAAGTGTGCATCCATCCTGAAAGTCAAGCATAGAAAATTGTTGCACAAAAGTGCCAGAAATTGATACTCTGGGAGAATTGCCATATCTCCCAACTAATGAGGAATTAGAACTTGTGCCTTTGATACAAGGAATTAAACTAGGCCCTACTCAATCCATAAAAGGAATATACTCTCATTCATTGCACAAAATTAGTTATATGCCCTACAACAGCCACCTAGAAACTTGATAACACAATTCCAGCAGCAAGGTACAAACAACTCAATCCATCCAATCTCTATGCAATCATGAGAAAAGGTTCTCCAACATTTCCAACACATCCTTAACCATGAAAAGTATAACTTCACCAAAATCCAAGCTCGATGCTCTTGCATTAGATTCCCCAAGTAAATAGAAAATTAAGTTCCATATTTTGATGCCCAAAGAAAGGTCTACAACCAACTTCATGTTTACAAAAGGCTTCCACTTCATCAAAGTCAATAGAAAAAAATCTAAAAATCAACCATCTATGCTTCATCCACTAAAACATTAGAATCAAATACATATCAACAACCTAATCAACATGATCACACCCAAGAACAAACTAAATATAATGCTTCATCAACAAACTCTCATCAGCAACTAGTGAATCCACACTAGCAGGAAAAAACTTCACATCAGCAGCAACATGTAGATTCAAATCCCAAAGAAGAAGAACATGTAAATCCTTAGCCATGTCAACCATTGGCAAATCAGGAACATACAGATCCGCAGTATCATGTAGATCCAAAACCAAATCAGCAACAACATATGAATTCAAATCCATATCAATAACCATATGCAAATCCTTATAATCAACAATCACAACAATCTCATTGCTCACAACAAGATGCTCTGCAACATTCAATTCATCACCAACAGTTAACCCATCATCCATGACCAAGTGCTCTACAATTTCCATGATAGACCCAGCCAACTAATCATAAAAACCAATGTCTATTCCAGCATCAACAAGGTTAGGAATATCTTTAGCAACAACCTCTAGATTCTCGACAAGTTCTGTATCAAACTTCACAAATTGATCAACAAAACCAACCTCTTCCACCTTGACCTTGCTATGTCATTTTCTCTCACAAACAAGTCTCTTAACTGACCAAACAACTCTCTTTCATATCAGTAGACTCCAACTCCAAAAACATCAATGAAATGCCTTCCTCATCATATCCTTATCTCAATCATTTGAACTAGTTTTAAACTGAGAAACTACCTCCTTAGGTTGATCAGCTAAACTAGCTTCACGTCAATAAAACATCTTAGAAAACCTCCTTTCCAGCACATCATAGAGATTTGCAATCATCTTAGGGTCCAATCCTCTCAGAGCCATCTCCCAAGATCTTTGTAAACCCTTTGCAACAAATCCTTCCCATGCTCCTTGTGATAAAACTAATTTTTTTGCAAGTCAAATCACAACCTACCACCTCGCATGAACAATTAGGAACCAAATCACATGTCTAGGACCATGGATCTGGAATCCACAAACTCTATGCAATCATGCCTCAATAAGATCAGTCCTCCATCTTTTTGTTCGTTGATCCATCTGTAAACCCTCTAAATTTTCAAGTCAAAACCATGATCTACCACCTCACAACCAAGAGTTCTAGGACTCCAAAAAGAAAATTCACCAACAGATCAAGAACAATTCAGATCTACTTCTCCAACCCATGTCCTAGTACAAATTGCCACAACTTTGGTGATATGTCTACACACTCAGGAACTACCTTCACTCTGATACCACCTGATGTAGCACAAGGTAGGAGTATCCCAAAAGGATATGTCCTAGCCCTTAGCTATATAACCACATAGTGGAAAAACAATAGCAAGAAGCAACAATGCAAGATTTGATACCAAATACAATAATTTATTCATAAAATAACTATTACATGTAATGTGTCTAGTCGTAAGGCCTTCCCAGTTATGACCAAATACAATAGAAATTATAATAATAGTTCTACAAGATCCCTCAAGATCACAATTACAAAAACCAATCCCAACTAACTTAGATATGTAGCATAATAGCAATCTGGAGGAAACTACCAAGGAAATCTAAACTTGTGCTCACAAGCCCACTAAGAAATCTCCTTGTTTTCTAGTTGCAACCCTAGCTCTGCTCCAACTTTATCCAAGATACAAGTGTAAACTATCTCACATTCAGTGCTCTATCCACACACTCACAACTCCATCATAATCCTACTATAAACTACCTCACATTTGGTGCTCTATCCACAAACTTAGGAAAACTTGCTCTTCAGCTGCTCCCACACTCACTCCTCCTCTAAATGAATGAATCATTCCATCATGAATGATTAAAAGACTTCACCACAACCCCTACTTATACAAATCTAAGCCACAAGTCAGCCCAAAATGCTAAAAAATAACATTAAATACTTGAAGAGAAACAAGTTAGCCTCCAATAGAAATTAATTGTCTAGAAATTGATACCCAAGAAAAATCATGATATCTCTTAGCCCCGATTGAATTAGAACTTTTTCTTTAGATAAAAGGTAGAAATTTGGGTCCTCTACAACACCTTAGAGGTGCAAAGGCTGATTCACCAAGGATAAGCGTGCATCCATCTTAAAAGTCAAGCATAGCAAATTGTCATGAAAAACCACTAAAAATTGATAGTTCGAGAGAATCACCATATCTGCCACTTTCTCCTTTGACATAAGGAATTTCTATAGACCCTCTTCAATATATATAAGAAGCATCCTCTCATTCATTACAAAAAATTAGTTACAAACCCTGCAACAAGCACCCAAAAACCAGAAAACATAGTTCTAGTAGCAAGGTACAAATAGCTCAAACATTAACTCAATCCATCCAATCTCTATGCAATCGTGTGGAAAGGTTCTCTAATGTGTTTCCAACACATACCTAACCATGAAAATTATAACTCCACCAAAATCCAAGCTAAATGCTCCTACATCACTCCTAGAGTGCAAAATTGTACCCCTGACTTTGACAAAATAAAATGCCATCAAAGGCTCATCAAAACTTAAAAACACATGTACCATTGTGATAGACTTGGAACCATATTTCTAGAGATATCTCATTTTTTAAAAATGGAGTCTATAAGCCTAAGATATGAGTAAAAAAATGAAGGTAGGTCCAAACAGAGCCCAAGGAGGTGACAAGATATGTTAATGTAGTACTAACATGGTGCCAATGTTAGCAAGTGATGAGCCCAAATTCAATTTTCAAACAACTGTCAAAGCAAAAAAATTCTAGAAAATGATCCCTACCGAAAAAAATCTAGTCTCCAAAAACAAAACAAAGAAACAACAATGTTGTCGATAAAAGAGTCAATGTCAAAATAATTTGGTGGCCAAAAAAGGAAATTTCCATGTATTGGAGAAAATATGCATCTTGCCAAAATAATGGAAAAAATGAACACTTAAGCCCATAAAGTCATCACCAAAATCACTTCCCCCAAAAAGAAATGTTGATGTGGGACAATGAGGATCCAAAGCCTATAGAAGAAAAGCCTACCAAGGGATTGAAACCTACGGTTGTTTATCCTCCTTATTTGCAGATTATCACGAAAGTAATTACAACCCTCAACGTACAGTTGAAGAATCTAATGAAATGTGGAAAGTTGACCAAAGTAAAGGCCTCATACAAGCTTACCATTGTCAAGGCACCTACAATTGCAAAGCCTATGGAAAAGAAGAAACCTACAGCAAGACAAATGAAGTAAAAAAATTGTCCACACAAAAATGCATTTGTTTGTTAATTTCCCTGAAACATGGGAAGGCATTAAAGATCCTACGCAAGAGTGCCCATTTACATAAATCAAAGGAAAAACCCTGTAGATTCAAACAACCAAATCCACACAAGTAACTCCATCACCACTTGCTTCATGCCAAAACCACCATTATAAATCACCACCATGGGAAACCAATGGATTGATGACATGAGCATGTTAGGTGCAGTAAACAAGAGGCTCGACATGTTGATTGGAAGCTACACATAACATGTCCTCCAAAGTTTCTTTCAAACCAGACAAATTGGTCAAACTTCAAAAATTTTGCCAATTAATTCCATGTCAAATGTTGAAATTAATGGCACTGTTGATAAAGTGGCTGAAAAAAAAGGGTATGGACTAGTCACCAACCTATTATGTAGAGAGCAGACATAGTGCTTGGAGCATGGATTACATAAGGAGAGTCACATTAAGAGTAAAATTGGGTGTACCTACATTGGGCAAGCTATTGACAGAGGGTGAAGTGCCATAACTAGTGGGGGCTCTACTAAACTCACAATGTGCATCCTCTAATCAAGGAAACAATGTATCCATATGGCATGTGGTAACCAACCTAGGGGGCCATGAATCTACATTCAAAGTAATGGTGTGGATCATTAGAGACAATAAGTTCCAAGCTATTGAAGTCACTAGAAATATGACCAAAAACAAATCATGTGTTGAATCCACATTAAATAGAGAAAAAGGGCCAAGAGATGCAACAAGAGGTACAACCCAAACTAATGTGCTTCCAAACTGAGAAACCACCATCCTACAGATACCGCAAAGGTGAGCTACAATTGAAGGAGCTTTGGGTTGCAGGATGTGATAGTGATTAGCTAAGAGTCAAAAAAATGACACGTCTCCCAAACCTCATAGCAACCCAAAAATGGACCCAATGGAAAGATACCACCCAGTCTCCAAAAATGGGTAGAGGACAACCTTGGGTAGAATGCACATGTACCAGCAATTGTCCTATCCAAATAAAGGTGTGATTCAAAAAGGAATTTGGTCCTTTCTATTTAAACAGACTCATTCTCATATGCAAATTTTTGTTAAAAACTAAACAAAAAAATTCCATTATCATTTGATTGTTTTTTCATTAAAAAAAAAATACACACTGCCCCGATTTGTGTATCCAGGTCAAAATGACCTGTGTGCAAAAAAAAATTTTGCCTCAGATTTCAACAATGCCCAAATTGGACATATTTTATATGGAAATGGAGGTTTTCAAGTTCTTTGAGATCAATGGTGATGTCCATTTGGGCTCAAAGTGCTCTGAAAATAGGTCCTCCCCTGGTAAATCGAGTATAAAATCCTATGAAAGTCACATATCTAAAAATTGGTGCCAAAAACCTTAAGAACGAAACAAGGGCATGAAGATCTTGAGCTTTGATACTATGTTGAAGTTGATAAATGATCAACACCCTATAGCTCCCAAGAATCACCTGCATGCAAATACCTATCACAAAAAGAGAGAAGTAAAAGCTATGGAAACTAGAATTGCCAGATCCATAGACTTGATGAGCAAAAAAAAAGAATGCTATTATCAACAATGAATTAATCTCAATTTAATGTTCACAATGAGATATTTTCCTTATAAAGGAGATCAAAAATCTAAAAATTTCTAATCTAGGTTGCATAATAATAATTAATAAAGAATTAGTTATTAGATTCCTAAAGTTTATCTTAAGTATACTAGAGTTAAGTAGGAAATATATAATTACTCTAACACAAACATGGAGATGGAATATACCATCTAATATAGTCAATATACCTATTGCAATATGATGAGAAAATATTCCTTCCAGATCTAAAGGATCAAACCCTTCAACTCTCCATGCTAGATTTATCATTTGTATTTTCCCAATTAGTCCATAAGGATAAGACACCCATATTCCAACTCAAACTCGTTACATAAAATGCTTGGAATCCAAAATGAGATACTCCTAAGAGGAATAAATGAATTCTAAATATCTTAAGAAAAATGTAAAGAAGATTTTTGATGCAGAGATAAACTCAACGGAAGCAAAAATAAAAGGAACCACTGCTAGCAAGAGATAGATAATAAAATTATTCTAATTGGTTTATCAAATAAATAGCATATACACTTGCTCTCCTACATATTTCTTCTCTCTGTAACTTCGCATCCAAAACCTTGACCTAAACCTAAACCTAAAAACTCTATTTATACTTGCTAGGACGGTTTATGGAACATTCTAGATTATTAAAAAATAGGAAAACTAACCCAAAGAGACTTCATGCCAAAATGGCTTATAGAATACTCTAGATCAATATAGAATAGGGAAGAATGACCCCACAATGATCTGAACGAATCCCAAGAGAAGATCTTATCCTAATGATGAAATTGGGATAAATTCTTCATGCAAAAATCATGTCCAAAATATTTTATGTGGGTGCTCCTACATCATTCTCCCCAGGAAATTTAATCTCAAGCCCACTTGAGATGAGCACTTGTAGAGTGGTACCCTACTTCTTGATATCTTGTTCGATCATCCACACAACATCTACATTTGAATAACCTTTGATTTTTACCAAATACTGCTTGTACTATTTCCTCTTGTCTTCTTTATGATTTTGGTGTCAAGTATCCTTTCTAGCTATGGTGTCTGCTTAAATGGTAGACATTCAATGTCTTCTATATCAACAATCTATCCTATATCAACTTCTTCATTGGGTGTTTTGAATGGTGTGAGGTTTGCTATGTTAAAGATGGGACAAATGCCAATCTCATGTGGCAATCGAATCTCATAAGCATTGGTTCCAAACTTCTTCAATATTTGATAAGGACCTAGTTTTCTCAACATAAGCTTGGTAGATTTACCTTTTGATAGCCTCTCTTTCTTGAGATTTGCCCATACTAAATCTCCCACTTCAAATTCTAAGTGTCTCCATTTCTTATCTACATACTTCTTATACTTGTCAGAGGTTTGTTGGAGTTGTTCTTTGACTTCATCATGGATTTCTTTTATGGTTGTAGCAAATTCTTCTCCTTGGGCACTAACTTGTTGTTGTGAACTCATATCAAATAACTCAAAAATCCCTCTAGGATGAATTCCATACACCACTTGAAATGGAAACTTTGTTGTACTTCTATTGATGGAGTCATTATATGCAAATTTAGCTTGGGATAGGATTACATCCCATTTTGTTGCATGTTGTCTTGTGAATGTTCTAAACAAATTGCCCAATGTTCTATTAACTACCTCTGTTTGGCCATCAATTTGAGGGTGGTAGGATGATGAGAATGATAAATTGGTTCCAAGTTTCCTCCATAAAGTTCTCCAAAACTGCCCTACAAACTTCACATCCATGTCTGAAACTACACTAAGGGGCAGCCAGTGAATCCTTATGACTTCCTTGAAAAAGAGATTTGCTATATGAGAAGCATCATTGGTTGACTTACATGGTAAGAAGTGAGACATTTTTTTGAACCTATCTACTACAACAAATACACTATCATGCCCCTTTGTTTCTATGGCATCCCCATTACAAAATCTATCATTATGCTTTCCCAGGGTCTAGATGGTATTGGCAAAGGTTGATAAAGCCCTGCATTTGTAGTCCTTCCTTTGGCCCTTGGACAAATCATACATGTTTCCACAAAGTTTCTAACATTAGTCTAAAGTTTAGGCTAATAGTAGTACCTTCTAACTAATTCTAAGGTTTTATCCAAACCAAAATGTCCCTTCATTGTTCCATTATGCTTCTCTTGGATATTATTTATCCTCATAGAACGCCTGGGTACACATAGTTGTCCTCCTTTGAAAAGAAGATTGTCTTGTATCAAAAAACTAGGATAATCAGCATGGTATCTTTCACCAAACTCCATACATAGCTTGTTGATGTTGCCAAAATTTGGATCTACTACATACATGTCCTTGAGTGCTTCAATTCCCACACATTCTAGTTGTTTCTGGGAGACAGTCAGATGCCTTCTACTAAGAGCATCAACAACCTTTTTTGATATGCCCTTCTTATGCTTGATGCTGAAGGTATAGGCCTATAAATACTCCACACTTTTCATGTGCCAATGACTTAATTTGTCTTGGCTATTTAGAAAACTAAGTGCTTGGTTATCGATATACACAACAAACTCCTTTGGCAACAAGTAATGTCTCCACCTTTTGAGAGCTTGAACCAATGCATGCATTTCTAGGTCATATGAAGAGTATTTTTGCTTGGCTTCATTGAGCTTTTCACTTGAAAAAGCCACTGGTTTTCCTTCTTGACTAAGAATTACCCCTATAGCAACCTTGCTAGCATCACATTCTACTTGGAAGACTTTGTTAGAATTAGGTAAAGAAAGAATTGTCTGCTCACTAACCTTTTTCTTGAGCAATTCAAAAGCTTCATTTGCTAATTGACTCCATGAAAACTTACACTTCCTTCCTCCTTTAATAGTTTCTAACATAGGAGAACATATATGACTGAAATTTCTTATGAATTTCCTATAAAATGTAGCAAGACCATGAAAGCTTCTAACATCTCCAACTATTTTTGGGGGTGGCCAAGATGGTATAGCACTTACCTTATCTTTATCCATCTTCAAGCTACCTTGGGAGATCACAAAACCAAGATATGTCAGCTCCTCTTGCATGAACAAACACTTTTTGAAGTTTATTACCAATTTCTCCTCATAAAGTCTTCTCAAAACCATGTCAATGTGCTCTAGGTGTTCTTCCTTTGTCTTGCTGAAAATTAATATGTCATCTAAATATACTATGATGAACTTGCCATTGAAGTCTTTGAGTATTTCATTCATAAGTCTCATGAAGGTACTAGGAGCATTAGAGAGTCCAAATGGAATTACCTTTCATTCATATAATCCATCATTGGTTTTGAATGTTTTCTTCCACTCATCTCCAGCTCTTATCCTTATTTGATGGTACCCACTTTTTAAGTCGATCTTGGAGAAATACTTTGCACCTCCCAAACAATCAAGAAAATCTTCAATTCCTGGAATTGGAAACCTATATATCTGATTGTAATCTTATTAATGGCTCTAGAATCAACACACAACCTCTAGATTCCTTCCTTCTTGGGTTCCAAAATAGTAGGTACAACACATGGGCTTAAGCTTTCCATAATCAAACCATAATCGAGTAACTCTTTTACTTGTCTAGCAATCTCCTCATTTTGTTGAGGTGTCATCTTGTATGTAGCCTTATTGGGTAAAGTAGCTCCAGGAATGAAATCAATACAATGACTAATGTCTCATATAGGTGCTAAAAAGACCTTGGCATACCTTCTAAAATCAAACCTTCATACTTATCCAAAAGTTCTTTCACTTTATTAGTAATCACCTTCTTTGTTTTAGCCTCCTTTCTATCATTTTTAATGGGTTCTTGTGGTTGTGGGTTAGGCAACAAAAAAACACAAGGTTTAGGTTCATCTTTCATGTCTCCTAAGAATTCTTTTTTATCAACCATCATAATCTTGGCTTCCCTCTCTTTATTTTCTTCCACTTCTTCATGATCAGCAAATGGAATCAATCTAATCACCTTTCCATCCTTCTTGATGGTGTATATATTGAGTTTTCCATCATGTTGTGCTTGCAAATCATACTATCAGGGCTTACCAAATAATAGGTGGCATGCATCCATGTCAACAATATCACACAAAATTATATCCTTATACTTTCCAATCTAAAAATCAACCCATGATTGCTCATTTACAAGAGCTTCTTGACCCTTTGTTAGCCATGACACATTATAAGGAAAAGGATGAGGTATTCTCCTAAGCTTTAACTTCTCAACCATCCGAAGAGAAACTAAATTCTCAGTAGATCCTGAGTCAATAATGACTTTACATACCTTACCTCCAGATTTGCAAGCAGTCCTAAAGATAGTTTTCCTTTGTGGTGGTTCCATGGTAGTAGGCACTTTCAAAAGTGTTCTTTTCATCATTAAATTTTCTCCTCTTTTAGTTACACTATGTGAGTCAGCCATCTCCTTCTCTTAGTATTCATCATCTTGTACCAAATGTGTTCTTCTTTAACCTTGTGAACTTGAATTTTCTCTATCCAAACACCTAGATGCATAATGTCCCTCTGTATTGCAATTGAAACAAATAATTGGACTTTCCTTCTACCACCAAATCCACCTCTTGAATTGCCTCTTCTACCTCTAAAGTTACCTCTGAAATTTCCTTCACTTTGACTAGTTTCTTGCTTTATCTCCTTATGATCTTCATGGTTTTGTCCTCTTCCTTGGAAATTTCCTCTTCCCCTTTGATTTCTTCCTCTTCCTTTGCTATTTTGTTCTTGCCTTCTTTTCAATTTGGCTTCCACTTTCAATGCTAGTTGATAACATTTATGTATTGTATCAGGACACAATAAATTAAGTTCTTCTTGAGTGTTCAACCTCAATCCATTGAGATATCTAGCAACTTTTAGACTTTCACATTCACTCTGCTTTGCCCTTAAGGCTTAATTTTTGGAATTCTTTAGTATAGGCTATGACATCTAGCTCCTTTTGTCTTAAAATTTGTCTCCTTTGATGAAGCTAGATTTTATAATCCTTAGGTAAGTATGTTTCTCTCACCTTGGCACACATCCTTTCCCATGAAGTTATCATGTTTGACCCTTTCTCCTTGAGTGAAATTCCACCAAGTGAGGGCTGGTCCCTTCAACTTTGACTTGGCAATTTTTACCTTGTCCTTTTCTGCTATATTTTCACATTCAAAATGGTTGTTCAAGGCTTCTATCCAATCCACAATAGCATCAACATCCATCTTTCCTGAGAAGATGGGTAGGTCACCTTTGGCATCCTTCTTGCCAACTCTTTCAAGGGCTTATATGAAGTATCTCTAATCTACAAGTAATTTAACTAACTCCTACTCAAGGGTATCCTCTTTTTCCCCTTCTTCCTCTTGCTCTGAGAAAATCTTCTCTCTATTTTCCATCTAGCCCTTCAGCTTCTCAAATTCATCTAATAACCACTTATTGATTTTCTCATGTTCTTGCATCTTCTTTGGCAACTCAGCATTGGTGACCATGTTTGATGTTTCAACTTCTGATTTTGATCCAGACATAAAATCTAATTACCTCATGAGTTTTCCCCAAGCTCTAATACCAAAAATGATGTAGAGATAAACTCAACGGAAGCAAAAACAAAAGGAACCAACACCAACAAGAGATAGATAATAAAATTCTTCTAATTGATTTATCAAATGAATAGTATATACACTTGCTCTCCTATCGATTTCTTCTCCATGTAACCTTGTATCCAAAAACTTGACCTAAACCTAAACCTAAAAACTTTATTTATGCTCGCTAGGATGGTCTACAGAACATTTTAGATTATTACAAAATAGGAAAACCAACCCAAAGAGACTTTCTGCCAAACAACTTACAGAATACTCTAGATCAATATAAAATAGGGAAGAATGACCCCACATTGATCTAAATGAATCCCAAGAAAAGATCTTATCCTAATGAAGAAATCAAGATAAATTTTTCATGCAGAAATCATGTCCAAAATATTTTATGTGGGTCCTCCTGCACGAATTTTCCTGTATAGGAGTCATGAAATATGTTTGGTTCCAAATATACCCAATGTCATATAGTAGGTAGAAACAACAAGCCAAAAAACACAATATGATCCCCCTTCATGCTTTCATAACTCCAAATACTTGTATTAGATATATAGTTTCTCCAATTATACTCCATCCATAACATGAATCCTTTATTCTTAAATAATTCATAAAAGGTATAACCAACATACCTTGTCACCTCATTGGATCAAGAATATGATCAGATGGACCAAAAAATGTTAATTTGTAAGAGCCATTGAGCTAGGCCATTCAAAAAATGCAAACTTTGCACTTAATGATTTCCAATTTCTTTACAATTCTAAACATTGTCATTGCTTTTGCTCTAGTGTCCCACCACTTCTTGATAAAATCCACAAATTGTGGGTGTGATCGCAACATAATCTCATATCTAAAAGGTTTGTATCCTTGAGGATTTCTCTTAGCCCAACTTAACATGATCATGGAGTGATGAGAAATCATCTTGGGAAAATCATGTAGAGAAGAAAGAGGGAGGCTTTCCTAGCCAGCAGAAATTAACACCCTATCCAACCTCATTTGGATGAGATTTTTATCCATTCTATTATTACATGAAGTGAAGGGAGAGTCTTAGAGGTCAATCTCTAGGAGGTCATTGTGTCTAAGAAATTCATTCAAATCATACATGCTCTTTGAGTAATCCTCTAATACCTCTCTTTTTTCAAAGGGATAAAGGGGTATGTTGAAATCACCAGCATAAATACAATTAGTAACTTTAAGAAAACCAATAACCATAGAGGCCTCCTCCCAAACTTGCAACCTTCTAGCCCATGTATTAGGAACAGAGAAATTAAATAAAAATAAGCTAATATCATTCTCCATAAACTCAACCACCAGGAAATGAGGATTTGAAAAAATAGCTCTACCTAAAATCTTGTTGAGGTCCCATATAGTCGCAATGCCTTTGGACACATCAATCACCTCACTATAAAAGAAAATTGCACTAGACCATATATAGGCCATCAAGCTTTCAAAATTTTGAACTATCATTTTAACTCCCGAATAAGAATAATATCAACTTTGTATTCAATAATATTGTTCTTAATAATATATTTTTTCCTATGGCTATTGAGCCCCCTAACATTCCAAGAGATGATCTTAATTTGAGTTTCCTCCAAGCTAAGTTGAGTACCTTGACCAATATCCTCAAAGTTACCTTTAACTAGATGGACACATAAATTCTTGAGGATCATATTCATTTGTTACATAAACATAGATTGTTAAAGTCACGACATTTGTTCTTTTACTAAAATAACACGTAAGGAAATGATCTTTCAAAATAGTCTCATCTTGTATTTTTCTTTAGATGACCTAAACATCACACACTAAGACTTGATTCCTAAGTTACAAGTGTTAAATAGTCAAACTTGACTTCATTTTGCAACTTAAATCAATGTAATATTTAAAATTGACCATCTTCTTCTTCCAAAACTAATTTTATTAAGATATCTTGATATTATTTTTGTCCTTTATATTAGATGATTCATAAGACAACCATTTGCTCATTTCATACCTTATTGAAATATATCTTAAATGTAAATGTTTATTATTTTTTGTGATATACATAGAATGTCTAAAAATAAATTTTGTCCGTAGAATATCTTATTTTGAATACAAATAGTGGTTAATAAGAAATTATTTTAAAAGCCATATTACCGTTAGATAGAAATACATAAAAGCTGTAACTCTCACATAGGCGTCTATTCATGATACTGGGTAAGACGGTTTGAATCAGACTTTATTGGAGTTTGAGGGAAGGGAAGGCACAAACGAACTGGCAAGCATCTTCCCACCACGCATCGACGGAAGTGATAGGGCACGATAAATGCTCATATTTATCGTCTAATGAAACTAAACGAAACAGCAATTCGTCAGCATTTATGGACACCGTAATAAGACAATTTAGGACAATATAAGTTATCCAGATGTCACATAGCATAAGTATTTTAAAGTGTGTTGATGGTCATCCTGCGTGTCCCAAATATGTACGTTGGAGAGTTATGAGATGTGAATGCGGTTGGGCGCGGCGAATGCGCAGCCCAGTGTAGACTCTACAGCGACCCAGACGTGGAGTGGTGGAAGAGATTAGAGAGAAAGGGAGGGAGCATGGGCGTATACAAGGCCGAGGGAAGGCAGGCATTAAGCAAGCAAGCGAGAGTGTGATCAAAGTGAGAGAAAGAGAGAGAGAGAGATTTGAGTAGTTAAGAGCAATATTCATCGGCATCTCGATATTCGCGGAAATGGAGAGGACGTGGCCGGTTGTGGTGGTGGTGGTGGTGTTGTTGGGAATGAGGGAGGCTGCAGCAGCAGGCGGAAGCATCGCGATATACTGGGGGCAGAACGGTAACGAAGGGAGCCTGAGCAGCACGTGCTCGACAGGCAACTACGAGATAGTGATCCTGGCATTTCTGGCAAGCTTCGGCAACGGGCAGACGCCGATGATAAATCTGGCGGGGCACTGCGACCCGTCCACGAAAGGGAGCTGCAGCGGGGTGAGCAGCGACATAAAGGCGTGCCAGAGCAGGGGAGTGAAGGTGCTTCTGTCGCTGGGCGGAGGAGCGGGCAGCTACTATCTGAGCAGCGACGCAGATGCCCAGAGCGTGGCCTCCTATCTGTGGGACAACTACCTCGGAGGTAGTTCCGACTCCAGGCCCCTCGGAGACGCCGTTCTGGACGGCATCGACCTGGACATCGAGGGGGGCACCAGCGAGCACTGGGGAAGCCTCGCCAAGTACGTCAAGGGCTACGGATCAGGTAACATCCTTGTCACCGCAGCTCCCCAGTGCCCGTTCCCCGACGCCTACTTGGGGACCGCTCTCACCACCGGTCTCTTCGACTACGTCTGGGTGCAGTTCTACAACAACCCTCCATGTCAGTACGGCGGTGCAGGCTTCCCCGACGCCTGGAAGCAGTGGACCTCTTCTCTCCCCTCCTCTGCCCAGATATTCCTCGGCCTCCCTGCCTCCTCCACAGCTGCCGGCTCCGGCTACGTCCCTCCGCCCACCCTCATCTCCGACGTGCTCCCCGAGATCCGCACCTTTCCCAACTACGGCGGGGTCATGCTCTGGTCCAGATACTACGACCTCCAGGACGGCTACAGCTCCGCCATCAAGAACGCCGTCTAGGCACACTCCCTTACCCCTCACCCTTCCACTCCATTTATACCCCTTATCATACCATACTATGCTTCTTATGACCCACTTCTCTTTCTTTTGCACTTCTTTGTGCATTCTTACTATTATACTAGTGTGCTATACTACTTGTTAAACGTCGCTCCTCTCTAGAAATAATTGCGTACATCTGTTAAGTTTGATCAATTAATATTTTATCTCTTATTTTGTATCACAAGGGAAAAAATGGATGGAACGATATCACACTTCAAACATTGGATATGGTTGAGGTTTAATCCAACACGTCACACAAAGTAGCAACAAATTTAATCATTTTTCAATACTGTAAATATAAGTTTTCTATTATTAACCAGTAAATTATTATTATTTATTAAAAAAACATGACGTATGGAATGAAAAACATTCTAAAGTTTGCATGGAATTGACTTGTCATTTGAGATGAAATACAAGATAGTAGGCAATCAAATCATGTAATAATGAGACTCACGGTTATATCATAAAATAGATATAAATCACCAAGCTTGCCTCATTTATTAAGAAGGTCTTATCCATCAAGAATTGGCTTCAAGCCCATACGGCATCTTCTTGAATAGGATGTTCTATTAGTTTAGTTTCATTCCTCATGAGACGAGAAAATTATCTACTATAACACAAACCAAGAGAACCTATATCATAAATTTGTGGGTGTGTAAAAGTCCAACAAAGTTGTGGAGATCAACATGATGAATATGGCCTAATCTATAAGCAAAGGTTGATGACATACTTGTCTAATATCATTTAAAATATGTCCTTATTGACATTATTGAGCACAAGGACTACTTATTTTAAGAGGGAAAAAGTTATACTAGGGTGCATAGATGAGTGATCAAGAGGAGCTTATTGGTGAGAAACTTCTTTTAAATAGTCCATTCAATGACACTAAGATGTACTACTTGAACTGTTTACTTATGAAAAAGAGTATAATTATCAAATATTATACAAAATCAATTACCTATGTCCTATAGTTTGAAGTGTTATTGAATGTAATCAATTGTATTGTAATACTCAAATATGTACTGGATATATTGTAATAAATTCAAGCTTGGAAAATTAGTATATTATATGTTATTATTTATTCATAGAGGTGAAAGTGGGTGGAATGATATCATATTTCAAATGCTATTAATTTGACACAGAGGATATAATAAAAAACATTTTAGTCATATCATTAAAAGTATATAAATCGCCAAACTTACCTCGGTCATTAAGAGAGTCTTATTGATCACGAATGCCCTTGGGCCCACATGGTATCTCCTTCAATAGCATGGTCTAGTAGTTGAGCTTTTGTACTTATCTCCTTAAACATTGCTCCTCTCTAGAAATAATTTTGTACATTTGTTAAGTTTGATCAATTAATATTTTATATGTTATTTTGTATTCATCAAGGAAAAAATGGATGGAATGATATCCCAATTCAAACATATTGTATATGGTTGAGGTTTAATCCAACACGTTAGACAAAGTACCAACAAATCTAATCATTTGAATTCAATAGTGTAAATATAAGTTCTCTATTGAAAAGTAAATTATTAATATTTATAAGAAAAATATGACATGTGGAATGAAAAATATTCCAAAGTTTGCATGGAATTGACTTGTCTTTTGAGATGAAATATAAGATAGTATGCAATCAAATTATGTAATAATGAGACTTACAATTATATCAGAAAATAGATATAAATCATCAAGCTTACCTCATTTATTAAAAAGGTCTTATCCATCAAGAATTGGCTTCAAGCCCATATGGCATCTTCTTGAATATGATGTTCTAGTAGTTTTGTTTCATTCTTATGAGATGAGAAAATTATCTACTATAACACAAACCAACAGAACCTATATCATAAGTTTGTGGGCATGTAAAAGTCCAACAAAGTTGTGGAGATCAACACGATGAATATGGCCTAATCTCTCTGCAAAGGTTGATGACATGCTTGTCTAAGATCATTTAAAATATGTCCTTATTAACATTACTGAGTACAAGGATTACTTCTTTTAGAAAGAGTGGAAAGTGATACTAGGGCACATAGATGACTGATCAAGAGGAGCTTATTGGTGAGAAACTTCTTCAAACTGTCCATTCAATCACACTAAGATGCATTACTTGAATTGCTTACTTATGAAAAAGAGTATAATTATCGAATATTTTATGAAATCAATTACCTATCTCCTATAGTTTGAAGTGTTATAGAATGTAATTGGTTGTATTGCAATACTCAAATATGTAACATATATTATAAGAAATTCAAGCTTGGAAAATTAGTATATTATATGTTATTGTGTATTCATAAGGGGAAACGTAGGCAGAATGATATTATATTTCAAATGCTATTAATCTGACACAAAGGATAAAACAATTTTTTTTTAAGTCATATCATTAAAAGAATATTTAAATCGCCAAGCTTACCTTAGTCATTAAGAGAGTCTTATTCATCACGAATGCCCTTGGGCCCACATGGTATCTCCTTCAATAGCATGGTCTAGTTGTTGAGTTTTGTTACTTATCAGAAAAGGAAATTGTCTACTATAACACCAACACAGAGCTCATATCTTATAAGGCTATAGGTAGATAGGCATCCAATAAAGTTGTGCAGATCCACATGGCAATTATTACCTAATCTTTGTGCAAAGGTTGATGATGTTAATGTCTAAGATGTTTAAACTTAAATATCCTTACTGATATTCTTAACTACATGAACCACTTCCATTAAAGGGAGAGGATAGTGATTCTCTTGCATTCATTTGGGGTGAATAGCTGAGTGACCATGAAGAGCCTATCAATGATCAACTTCTCTCCATTAATTAATTTAATGGTAATAAGACATGATACTTAATTATTTACCTATGAAAAAGAACTGCATGATGATCAAATATTATAGTAAAAAAATTACTACAATGATAATTTTTATGCCCATTTTATTGCCTTTCCCATTCAGTCTTTCTTATTCATTTTCAATCAATCTCCTTACCATCACTTATCCCTATACTTTCCTATAAACTTATTTCCCATCTTGAACTTTATTTGTTAATTTTACCTCCCCATGTATTCCTTTCATATTTATAGCATTGATCAAATCGTTAAAAGTTAAAACTATCAATTAACTTTTGTTTGATTCTCCTCTTTTTCTCCTTGGCTTTTCTATCATGAATTTTTTCATGAGTTATAACTACTACCCATAAACAACATATTTTGAACTTAGACTCTCCTCTAATTTTAGGTACTCTTGGACAAAGATGACATTTCTCATATCCATACACTTGAGTATGTAGCCATATATCTTCATGCTCCAAACTCAATAGTAAATAATACCTCTATTTCTCTCATTTTAACATATTAATTAGAAATTTTTTTGTTCTACTATGATTTTTTTGTAAACATTAACGGCCTTATTATATGTCAATCTAATGTGGTTGGAGAAATCATCTTGATATGTTAATATCTAAGATCATTAAAATTAAATATACTTAATTGTGTTCTTGAATACATGAACTACTTCTATTATAGGGAGATGATAATGATTCTCTTGCATTTTTTTAGGGTGAATATCCAAGTGACCAAGAAGAGCCTATCAATGATCAACTTCTCTCCATTAGTACATTCAATGGTAATAAGATATGCTAATTAATTTTTTACTAGCAAAAAAAGAACTGTATGATGATCAAATATTATAGTAAAAAATTTACTGTGATGATAATTTTTGTGCCCATTTTACTACCTTTCCCATTAAGTACTTCTTATTCATTTTCAATCAATCACCTTACCATCACTTATTACTATCCTTTACTATAAACTTATTTCCAATATTGAACTTAATTTGTTAATTTTCCCTTCTTGTGCCTTCCTTTCATGTTTACAACATTGATCAAATGTTAAAAAATTCAAACTATCGATTAACATGTTTTTGGTTCTCCTCTATTTCTCCTTGGCTTTTGTATCCTATATTTTTTCATGAGTTATAGCTACTACGCATCAACAACATATTTTGAACTTAGACTCTCCTCTAATTTTAGGTACTCTTGGACAACTATGACATTTCTCATATCCATACACTCGAGTACGTAGCCATATATCTTCATGCTCCAAACTCAATAGTAAATAATGCCTCTATTTCTCTCATTTTAACATATTAATTAGAAACTTTTTTTGTTCTACTATGATTTTTTTGTAAACATTAAGGACCCTATTATATGTCAATATAATGTGGTTGGACAAATCATCTTGATATGTTAATATCTAAGATCATTAAAATTAAATATACTTAATTGTGTTCTTGACTACATAAACTACTTCTATTATAGGGAGATGATAATGATTCTCTTGCATTCCTTTAGGGTGAATATCTAAGCAACCAAGAAGAGCCTATCAATGATCAACTTCTCTCCATTAGTACATTCAATGGTAATAAGATATGCTAATTAATTGTTTACTAGCAAAAAAAGAATTGTATGATGATCAACTATTATAGTAAAAAGTTTACTGTGATGATAATTTTTGTGCCCATTTTACTACCTTTGCCATTAAGTATTTCTTATTCATTTTCAATCAATCACCTTACCATCACTTATTACTATCCTTTACTATAAACTTATTTCCAATCTTGAACTTAATTTGTTAATTTTCCCTTCTTGTGCCTTCCTTTCATGTTTACAACATTGATCAAATGTTAAAAAATTCAAACTATCGATTAACATGTTTTTGGTTCTCCTCTATTTCTCCTTGGCTTTTGTATCCTATATATTTTCATGAGTTATAGCTACTACCCATCAACAACATAGTTTTAACTTATACTTTCCTCTAATTTTAGGTGTTCTTGGACAAAGATGACATTTCTTATATCCATACACTCTAGTATATAGCCATATACTTCATGCTCCAAACTCAATAGTAAATAGGTTATGAATGTTAGTTTTTGGGTAGCTTGGACAGCTATTCATCCATATGTGATTAATTGGCAAATAATTGTTAGAGTTACAACAAATATTTTTTAATTAATTGACTCCTTCTAGAAGCCACTAGTAACCTATTGGTTAAGTTGTTTTAATCAAGAAGAAACTAGAAAATTCTTGGTTGATTTGTCTTGATCAAGAAGCAATTAGAAACCTCTTGATTAAGTAGTATAAAAGGGGATCAAGGGAGGCATTTGGAGAAAAAAACAAAATAAAACAACGAACACAAGGAGTTGTAGAAGAATTTGCAGTGTTAAAGAATGAGTTTGTAATGATAGCAAATAGTCTTGCAATGTTAGCAAGGGCATAGTGATAGCATTGGAGATAGCACTAGGGAATATCAGTAGGAGAAATCAGGAGGTTGTTTGAATTCTTCCAGTGAGAGGCAAGGAATTTTTTATCTCTTGATTTGCTAAAGTTAATATATTTTTCATCAACAGAATTGGTTTCCCTTAGGGTTTTTTTTATCTAGGGATGATTTCTTTGAAAATATTGTGTTCTTTGTGCTTTGAATTTCTTTCTGTATTTTGTTGGTAAAGTTGCAATTGTATTATTTTATGATATTAGCTGTGAATTTGTTTTTAGTAGTTTAATAATTGTTTAGGATAGGAGATTAATAATCAATGACTCAAATAGTGTTAATTTTAACATGGTATCAAAGCAATGTTAAGGGTAGAAGAGCTTTGCCTTAGGAAAAAATTAAGGGTTTATATAACCGCGTGTGATCTCTTCAGATTTATTATTGATTTAATCCCTTGAAATGGCATCAAATGGTTTGAGAGATTGAGATAGATTGGATGGTGCCTCAAATTTTGGTGTCTAGAAGGCAAAAATTTCTTTATTGTTGGAAGAGAATGGTATCAAGGATTATATTACCAGTGTTGTAGCTATACCAATAGATGCAACACAATTTGCAACATATAAGAAAGATGGTGCCAAGGTGAGGAGGATTATCCTTGATGGTGTCAAGGATCATATTGCTCCACATATCTCAAAGCTAGACACAGTGAATAAGATTTGGGATGCCATTTTGAAATGTACCACAATGCTACCACTAATAGGAAGATGATTCTTAGAGAGAAGCTAAGGAACAACCAAATGAACCAGGGAGAAGATGTTACAAGTTACCTCACCAGGCTTAGACTTGTCAAGGATGAGTTAGTAGCTATTGGAGATAGTCCTAGTGATGATGAGCTCATGAGAATAGCCCTAAGTGGGTTTTCTAAATATTGGAGTGTCTTTGTTCAAGTTGTCAGTGGATGAGATACCTTATCGAGTTGGGATTGACTATGGACTAATTTCACTTAGGAGGATTTTAGACTAAGTCTTTTCAATGGGGCCAACATGAGTCATAAAAGTGAGGTGGAATAGAGGAACCAAAGAAGGGATCTACCAAAGGATTGAACTAACAAAGTGAGAAGAAGAAGAAGGAACTTTCTAATGTCAAATGCTTTGGAAATCATGATTATGATCACTATGTCAGTGATTTCCTAGAAAGGATGAAGGCAAAGAAGCAGGTGGCAGCTTCAACAAGTGTAGAAGAACTCTCCAATAGAATGGAAGATGAGTTTGCACTTATAGCTTGTATGGTAAGCTCAATCTCATAAACTATCTAGTATATCGATAGTGGGGTGTCATTTCATATGAAAAGAGTTAGAGAGTACTTCTCCAATTATAAGGAGAACACCAATATCTAGATTTCTATGGGAAACTTGTCCAAACTCAACCTTGTTGGGAAAGGGACTGTTTAGTTTTAGAGGGAGAATGGAAAGATAATTCTAGTTCATGATGTATTACATGAGTGAGGATTAGGTATGAACTTTATTTTTATATATGTTCTTAAGGATAGGGGGTATAATGTACTCTTTAGAGGGACACATATGTTGATTAAGCGTGAGGATTAGAAATCACCCACAAGTAATGGAGTTACGAGTGGTCACCTTTACAAGTTGCAGTTTGATACTCCTAAGGTACTGATGAGCATCACTAATCCTAGAGATCTTAGAGAGCTATGGCATAGGAGGATGGGCCATATTCATCATGGAGTGCCCAAATTTCTTTGTGAGACAGTGAAAGGTGTTCCAAAGATGAGCACAGAGCATGATGATGTATGTAAGGGATGCATGTTGGGGAAGTTTTTGAAAGCATCTTTTCCAAGGAGTGAGACTAGATCTGAAGGTGTTATTGATCTAGTACATTTAGATGTTTGTGGACTATGTCGATGAAGTCTATCAGAGGATATGAGTACTATGTTACTTTTATCGATTATTTCTCTAGGAATACCTTGATATACTTCTTGAAGACCAAGGATGAGGTTTTTAGTTAGTTCCAAGAGTTCAAGGCTCTAATGGAGAACTCAACAAGAAAGAAGATAAAGGTTCTTTGGTTAGACAAGGGAGGTGAGTACAAAGGAAATAACTTCCAGGTGTTCTATCCCAGGGAAGGAATTAAGAAAGAATGGATTATTCCTTACAATCCATAGTAGAATGCAATTTTTGAGAGGAATAACCATTCTATATTGGAGGCAACAAGAGCCATTCTACATGACTAGGATATGACCCACTACTTTTGGGTGGAAGTGTGTAGTACAACAATCTACATTTAGAATAGCGTTCCACATAATGTACTAGGGAGTATGACATCAGAGGAATCTTTCATAGGAAAGAAGCCTAATGTTAGCCATTTTAGAATATTTGGGAGTTTGGCATATTGTTATATTCCAGGTGATACACGTGCCAAGTTAGATCAGACTGTAGAGAGGGGGTACTTTGTTGGGTACAATGAAACCTCAAAGGCATATAGGATTTTTATCCCCAGGACCAAAAGAATTATTGTTAGATGTGATGTTAAGTTCGTTGAGGGCAAGACATTTAGAAGGTCCAAATATTTTCCAACAAATGATTAGAGTGAGCAACCAACAGAAGCTCTAAGGCCTAGTCAAGGGAAACAAAGTACAAATATAGTTACTAGTAGAAGTGTAGGCTCAAGTGGTGGAATTTTATAGAGAATGGAGCAATAGGGGTAGTAAGAAATGCATCTAGAAGACTTGGAGGTTGATATTTCATTCTCTACAATTGGTAGCAAGAACTATGAGGTTCAAGAAACACAAAGGCAAACTTAGGAGTTTGTGGGAGCTCCTAGGAAGAGTGATAGACAATGGAGACAACTAGCCAAGTTCAATGACTATGTGGCAGTAGTTAGTAAGTTGGTAGATAGTGAACCTTCCATCTATCAAGAGGCTACAAAGCATCGATATGGTGGGATGTTATGGTTGAGGAGCATTCCTCAATGTAGAATGATGTGTGGGAGGTAGTTCCTAGACCAACAGATAGGATAGTAGCTAGATCATGTTAGATCTATAAGACAAAGTAAGTTGTAGATGGTAGCATCAAAAAATACAAAGTGAGGTTCGTGGCCAAGGGATTCTCTCAAAATAAGGGAATAGACTACGAGGAGACATTTGCTCCAGTGGCTAGGTATACTTCTATACAAGCTATGATCTCATTTGTAGCACAGAAGGGATGGTAGATCAATCAAATGGATGTGAAGACAAAATTCCTTAATGGTGAGTTAAAGGAGGAGGTATACATAGAGCAACCAGAAGGCTTCGTAGCACACAACAAAGAGACTAATGTGTGTAGATTGATCAGATATGTTTGAGGTGAAGGTATCAAGTTGATGGGCTATACTGATATAGATTGGGCAGGAAGTAAAACAAACAAAAGGAGCACTTTAGGGTGTTATTTTAGTTTGGGATTAGGAGTTGTATCTTTGTTCAATAGGAAGCAAAAATCTATGGCTTTGAGTTTAGTAGAAGCAGAATACATAGCAGCTAGCATGGCAACATATGAAGCTATATGGCTTCAAAAGTTATTAGTAGCCTTGTTTGGTTAGAAAGTTGAGACTACTATGATATAGTGTGACAATCAAAGTTACATTAAGTTGTGTAAGAATCTAGTATTTCATGATAGATCTAACCACATAGACATCAAATATCACTTCATTAGAGATTGTGTACAATGGGGGGTTTTTCAACTACAATACATACCTACAAAGGAGTAGGTAGCAAACATTCTGACAAAGGCATTGGGGAAGGCAAAATTCATCTTCTTTAGCGATAAGTTGGATGTCATGCAGAACATCTTCCTCCCTAAGAGGGAGTGTTAGTTTTTAGGTAGCTTGGATAGTTGTTTGTCCATATGTGATTAATTGGAAAATAATTGTTAGAGTTATGAAAAATATTTGTTAATTAATTGACTCCTTATAGAAGCCACTAATAACCTATTGGTTAGGTTGTTTTAATTGAGAAGAAACTAGAAACTTCTTGTTGAGTTGCCTTGATCAAGAAGCAACTAGAAACCTCTTGGTTAAGTAGTATAAAAGGGGGTCAAAGGAGGCATTTGGAAAATAGAATAGAACATAACAGAGAACACAAGGAGTTGTAGAAGCATTTGCAGTGTTAGCAAATGATTTTGCAATGATAGAAAATAGTCTTTTAGTATTAGCAAGGGTGTAGTGATAGTGTTGGGGATAGAAGTGGGGAATATCAGTAGGAGAAATTAGGAGGTCGTTTGAATTCTTCCAGTGAGAGGCAAGTTATTTTGTATCTCTTGATTTGCTGAAGTTAATATATTTTCCATCTATAGAACTGGTTTTCCCTTAGGGGTCTTTTCGAAGGATGATTTGTCCAAAAATATTATGTTCTTTGTGTTCTAAATTTCTTTCCATATTTTATTGGTGAATTTGTAGTTTTGTTATTTTTTGATATTAGCTATGAATTTTTTTTTCGTAGTTTAGTAATCATTTATGATAGGAGATTAATAATTAGTGACTGCAATAGTGTTAATTTTCACAATGGACTAGATTCTAATGACTCAAATATGCTAATTTTATTATGATAGTAGTAATAACCTAAAAGAATTTGAAAATAAGACCTCCATTTCTCTTACTTGAACATATTAATTAGGAAATATTTTTGTCCGACTATGATTTTTTTTTGTAAAAATTAAGGGCCCTATTATATGTCAATATCATATGGTTTGACAAATCATCCTAACATGTTAATGTATAAGATTGTTAATGTTAAATATGCTTATTGGTGTTCTTGACTACATGAACTACTTCTATTAGAGGGAGATGATAATGATTCTCTTGCATTCATTTAGGTTGAATATCCAAGTAGCCAAGAATTTATCAATGATCAAATTCTCTCCATTAGTACATTAAATGGTAATAAGATATGGTACTTAATTGTTTACTTGTGAGAAAGAACTATATAATGATCAAATATTATAGTAGAAAAGTTACTATGATGATCATTTTTGTGCCCATTTTACCACCTTTCTCATTCGGTCTTTCTTATTCATTTTCAATCAATCTCCTTATCATCACCTATCCCTATCCTTTACTATAAACTTGTTTCCCATCTTGAACTTAATTTGTCAATTTTCCCTCCTCGTGCCTTCCTTTCATGTTTACACTATTAATCAAATTATTAAAAGTCAAAATTATCAATCAACTTGTGTTTGATTTTCCTCTCTTGCTCCTTGACTTTTGTATCATGTATTTTTTCATGAGTTATAGCTACTACCCACAAACAACGTATTGTCAACGTATCTACATTTGTTTTACCAATTTAGATAATTTACTTGCCCTTTTAATTACTATGATATAAGTGTGCTATACTACTTGTTAAACATCATTCCTCTTTAGAAATAATTTTGTACATATGTTAAGTTTGATCAATTTATATTTTATCTGTTGTTTTGTATATATCAAGGGAGAAAATGGATGGAATGATATCACACTTCAAACATTGGATATGGTTGAGGTTTAATCGAACACGTCAAACAAAGTAAGAACAAATTTAATCAATTTCCAATATTGTAAATATAAGTTTTCTATTAACAAGTAAATTATTAATATTTATAAGAAAAGCATGACGTATGGAATGAAGAACATTCCAAAATATGCATAGAATTTACTTCTTGTTTGAGATGTAATACAAGATAGTAGGCAATTAAATTACATAATAATGAGACTCCCAGTTATATCATAAAATATATATAAATCACGAGGATTGCTTCATTTATTAAGATCTTATCCATCAAGAATTGGCTTCAAGCCCATATGTATTCTTCTTGAATAGGATGTTCTAGTAGTTTACTTTCATTCCTTATGAGATGAAAAAATTATCTAGCATAACACAAACCAAGAGAACCCATATCATAAGTTTGTGAGCATGTAAAAGTCCAACAAAGTTGTGGAGATCAACACAATGAATATGGCCTAATCTCTATGCAAAGGTTGATGGGTAGAAGTGTTGAAGGCATCAATGTTGATGATATTCCTATGGGGGGAGTATTGTAGAAATATTATTAGACCATTATCATGATGATATGTTACATTCATGATTTCATTTGTCATTGATGTCAACATAGCAGTTTTATGTGGAATCTAATAGATGAACAACGCTAAAGATTAAGCTAGTACAGATAGATCATTAAGTATTTTCACTAGCAAGGTTAATGGGAGATACTAGTAAGTGTCTAGTATATGTAGCTAACCTTGGGTGCAAAAATATCAAGTGTGGAAGAAGTTATGCAAGTTTGGTGAAGACTTTTCAGAGATGGAGTTTACAAAAGCATGTTCTGGTAAACTTGTTATATCTCTTAATAGAGTTGTTATTTTGAAAAGAAAGGTTAAATATGTGTAGAAGACATTCTAGAGATGATGTGGCTAAGATTTCTCATCACAATATTACATGTATGGAAATTTATTAAACTTACAAGGCAAAAAATTATTTTTATTGCTAAGTAAAACATGTTCTTAATGAGGTCCTATAATAATTAATTGAGAAGGTGTAATAGCCAACTCAAGGGAATTCTTTTATGGACTCAGTATAAAGGAAGGATGTTTTCCTTTCCTTTCAAAGTAAGTAGAACAAAGTAAGAAGAGAAAAAAAGAGAATAAAAGACACAAACACTTAGTAATTAGGTTGATATGTGAAGATAAGAAAAGCAAAGGAAAGTTGGAGAAAATTTCATTGCCGGTGTTTTATTTTGAGATCCGAGGCTTGATATTTGGATCGAAGGTTTGTGACCTTTTCTATAAGGTCTGACAATAATTGGTCCTATTGACAAGATATAGGAAACATGATAAAGCATAGTAAGAACAATTATTCTGCAAGGAATGGTTGAGGGATCAATTGTACAATGAAGTTGAGTTGCCTTGCCCTAGAAGTTGTTTGGAAAGTGTAACGCCCCACCAAGGGATCCAAAAGAATTAACCCAAAATTTTTAACTAAGTTTTCCAAACTTTTTTTTTAAAAGATCAACATACACATCAATTATAAAGTAGCAGAAGCAATAACAAGCAATCATACATAAGAAAACATAATAGATTACATTCCTTAAGGATCCCAAGACATTGAATCACATTTAAATTTAAATAATACTAAATCCAATAAATAACACATCCATATGAAAGAATGATTACAAGTCCAAGTCAATTTAAACAATATACATTTTTTCTGAATGTGACTTGGCAATAAAATATGGATTACACAATCATCCATTGTACATGTCATAGGGCATCAAAGGCTAAAAGAATATACATTTATAAAAATAGAATACATCACCCCTTTTAGATCCATGCAACAAAGGACAATACAGTAAGTTAAATCATCCATCATAAAAGATATAGCCATCTATCATAATACGCAAAGATGGAATGAAAGGAAATACAAACAAACAATTCCAACCATGGCATCAACGAATGGATCTCAATGGTAAGGGTAAAAAGCACTACCAACCAACCTCGTGGTAACCCAACAAAGTCCACTCCCACTACACTAAGGAGATAGTCTCAAGTCCCAAATAGGATATTAATCCCAAAATCAAAATTAATATCTATGTCCAAGAAACCCTAAAAGTAATCTAACTCAAAGGATTCCAAGATAAATTGACATCTAGACCCAAAGGCACATAATGACATATAGGGAATCTACTATGTAAGCGGGCAAGTGTCATTGCATGAATCAATGCTAGAGTTACCATGGCAGTCTAACTTGACCCTAGCCCCCTGCTGACTCTATGCGGTACTAGTATCCTTTCATACTAACAAGGCATACTAATGATGCATGGTTACAACCAAGCATTCTATCTACTCCAATCCTAGTCTATACTAGCACTCGAGGCATGGGAGAGAACATACAAAGACTCTTATTAGGTTCATTTTACTCTCATTTAGTGTAGTGTTTTCACTTATTAAACAACTTACAATGGGTTACCCTGGTAGCCACTTTGGGCCCCAGCCTCCATTGCAAGCCACTTCCGAATATTACATATAGATAACCTACTCTAAGCTTATAAAATCACAAATCATAGAATCATAGTATTTCCCTTAGTCTTATACAAGTGACTGGAAAGCATCAAAATATAATTCAAAATAACTCATCAATTCCCTACGAGCAACTAGAAAGCATCCAAAAAATACTAATCGAAGACTCAAAGGTCAAGACAAATATGTCATACCATTTATCTCATAATCATACAAGGACACTAAAAGGAATAACAAACAATACAACTAAACTCATCATAGAGTGTACCAAACACATTACCATGGTTGAGTTTAAAAGATCAAGATCAAATCATCATAATACCACAAACACAAAACTCCCAAGCCTCTGGTAGACATCCTAAAACTGGTCAACACTCTAGTCAACCCAAATCCAAAACATAGACAACATACAGATAATAGAGTAGTTTCATAGTTTGGTTTGATTTTGAAAACACATAGTTGAGTTAACAGTAAGGTTTAAGTATTTGTTTCAATGTATATTTCAAGGAAGTGAGATTCATAGTTTACATTTACAATTTAACACATTTTTGATATTTGATTAAAATCCACAACTACCCTCATTTGATTACAAGTCAAATATTCTAAAATAATTTAAAGGTAATTATTTATTAAATTATTAAAATAATAATTATTGATTTTCAAATAAAATCATTACAATTTTATTAAATTCAATATTAATAATAATAATAAAATATATTGAGAAGTTCATTAAATAATTTCCATTATTAATTAAACTTAATTAAAATAAATTTAATTTAATTAATTATTAACTATCTAAAAATAACTATATTAACATTCATTAATTATTTATTAAATTAATAAATATTAATAAAAATTATTAATAAAATTAATATTAAATGATAATTTAAATTAATAATTAATAAGATTTCGCAGATCTGGAAATGCAAGAATGAGGAAAGATTTCAAGGTAAGCCAAGGTTTCTTACTGATATTTTTTAAAAGCTCACCTATTTAAAAAGAAAATTGTAGATCCAAACTACCACGGTGATTGAGAAGGAGAAGTTGAGAATTCTTGAAAGATGGCCACGCTACATTCTTCTTCTATGAGTTAAAGTATGGGTATCAATGTAGGAGAACTCTTGATGATCTTTGGGTCTTTGAGCATACTTGCATGAGGCTAAACAAAGAAATCAGGAACAATGTGAATGCTAGGAAAGAGGAGCTATTTATGCTTACCCAAGTTCGGGAGCAAAAAACTATTGTTTGGATGGAAGGTCCCCTCAGATGGACTACGTGGATGGATATTCCTCCTAATGTTCTCTACTAGTGCTTATTGTCTTATCTTATGTAATTATGTTTATATCTAGTTACATATGTTTATATTTTGATCTATAATGATGCTACTCTGAACTTGGTTTGAGGCTGTGCCTCTCGGTGAACTCCATGTTTATGGTTTTTTTTCTTAATCTCTCTATAGTTAATAGAAAAATAAATTTAATAATAAATTTAATAATAAATATTATTAATAAAATAATAATAAGAAAAAAATTTAATAAAATTTATAAAATAATTACCTTGCAATAATGCAAGGTGTATAGGCTTACTATAGTGGCCATGGCAAGCCTAATACCATGACAGTAGGCCTGTCATGCGATAGCCTTTGCCTCCACCACAGGAAGATGATGGGAGATGGGGGTTTGGTGGCCCTGCCTCCCCAACATTATTATATAGTTTTTTCTAATTTATTTATTATTTTAAAAAATATATTAATATAGCCCTCCCTAATTTGTTTGTAATATATACATTTTAACAAAATTTCTATCAATACTCTAATAGGAAAATTACAACTAACCAATCAAATTTTCAATTTAACAATTTCCATTCCATTCAAAACCTTTCCTAGTTTAATTTACAACTTTTAAGAATACTATACGAGGGTTCTACTAAATTTCAATCCCCACATATACAGAAGAAAAAAATAAGTATACCAGTAAATTCAAATGAAGGATTGAAGAGTTCATCACACAATTTGGAAAAACAATTCACAATCATGATGAAGACGGGAATATAAATTACATAATCAACTTGGTGAACAAAACACAAGGATCTACTTGTTTTGATGCTAATTCACAAACACCCAAAGATTGTGAGAGAAATCTCTTCTCTCGAAACCTTCTCTCCAAAACATTCCCTTCTCCAAAATTCCTGGTCCCTATAAAATGGACCCTTAGTTTTTGATAAGATAAACAGGTTTTACAGGGACCCTGAAACCCAAAAGTAATCACATAACCATGGCTGATAATAAGAAATTAAAGCCCAACCAAAAATAAAGGCCAACTAAAAGGCCAGTAAAACATCCAGTCAAAAAGCCAAAACAAGAAAAATTTACATAAACATGGCTGATAATAAGCAATTAGAGCCAAGCCAAAAAAGATAGGTCACACTGCTACTAATAAGAAAAAAGCCCAACCAAAAACAAAGGCCAATGGAAAGGCTAGTAAAACATCCAGTCAGAAAGGAAGAACAAGAGAAAGCTAACAAAAAACAACATTCATTGATCAAAAAAAGATAGAATAAAATTACTCTTCTATCTTCCACTCAAGCTTCTGCATAGTTTGAGCAGCTTCACAGGCTTTGTGAGTCTCCTCTACCATCTTCTCATGGGTCTTCTATGCATCCTAATCCATACTAGTGAAAGTAATATTAGTTGGCATATCCTCATCAGTTTTAGATCTTCCTCTATCCTTGTCATCATCCACATCTAGTATACCTCTGGCTTTTAACACACTAGTCAAGGATAGAATATTGTCGTTGATCGAGTTGAGAATGGAAATCATTTGATTTTCTAGGTTATGATTGTAGTTTTCTAGGTTTCGAATTCTTTGCTCAACCAAGCTAAATCTATCCTCCTGGTCCTTCTAATTATCCTAGCCTGGCTCTTTCTTATTTCTCTCCATATGTCCAATCTTCTCCTTGAACTCTTCTAGCTTGTGATAGAGCCACTTGATTAATCTGAAGTTATCAATTAGACTATTACAAGCATTATTCAATAAATTCATACCCATCTCCCTTGCATTATTAGATATTGCCACAATTGCAGGATTGATAAGGTCTTCAAACTAGGGCTGGTCTTGATTATCTACCAAAATTTTGGTGTTCACAATCTCTCTTACAATACCAATATTTAGTGTTCTGACTTTGAAGTTCTTCTAGGCATTTTTCCTTTCCTTCACTACCACTTCACCACCCTCACCCCAAATATCCTCCTTATCCTACTCCTGGGGTTGAAACTAGGGGTGAATAGGGAAAAGTGGAATATTCGATACATTTGGCCTCTGGCTCAAAACCCTCTCTACATCCATACCAATTTCCCTCTTCCATTTTTTCCCTGCAAGATCTTCCAATTTGTTAACCTTTTCCTCCTTACCCTCTTCATCAGAAACCATGTCCTCCCCTTCGTCATTATAATCCTTATCTTTTTGACCTAAAATGGAATGTCAGTTGCTAACAAGGAGTTCTTTCCTAAATTTGGGGCACTAATTGTGCGATCACCCAAGGGAACTCCTTGATCACAACCTTTTAACTCTCTATTCTCTTTTTCAAAACTTCATGCATACTTTATGCAATTTTAAAACTCTTTAATAAATTAATATCTTTTCCACTCTTTAATTTATTTTTGAAGTGTTTAATTAATAAAATATTTATTAACTTAAGTAATAATATTATTTAGCATTTATTTAAGGTAAGAGCCTACACCACAATGATAAATTGTGAGCCTCTTATCAATGAGGTCTTGGGTTCAAATCTACTCACGCTTAATAAATAATAATAATTAATCAAAATTTGGCTTTGGCCTCTTACCCATCTTAAAATACCACATACAAGATCAAACTCTAGGGTTATAATCAAGAATTTATGTCATACGACACATTTAGAAAGGTAATTCTTATATACTTGTCCTAATTTTCTAGAAAAATTGGTTTAAAGGTTTAGGATTTGGACTCAAGAATTTATGTCCCCTCTCTCACCATTGAGATATTGCAATAGGGTACACTCATCTTGGAAATTTAGGGAAGTCGATACCCAGTACCTACAATCTGCATAAAATCCACACATGTATAAACACATATAGACTAAACTAAACAGGCAATGGCAAGAAGTGGTGCATTGTGTAGATCCCAACTAGCAGGTGACTATGACTTCCTTCCTTAACCACATTAGAAATTTCATACATAAAGAAAATACACAGACACACACCATACAAATGTAGTATGGGGTAAGTATCCATAAGAAAACATGTATAATAATCCATCTAACTAATCTTCATCAAATAACTAAAATCATTGTAATAATAATCATCAAGGTATAATCATGCATATATGAAGTAAATAGTACCAAGTAATCTCATCATAAAATCAACTGAATATGAAACAATATCTGATAATCTAAAAGATAATGCTACTAATTATCAAGCATAAACTGGCCTAAAAGAGTTGAACAATAATAATAAAATGTAAACTAGAGGCAAGTACTACATCCACCCCCCCAGACTTAGGCTTACTCCTGGAAGTCTATAAACAAGTAGGGATATAAATCCCATAAGCTAGATGCATCTTCCCATGTAGCTAATGACTCATCAGTAGGATCCCATTAGACCCTTACCTTCTTCATAGTTTGACCCCTGAGGGTCAACTCCTGCTGCTCTAGAATGTGAATTGGCTCCAAAGCCAACTACTTGTCCTCTACCTATAACACATTCCAATTAAGAACATGTACCAAAACATGGAAAACATCATGAATGAGAGCTAGGCTAGGTGGGAAAGAAAGACAGTAGGAAGCTGGACCTATCCTCTCAAGAATTTCAAATGGTCCTACAAAGCGAGGTGCTAGCTTTGAACCCTTTCCATAATAGATTGGACTCTTCTATAGATGCACTCTCAAGAAAATTTTCTCTCCCACAAAAAACTACTTATCTATCCTATGAGCATCGGCATACTCTTTTTGTCTATCTTGTGTTGTAGACATGTGCTCACGGATGTGCACTACCTATTGCTCCATATCTCAAAGCATCTCTGGATCCAACAAGATGTGATCCTCAAGACTATCCCAACTTAAAGGTGTATGACAAGAACGACCATACAAGGCCTAAAAAGGTTCCATGCCAATAGAACTATGATATCTGTTGTTATAACCAAACTCCACTATTTAAAGATAGTCCTCCCAAAGAATTTGTTTATCCATCACATGCATCCCCAACATATCCTCTAGAACCTAATTCACTCTCTTAGTCTACCCATCTATCTCTAGGTGATAAGCTGAGCTAAAGTTTAACTATGCTCCAAGATCATGCTGCAGTGATGTCCAAAATGAAGAAGTGAATATAGGATCCCTATTTGAAATGATCTTCTAAGAAATTCTATGTAGTCTCATGATATCATGCATAAAGACATTAGTTATAGAAGCTATAAAATGTGCCACCTTAGTCAACCGATCAATGGTGACCACAATAACATTATGTCAACGAGTGGTCATAGGTAATCCTACTATGAAGTCCATAGAAATGATGTCCCACTTCCATAAAGGAATGAGATTTGGCTATAACAGCCCTTCTAGGTACTAGTGCTCTACCTTCACTCTCTGACACTCAAGATACCTAGTCACAAAATCAGCGACATCACACTTCATCCCTATCCAATAGAACAGACATTGCAAGTCTACATGCATCTTCTTGACACCTGAATGTGCTAAGTAAGGTACACGATGAGCCTCTTATAGGATCCATATACAAAGCTCATCTAGTAGTGGTACATAGATCCTTCCTAAATGTTGCAAAATGCCATCTGACTCAAAAACATAATCTAAAAACCTTCTCTCCAATGGTCTCCCTGAATCTATCTCTTTGCTCACCTCTTGTTACCAAATGTCTGTAGGGAGTGCTTGAAGTATTTGGATCCTCAAATCCACACTAAGAATCATAGATAGTATCACATGTCTCCTGTGACTCAAAGTATTAGCTACCACATTCTCCTTCTCTTGAATATACTTCTATTAGAATTATAGATGGAATAACTGAGAGGTGGAGTGAATCAGTTACCACAAAATAAATCCACAGATCCCTTAGATGTCTTAAAACTTAATTGCTACTGTCACTCGATGGCCATACAAAAATTGTTGTAACTTGGTAGACTAACTTGTTACTAATCTTTAAGCATTCACAATTATTAACATACATGCAAAAGAAAATAACATGAATGCAAGAGACACTACATTTAACGTAGAAACCCAATATGGGAAAAACCACCAAGTAACTAGCTACCAATTTTCACTCTTCTAAAGTGAGCCCTGCTAGGAGCCAATCCTATTAAAGGTTACAAAACACACTGTTAGGTGTGACTTAATTAGACGAGTTAATCAACCAATTAGAAGTGGCCTTGCTAAAGGTCTTTAGAACAATTTAGTTGAACTATCCACCTTGTTAGAGGATTTACAAAATGGCTATTAGACCAACTCTGTTAAGAGATTTAAGAATTACTGCTATAATGGTGAGAAAGTAAAAATAAGTGACCTGAATGAGATGTAATTGAACTTTGCTGATATAGATCTTTGATTTGCTTCAATAGATTCTTACTGATCGAATACAACTCTACTGCTCCTCAAGGATATCTGATCCTTCTTCAAAATTCACTCTTACTTATTCTTCACAATCAACTCATTTGCATACTCGCTCATTCGTACATCCATTCATACATTTGAAAACACAACTTGACCCTTTATTTATACATTACAAATTGTCAAGTTGGCTCATTTACAAGTTATATTTACCAATAAATCATACATCAGTTGGCTACAAACATTACATTAAAGAAATAAACTTTATTCCCCAAAATAATGAAATCCTTTATTGGCCGACCTAGCTTGGTAAACATTGCTCCAAAAATGATTTCTAGTGTTAACCAAGTGAAGGTTGGTAGACATTACAAACTCTGCAAAATCCTTTGGAGACTAAGTGAACTCGGTAAGAACTAATTTCCCTTTTCTAACCTTGTGAGTTCCATAGAAATTAATTTCTACCACAGAAGCCTTTAGTGCCCGAGTGAGCTCAGTAGAGACTAACTTCATAGTGTAACCTCCATAAACACTTGGTAGAATCTGTAATTCTCTTTGCTAACCTTTTGAGGCTTTGTGAATATGTCAGCAATTTGTTCCTTTGTATGGACATATTCCAATCTAATCTCCTTATCTTGCACTAATTCTCTGACAAAGTGATACTTTAGTGCAATGTGTTTGGTTTTTGAATGAATCACTGGATTTTTGGATATGTTAATTGCACTTGTATTGTCACAAAACATAACAATGGGTTCTTTTATTTCTTCTTTCATACCTTCCAATAACTGTTTGAACCAAACAATATTCAAACAATTTACTACTGCTACAACATACTATGCTTCTGTTGTGAATTGGGATGTACAATTTTTCTTTTTACTTGTCTAGGAAACTAACCTCTTTTGAAGAAAGAAAGCTCCTCCACTTGTACTTTTTCTATCATCAATGTTTCTTGCCCAATTTGCATCAATAAATAGTTTTAAATCTAGATTACCTCCAAATTTGTACCATAATCCATAATTTTTAGTTCTTTTTAGATATCCCATGATCCTTTTGATTGCCATCATGTGATTTTTTCTTGGTTTTGCTGAAAATCTTGCTACAATACCAACTGTAAGGGCAATATCTAGCCTTGTATGCGCTACATATTGCAACTTTCCAATCACAGGTCTATACAATGTCTCATCCACTTCTTTTGATTCATTATCCTTGCTAAGTTTCAATCTAATACACATAGGAGTCCTAATTGGTTTGCAATCTTCCATACCAAACTTTTTCACTATCTCCTTGATGTATTTAGATTGAGTGATATAGATGCCATTCTTACTTTGATGAATTTGAAGACCAACAAAGAATTTGATTTCACCAAACATTGACATTTCAAATTTCTTGTTCATTTGTTTTAATTTTTTTTTCAAAGATCATCATTTCCTATGAACAAAGTATCATCCACAAATATTTCTTCTAAAATAATCTTATTGTCTGGTCCTTCCTTGATATACAAGCTACTATTGTCATTAGTTCTTTGAAAACCAATCTGAATAAGATAGTTATGTAGTCTTTCATACCATGCTCTAGGGGCTTGTTTCAGACCATACAATTCTTTGTGTAATTTGGAAACCATGTCCTTCTTGTCTAAATCAAAAAAACCTTCAGGCTACTCAATGGACACCTCCTCATCTAGTATAACATTGAGAAATGATAACTTGACATCCATCTAATAATCTTTAAATCCTTTGTATGTAGCATATGCAAGTAAGGTCCTTACACTTTCCAATCTTGCAATAGGGGCAAAAGTCTCTCCGTAGTCTATTCCTTCTTCTTGAGAGTATCCTTTGCATACTAGTCTAGCTTTGTCCCTTGACACCTTACCATCTTCATTCAACTTATTTCTGAATACCCACTTGGTTCCAATCACATTTTTGTCTTTAGGCCTAGGTAGAAGATTCCATTTTTTTTTTCTCTATCTGCTCTATCTCTTCATTCATAGCTTGAATCCAACCTTCATTTTCTAATGCATCTTTGACATTTCTAGTTCAAAATCAGAAAGTAAACAAGTACCTTTCAACTTACTTCTTGTCATAGTACCTTCAGATTTGTCTCCAATGATCTGATTTGGTGCATGATGTCTCCTAACATACTTAGCTAATATAGGTTCCTTTCCTTTTGAATTCTTTGCATTCACATCCTTTTTTATTTTAGCTTTAGGTTCTAGCTATTATGTTTTCTACTCAAGTCCTTTAGACTCAGTAGGCATTGGCTCAATAGCATTAGAATATGACTCAGGTTCCTATAGCTCGGTTTGAACTTCCTACAACTTGGTTACTAAAGACTCGAGAATATAAGATTTATGATTGACAAGTGTATCTAGCACTATATCAAGTTCAATGAAAACAAATCTCCTATAAACTTCTAGTTCTCTTTTGCTTTCTTCTTCAATTCTTTCGGCAAACTCATCAACTTTCACATGTGCACTTTCTATGAATTTGTGAGTAGACAAGTTCAAACATCTATATGCTTTACTTTTGCAAGAATATCTCAAAAATATCCCTTCATCACCCTTCACATCAAATTTACCTTTTCTAGATTCTTTCAAAATGTAATATTTTCTTCCAAATACTTTTAGGAAGCTTACACTAGGTTTATAGCCATACCATAACTCATAAGGGGTTTTTGAATGAATCATTCTTTAGCTATACTCAATTCAAGGTATGAACTACAATGTTTATAGCTTCCTTCTAGTATTTGATAGTAATGTTCTTTTCAATCATTAAGGTTCTTGCACAATCTATGATAGATCTATTCCTCCTTTCAGCTATTCTATTTTTCTCAGGAGTTCCATGGGCTAATACTTGTCTTTTGACCCCTCTTTCAATGAAAAATTTATTGAACTCATGTGAAATGAATTCACCACCTCTATCTGACCTCAAGCATTCCAGTCTTTTGCCTATTTCCTTCTCGACTCTGGCCAAATACATTTTGAAATTCTCAAATGCTTTTAATTTCTCTCTCAAGTACATGATAGTCATCATTCTTGAGTAATCATCAAAAAAAAGAATGAAAAACTTTTCACTAGTATAGCTTTTAATTCCAATAGGTCCACATAAATCAATAGGCACAATTTCTAAAACTTCTTCAGACTAATAGTTTCTACTTTTGAATCTAGTCTTTCCCATCTTACCAATTTGACAATTCTTGCATAGACCAACCTTAGGTTTCTTTATATTAGGAATGCCTCTTACTTTCTTGAATTTACTTATTTTCACCAAGTTATCAAAGTTCACATAACACAGCCTCCTATTCCATAACCAACTTTCTTCAACTTGAGCAATAAAACATGAACATTCACTAAGTTAGAGATAGAACAAATTACCTTTTGTTTGAGTGCCTAATCTAATCAACTTTCCTTTGTCATCCAATAGTCTTGCTTTTCCATGCATGAATTCCACTTTGAATCCATTATTGAGTAGTTGTACCACACTCAACATATTGTGTTTTAGTCCTTCTACCCAATATGCATTATCACATACAAGCTCTTTGGTTAGTGAGATTCTTCCTTTTCCTTTTATGCAACAAGGTTCATTATTACCAAACCTCACACTACTACCATCATAGTCTTCAAAATGTTCAAATTTAGTTTTATCACCAGTCATATGATGAGAGCAACCACTATCTATAATCCATGTATCATTTTTTCTCACATGAGAAATAAGTGTCATTTCCTCATCATTGTCAAATTCATCTTTCATAGCTATGTAAACAATTTCATCTTCTATATCCTCAAAATCATTAGAATTCTTAGCCATGAAACATGTTCTCTTACCTTTGTCCTTGAATGATTTGAAGTCTTTCTTGCCATTGCACTTGTGACCTTTCTTATCATCCTTGTTTTGCTTATTTGGGCACCTAGCAGCAATATGTCCAATTTCCTCACATGAAAAATAGATTAGAGGAACCTTATCTTTGTATTTTCCTTTGCCTCTTGAGTATTTCCTTGCTAGTAGAGCTTCAACCACCTCAAGATTACTGTCAGAACTCTATTCTAATTCTTCTTCACTTTCTGACTGAGAATCCTTTATCTTCTTTCCTTTCTCCTTGAGTGAAAGCTTGGCTTCAAATGCTGATTCGATGTTTTTGGTAGCTGGAACATAGTTATCATAGTTATCTAGCTCAAATGTAGTTAATCTTCCAACTATGGCCTCTAAATTTATCTTATGATTTGCTTCACATCTTCTATCTTGAACTATAGAAACTCTAATTGCATAAATGGGAAGCAATGTTCTAAGAAATTTACTTATAACTATTTCCTCCTTGATATCTCCTCCAGAAGCTTTGATAGCACTAACACTTGCTTTGACTCTTTCAACATATTTTATTATGTTTTCATCCTCTCTCATTCTCATCTGATCAAATTGTCCTCCTAAACTTTTTACTTTGGCTCTTCTCACATTATCATCTCCTCTATAGATTTTTTTCAACTTGTTTGACATTTCAAAGGTAGTTTTGCAGTCTTTGACATCATCAAATTCTTCATATCTTAGGGCAGATGCAATGTCTATCATCATGATGTTGTGAGTCTTCTTCTTAGCAATGTCATTAGTAGATAATGTACCAGAAGGAGTTACATATGCTTCATCTAGATATTTAAATCATGTGTCTCTAATAGAAGCCAAATGGAGTCTCATGAGACCTTGTCATGCTGAAAAGTTATCCCTGTTAAGCCTTGGAATTTCCCTGTTGTAAGACATCCTGATCTTTAGCTTAGATCCTTTAAATCCTTCCTACAAGCACCAAAAGCTCTGGTACCAATTGTTAGAATTATAGATGAAGTAACTGAGAGGAAGGGTGAATTAGTTACAACAAAATAAATCCACAAATCCCTTAGATGTCTTAAAACTTAATTACTGCTATCATTCGGTGGCCATACAAAAATTTTTGTAACTCGATAGATTAACTTTTTATTGATCTTTAAAAATTCACAATTATTAACATATATGCAAAAGAAAATAACATGAACATAAGAGACACTAGATTTAATGTGGAAATCCAATATGAGAAAAACCACCAAATAACTAGCTACCAATTTTCACTCTTCTAAAGTGAGCCCTGTTATGAGCAAACCCTATTAAAGGTTACAAAACACACTATTAGGTGTGACCTGGTTAGAGGATTTAATCAATTTATTAGGAGTGGCCTTGCTAGAGATCTTTAGAAAAATTCAGTTGAACTATCCACCTTGTTAGAGGATTTACAAAATGGCTGTTAGACCAACTCTGTTAAGAGATTTAAGAATTGCTGCTAAAATGGTGAGAAAGTAACAATAAGTGACCTAAATGAGATGCAACTAAATTTTGCTGATACAAATATCTGCTCTGCTTCAATAGATTCTCACTAATCAAATACAACTCTATTGATCCTTAAGGATATCTAATCCTTCTTCAAAATTTACTCTTACTTATTCTTCATAATCAACTCATTTTCATACTTGCTCATTCGTACATCCATTCATACATTTGAAAACACAACTTGACCTTTTATTTATACATTTAAAATTGTTAAGTTGACTCATTTACAAGTTACATTTACCAATAAATCATACATCAGTTAGCTACAAACATTACATTAAACAAATAAAATTTATTCCCCAAAAAAATGAAATCCTTCATTGGTCGACCTAGCTTAGTAAACACTGCTACAAAAATGATTTCCAGTGTTAACCAAGTGAAGCTCAGTAGACATTGCAAACTCTGCAAAATCCTTTGGAGATCAAGTGAACTCAGTAAGAACTGATTTCCCTTTATTGACCTTGTGAGTTCGGTAGAAATTGATTTCTACCACAGAAACCTTCAGCACCCGATTGAGCTCGGTAGAGACTTGCTTCATAGTGTAACCTCCAGAAACACTTGGTAGACTTTGAAATTCTCTTTGCTAACCTTCTAAGCTTAGTAGACTCTATCTTTTTCCTTGCTAACCAACTAGGCTTCGTAGACTCTGACTGATAATTGATATGACATTTGTGTAACATCAAAGACAACAAACAATTAAATAATTGTTTCCAACAACTTCACCTCAAAGTCATACTTGCAAAGAAACTTCATCCAATGCCTTTGCCTAGCATTCAAATTAGGCTACATGAATATGTACTGTACATTGTGATGATCACTATGAAGTTCAAATCTATGTCCCAACAAGAAGTGTCTCCATCTCACTAGGGCATGAACCATTGCAACTAACTCAAGATCATACATAGGATAATTCAGCTCATGATCCTTGAGTTTGTATAATTCATATGCAATCACCTGTCCATCCTAAATCAATACCACTCCAATCCCCTCTAGGGAAGCATCTATACACACCATGAAGTCACCTTCTAGATCAGGAACTAATAAGATAGGTGCACTGGTCAAAAGCTCCTTGAGCTTTCGAAATGCTTCGTCACATTTCTTCATCCATAAAACTTCTTTCCTTTCCTCTAAAGGGAAGTGATAAGATGTGCTATTATGGAGAATTTTTGAACAAATTTGTGGTAATATCTAGCTAGACCCATAAAACTATGAATTTTTGACACAATAGTGGGTGTGGGCCAATCTACCATTTCCTAAATCTTCACAAGGTCTATAGAGATACCCTTACCTGATATGATGTTCCCTAAGTATTGTATCTCTGATTGAAAGAAATCACACTTCATTGATTTGGCATAAAGTTGATAATCTCTCAAGCACTACGAAACCAAATAAAAATGTACCTCATGCTCCTTCTTGGATCTAGAATGTATCAGTATGTCATTTAGTAACATAAGTATGTAAATCTATCAGGATAGGAATAGAACACTCTATTCATCAGACACATGAAAATTGATGGAGCTTTTGTCAGCCCAAAAGGAACTACTATGAACTTGTGGTGCCCATAGTGAGTTTGAAAGGCAATCTTATGAATATTAGCATCTTGAATATGAAGCTGATGGTATCCTGACTTAAGATTGATTTTGGAGAACATTATAGCTCCCTTAATTTGATCAAATAAATTATTGATCTTTGGTAAAGGACCTATTTTATTTTCACCTTGTTCAATTGTCTATAATCAATACAAAGGTGCAATGAACCATCCTTCTTCTTCACAAAGAGAACTGGAGCTCCCCATGGTGATACACTCAGTTGGATACTACCATTGGCCAGGAGGTCCTCAAGCTGTAGGTGAAACTCACTCAATTCCTGAGTGGTTATATGATAAGGAGCTCTAGAAATAGGCTCCACTCCTAGAATGACATCAATGCTGAAATTAATATCTCTTTGGGGGCATCCTGGAATCTCACTAGGAAAGACATCTACATACTCTTGTAGAATAGGGTGGTCTATAGTCTTTTTTGTAAGGTCTTCTTCTTCCATCTTTCTTATTGTAATGGAAAATACCTTTCTTTAACATTAGTGTCAAAGTCCTAAATAGCAAAAACCCTGTCAAGAGCAATAAGCCATTGCTCGACTACATAACCTAAACCCATACCATTAAAGAGTTTGACCTTGGACCTTTCAAGTTCCTTCATATGAGTAGCTACAATGGATCTCTGTGGATTCGTATGAGGTCTCCTAGACCTAGGTCTATGCACGTGTCCTACTTGATGAGCTCCATCCTAACCAACACCCTGAAGGGGAGGTAGGTGATCAATGATGGTCTTCATCATTTTCTTTAGGTCAACTTCCTCTAAGTTAGCTTGTTTCTCACTATAGTTCTCTTCCTACTACTCACTGACATGCTCTCCCCTATCCTCTTCCTAATTAGGGCCTTCATGGATAGACTCACGTACATTGATGTTTCTATCTCGTCCACAGCCTCTACCACAATCTAGGCTACAACCTCTAATAGAAGATCTCGTCCAAGATATAAGATGCTATAATAGTTTTGTAACACATACTATTGTAAAGTATACATAAAAGACACATGTTTTGAAAATAGTATAAGTTCCATTTTCAAATTTTCCTAATTTTAGGTTTAAGCATAGCTCAATTTTGAAGTCTAAGTGTTCAAGTTTGACAATATAAAACTAATAGTTTAAGTTTCATTTCAGTTCAACTAGTTCAATTTTTTAGTTTGTAATAGATATACATAATAGTTTAAATTTCATTTTAGTTCAACTAGTTAACAACTAGTGGCATTCCAATATGCCTAGAGCTCCAAATGTAGAACTCAGGCTCTAATACTAGATGTAATGCCCCACCAAGGGATCCAAGAGAATTAACCTAAAGTTTTAACTAAGTTTTCCAAAGATTTTTTTTTAAAGATCAACATACACATAAATCATAAAGTAGTAGAAGTAATAACAAAAAATCATACATAAGAAAACATAACAAATTACATTCCTTAAGTATCCCAAGACATTGAATAACTTTTAAATTTAAATAATAAAAAGTCTAATAAATAACACATCCATATGAAAGAATAATTACAAGTTCAAGTCCACTTAAATAATATACATTTGTTCCAAATGCTACATGGCAACAAAATTCAGAATGTACAATCATCCACTATACATGTCACAGGGTATGAAAGGCTAAAAGGATATACATTTATAAAAATAGATTACATCATCCCTTTTAGAACCATGAAAAAAAGTGCAATACAGTAAGTGAAATAATCCATCATAAAGATATAACCATCCATCATAATACACAAAGATAGAATGAAAGGAAATATAGACAAAGAACTCCAGCCACAACATCAATGGACAGATCTCAATGGTAAGAGTAAAAAGCACTACCACCTAACCTCATGGTAATCTAAAAAGGTCCACTCCCACCATGCTAAGGAAATAGTCTCAAGTCCCAAATAGGATATTAATCTGAAAATCAAAAGTAATATCTATGTCCAGGAAACCCTAAAAGTAATCTAGCTCAAAGGATTCCAAGATGAATCGACATCTAGACCTAGAGGCACACAAAGATATGTAGGGAATCTACTATGTAAGTGGACAAGTTTCATCACATGAATCAATGTTAGAGTTACCTTGGTAGTCTAACTTGACCCCAGCCCCCTACTTACTCTATGTGGCACTAGTATCCTTTCGTACTGACAAGGGATACTAACAATGCATGGTCGCAACCAAGAATTCTCTCTACTCCCATCCTAGTCTGTACTAGCACTCAAGGCATGGACGAGAACATACCAAGACTCTTATTAGGTTCATTTTACTCTCATTTAGTGTAGTGCTTTCACTTATTAAACAACTTATAATGGGTTACCCTAGTAACTAATTTGGGCCCCGAACCCCATTGCAAGCCACTTCTCAACATTACATATATATAACCTAGCCTAAGCTCATAAAACCACAAATAAAGGAATCATACTATTTTCCTCAATCCTATAGAAGTGACTAGAGAGCATCAAAAGATAATTCACAATAACCCATTAGTTCTCTACGAGAAACTGGAAAGCATCCCAAAAATACTAATCGAAGACTCAAAGGTCAAGACAAATATGTCATACCATTTATCTCATAATCATACAAGGACAATGAAACCAATAATGAACAATACAATGAAACTCATCATAGAGCATACCAAACACATTACTATGGTTGATTTTAAAAGATCAAGATCAAATCATCACAATACCACAAACACAGCACTCCCAAGCCTCTAGCAAATGTCCTCAAATTGGTCAACACTCTAGTCAACCCAAACCCAAAACATAGACAACATACAGATAACGAAGTAGTTTAATAGTTTGGTTTGATTTTGAAAACACATAGTTGAGTTAGTAGTAAGGTTTAAGTATTTGTTTTAATGTATATTTCAAGTAAGTGAGATTCTCATTTTACCCTTACAATTTAACCCATTTTTGATATTTGAATAAAATGCACAATTACCTTTATTTGATTATAAGTCAAATATTTTAGAATAATTTAAAGGTAATTATTTATTATATTATTAAAATAATAATTATTGATTTTCAAATAAAATCATTACATTTTTATTAAATTCAATATTAATAATAATAATAAAATAAATCTAGAAGTTCATTAAATAATTTCCATTATTAATTAAACTTAATTAAACTTAATTAATAATTATCTAAAAATAACTATGTTAACATTCATTCATTATTTATTAAATTAATAAATATTAATATAAATTATTTTAAAAATTAATATTAAATGATTATTTAAATTAATAACTAATAAAATTCCTAATAATAAAGTTAATAATAAATATTATTAATATAATAATAATAATAATAAAATTTAATAAGCTTTATAAAAAAAAGTACCCTACAATAATGCAAGGCCCGCAGGCTTACTGTTGTGGCCATGGTAGCCCTGTTGTCGTGATAGCAGACATACCTGCTATTGATGGAAGTGAGCCTATCATGCAGCATTTAATGGCCACTAGTAGCCTTTGCTGCCATCACAGGAAGATGGTGGGAGGTGGGGATTTGGTGGCCCCACCTCCCTAGCATTATTATATAGCTTTTATTTTTTTTTTTAAATTTAAAAATATATTAATTTATAGCCCTCCCTAATATATTTTTTAAATATATATTTTCTTAGCAGAATTTCTATCAATACTATGATAGGAAAATAACAGCTAACCAATCAAATTTTCAATTTAACAATTTTCATTTTGTTCAAAACCCTTCCTAGTTTAATTTGTAACTTTTAAAACTATTGAACGAGGGTTCTACTAAATTTCAATCCCCACATATATAGAAGAAAATAGTAAGAATACTAGTAAATTCAAATGAAGGATTAAAGAGTTCATCACAATGCAATTTTAAAAATAATTCACAATCATGGCGAAGATAGGAATATTAAATTACATAATTAACTAGGTGAACAAAACACAAGGATCTACTTGGTTCTGATGCTAATTCACAAACACCCAAAGATTATGAGAGAAATCTCTTCTCTCAATACCTTATCTCTGAAAATTTTCGTTCCCCAAAATTCCCAGACCTTGTAAAATGGACCATAAGTTGTTGATAAGGATTTTTCTCCTAAATTCGGAATAGTGTGATCACCTAAGGGAACTCCTTGATCACAACTTTTTAACTTTCTATTCTCTTTTTTGAAACTTCATGCATATTTTATGCAATTTTAGAACTCTTTAATAAATTAATACCTTTTCCACTCTTTAATTTATTTTCAAAGCATTTAATTGATATTTAAACATTTATTAACTTAAGCAATAATAATATTTAGTATTTATTTAAAAATGATCTCCTAAATATATTACTATTAAATTAAATAAATATTTTTATGCTCTAAAATTAAACTATAAATTTTATCTTTAAATTTAATTCTTTTTATTTAATTAATTTTCCAATTAATTAAATATTAAAATACCATAATAATTTACAATTAGATTAAATCATAAATTTAATCTTTTAATTTGACTTAATTAATAGAAAAAAATACCAAAGACCTATAAGATGAAATACGAAAAACCCATCATAATATACCACATACAAGATCAAACTCTAGGGTTATAATCATGAATTTACGTCATATGACACATTCAAAAAGGTAATCATCTTAGATACTTGTCCTAATTTCCTAGGAAAATTGGTTTAAAGGTTTAGGATTTGGACTCAAGAATTTATCTCCCCTCTCTTACTATTGAGATATTGCAATAGGGTACGCTCATCCTAGCAATTCAGGCAAGTCGATACCCAATACCTATAATCTGCATAAAATCCATGCATGTACAAACACATATATACTAAACTAAATAGGAAATGGCAAGAAGTGGTGTATCATATAGATCCCAACTAGTAGGTGACTATGACTCCCTTCCTTAACCACATTAGAAATGTCATACATAAAGAAAATATACATGCACACCATACACATGCAGTATGGGGTAAGTATCCATAAGAAAACACATATAGTAATCTATCCAACTAATCATCATCAAATAACTAAAATCACTATTATAATCATCACCAAGGTATAATCATGCATATATGAAGTAAATAGTACCAAGTAGTCTCATCATAAAATCAATTGAATATGAAACAATATTTGATAATCTGAAGGATAAGCTACTAATCATCAAGCATAAGCTGGCCTAAAAGAGTTTGGAAATAATAATAAAATGTAAAGTAGGGGCAAGCACTATAGACAATGGGTCCTCCTATCTTCTACAACTCCTAATAAGGTTGGCACAACTCCTAACAATATTGGAATCTTCTAGCAAAGATTCAAAGTCTCCTAACATGGACTCTTATGTATTGAATGTGTTTATAGACTCCTAACAAAGCTCATCCTCTAACAAAGAATATATATCAGTATATCTTTGTGGGCATCATACCCACCAGGGTTTTCCCTTTGATCAAGGGTTTCCCTAGTTAACAAATCTAGTGTAATTGTGTATGTGCATCTTGTTATGGTTGTTGTTTACTTTGGTTACATGGTTAAGATTAATTAAGGTTGATAATTTTTTTAGTATTAGAGTGGCAGGTCCTTAAAGGATAAGCTTAATAGTTTTGGGAGATCAGTGGCGAGTTATTTTAGAAAAGATAGTCTTGAGTCTAATGGGGGAAATTTTGACACCCAAATGATAGAGCTTCTTGGTAAGAAATCATAATTGTGTACAGATTTGAGAACTAAATTTTTGAATAGAGGTGTAAGTAAAGATAGATCAAGATTTGAAGAAGACATAAAGATCAAGGAAGGTATTGATCTCCTCATGAAAAGAGAGCCATAAGGAATGGAAGTTTTTTTCTTTTTGACATGTAATGAGTTTAGTCATTTTTCATCTGCATGCCCTAAGCAAGTAAGGAAAACTAGAAAGAGTTCACATTTTGGTGAAGATGAAGAATTTAAAGCAAGTATGGAAAGTTTCTTGAATAATTGTGATGATAAAGATAATGAACCTAAATTAGTTAAGAAAGAGGAAGTACTAGAAGAGATAGCTTTTTTTGATCCAAAGGCTAACCATGAATATGTGGGAGTTATTTTTAGCAATGATTTGCAAAATGGGAATGAGATTGAAGAGAAAAGATTCAATTCTAGAGCAGAAGAAAGAGTTGAATTTGAAGACTCCCAACAACAAAATGGCATTGTAGAGAGAAGAAACAATTATGTAGCAGAAGCAGTAAGAGCTATGTACTAAGAATGATGTATCCAAGATATTTTGGAGATAATCTTTGAATAGAGTAGTTTACACTATGAACAAAGTGTAGCTTAGGAAAGTCACAAACAAGACCCCTTATGAACTATGGTTTGGTCACTCACCTACAGTTAAGTATTTCAGATTGTTTGGCAGAAAATGTTATATCAAAATAAATGATGATGTTGATAAATTTGATGCTAGAAGCGATGAAGGTATATTTCTTGGTTATTAATTGAAAAGAAGAGCTTATAGCTGTTAAAATATGAGAACTAAAACTATTGTTGAAAGTTCAAGTGTAAGAGTTGATGAGAAATTCAGGATACAAGAAAGAATCTAGTTGACTACAATTCTGATGATGAGAATATTGTGACTAAAAAGAATGATGAAGTATTCTTTGAGACTAGCAATAATTTATAGAATGAAGGTGAGCCAATGTAGGAACAAAGTTTGAAACCTAGAACAAAGCTAAGAGTTGAGATAACGACTCTTACTTCTAGTAATAATATGACAAAGAATCATCCACCAGAGAAGATCATCAGTAGCAAAGATAAAGGTGTGATGACAAGAAGTAGAATTATAAAGTACTATGTTTGATATCTCAAGTAGAACCAAAGAATATAGACAAGGCATGTAGAGATGTTTATTGGAAGAAAGCTATGAAAGAAGAACTAGATCAAATAGTGAAGAATGAGACATAGGAATTGGTCCCTAGACTAGCAGACAAGAATGTGATAGGAACAAAATGGGTATACAAGAACAAGATGAATGAACAAGGTGAAGTTGTAAGGAACAAAGAAATATTGGTATGTAAGAGTTACTCACAGCAAGGGGTAGACTATGAAGAAACCTATGCTCTTGTGTCAAGCATTGAAGCAGTAAGGTTATTCTTAGCCTATGTAGCACACAAAAAATTCAAAGTGTATTAGATAGATGCAAGTTAGAATTTTTGAATGGAGAACTTGAAGAAGAGGTAAAAATAGAACAACCTGAAGGTTTTTCTTTAACAAATGACAAGGACATGGTATACAGATTAAAGAAAGCATTGTATGGCTTAAAACAAGCACCCAAAACCTGGTATGCAAGGTTGGACAAGCATTTGATAAAACTTGGATTTAGCAAAGGTATGGTAGATAGTAATCTATACTTGAAATAAATAGCTGATGGATTGTTGATTTTGGTAATATTTTTTGATGATATCATATTTGGAGGAGATAATAGTAAAAATTACAAGTTTGCAGAAGAAATGAAGAAAGAATTTGAAATGAACATGATAGGAGAAATGAAACACTTCTTAAGATTGCAGATTGTGTAGGATAAAGAAGGAATCTTTATTTCTCAAACTAAGTATTTGAAAGATCTATTGAAAAGGTTTGGTTTGGAAACATGGAAACTAGTTGGAACACTTATGATGACTGGTCACAAGTTATTTAGAAAGGATGAGACACCTAATATTGAGTAGAAGAAGCATAGATCTATGATTGGAGGACTGTAATATCTGACTCACATAAGGCGAAATATAGAAAATGCGGTTGAAATTGTTGCAAGATTTTATGCTAACCCTAGAGAAGCACATTATGCAGTAGTTAAGAGGATATTTAGATATCTGAAGGGAACATCAGAGTTCAGATTATGGTATGACAAATCTAATGATTTCACTTTGTATGCTTATATTGATATTGATTGGGAAAGCAGTATAGATGATAGAAAGAGCATCAGTGGTGGAGCATTATTTCATAGAGGAAGATTGGTTTCTTAGTTAAGCAAGAAGCATGATTGTATCTCATAGAGTATAGGAGAGGTAGAATATGTTGCAGCAATAAACAATTGTAATCAAGTTATTTGGATGAAGCAAATGCTAAAGGATATAAGGATAGAATTTAGTGAACCTGTTTCCATACATTGTGATAACACAAGCATAGTGAATATGTCTAAGAATCTAGTGTTGTATTCTGAGACTAAGCATGTTTCTATCAAATATCACATGTTGAGAGAGAAAGTTGCAAAAAAGGAAATTAGATTAGAGTATGTGAGCACCAAAGATAAGATTGTAAATATTTTCACTAAGCCTCTTCCCAAAGATACTTTTGAGTACTTGCAAGGTATGCTAGGGGTTATGCCCCTACCTAAATCAGAGAAGATGATGCAAGAGTGCATCAATCTAGTGGTTCAAAGCACTATTATTTGTCTGGACTGAATGCTGATGCTTCCTCCATGGGGAAGTATCTGTGATGGACAGAGTCATCTAATACTCTTGATAGATGTTGTTTTAAATAGTGTCTTTGGACACTTAAGTAGGTGAGAGACATTTGTTGAAGAGATTGATAGGATGCAATGATAGATGGTTTCTGAAACCTTTGCCATTGATGTCAATGGAGGAGAGATTATAGCATGAAAAACATTTTTATACATGTGAGAAGTTATAGATCACACTAAGGTATATCAATGAGGGATAAGTGTGTGAACAATTGATGTCAATAATAAGGATAAGGAAACATAGAAGCTAGTATGATTGATGAAGAGGATTTGAAAAGAAAGGATAATAGTCTTTAATAGTTGGTATTTTTGGAACTACATGTTTTTCATCTATGTTGCCATCAATACCAAAGAGGGATATTGTTGAAAGCATGAATGTTGATGATATTCATATGGGGAAGTATTGTAGAAACATGATTAGATCATTATCATGATGATATGTTACATTTATGACTTTCTTTGTCATTGATGTCAATATAGTAGTTTTATGTGGTATTTAACAGAAGAACAATGGCAAAGATTAAGTTAGCACAAACAGATCATTAAGTATTTTCACTAGAGAGGTTAATGGAAGATACTACTAAGTGTCTAGTATATGCAGCTAACTCTTGGGTGGAAAAATATTAAGTCTAGAAGAAGTTATGCAAGTGTTGGTGAAGATTGTTTAGAGATAGACTTTGCAGAAGCATGTTCTGGTAAACTTGTTATATCTCTTAGCTAAGTTGTTATTTTGAGAAGAAAAGTTAAATATTTGTTGTTATCACTAAGTAAAATGTTTTCCTAATGAGGTCCTATAATAACTAATTAAGAAGATGTAATAGCCAACTCAAGGGAATTTTTTAATGGACTCGGTATAAAGGAAGGACATTTTCCTTTTTTTTCAAAGTAAAATGATGTAAGAAGAGTGAAAAGAGGAGAAAAGATATAAACACTGAGTAATCAGGTTGATATGCAAAGATAAATAGAGCAAAGAAAAGTTGGAGAAAACTTCATTGCCTAGGTTTTATTTTGAGAGTCGAGGTTTGATATTTGGATCTGAGGTTGGTGACCTGGTCTACAAGGTTTGACAATGATTAGTCTAGTTTACAAGATAGAGGAAAGAGGATAAAGCATAGTACAAACAATTATTTTGTAAGGAACAATTGCGAGATTAGTTGGACAATGAAGTTCAGTGGTCTTGCCTTAGAAGCTGCTTGCATAGTGGGTCCTTCTACCTTCAACAACTTCTAATAGGGTTGGCAGAACTCCTAATAAGGTTGGAATCTTCTGACAAGGATTCAAAGTCTCCTAACAGAGACTCTTATATACTGAATGCATTTATATATTCCTAACAAGGTCCATCCTCTAACAAGGAATATATACATACATATATATATATATATATACATACATACATATATATATATATATATACATACATATATATACATACATATATATATACATACATATATATACATATATATATATATATGTATGTATATATATATGTATGTATATATATGTATGTATATATATGTATGTATGTATATATATGTATGTATATATGTATGTATATATATATGTATATATGTATATATATATATATATGTATGTATATATATGTATCTATGTGTATATATGTATGTATGTGTGTGTGTGTGTGTGTGTGTGTGTATATATATATATATATATATATCTTTGGACATCATTCCCCCCAAGGTTTTCCCTTCGATCAAGGGTTTCCCTAATTAACAAATATGGGGTAATTGTGTATGTGCATCTTATTATAGTTGATATTTTCTTTGGTTCCATGGTTAAGATTAATTAAGGTTGATAAATGTTTTAGTTGTATAACTCATTCATCCCCCCCTTGCCCCATCTCAACTATCTTGGTGGACTATTATTTCTAACAAGAAGTACAAAGTTCTGTCACCTTTTAGGCAGACTTAATAGAATGGCTGAATTTGAGTATTTCTATCCAAAAATTATTTTTTTCAAACATACTTCTAGATAAATTAATTCTAGCTAAGTTATATATGTTCTCAAACTTTTCCAATTGGAAATGTTTATTAAATACATGTTTCATACTAGTTTGTATCCAGTTACTAAAGAAATAAAATTATTTCAAAAAATTGACGTTTCAACAACTCTTACTATTTTTTATGATTTATTTTAGTAACATATAAGAACCATTTTATAGAGCTCAAAGCCAAGAATATTCTCATATAGAATTTATAGTCTTTTAATTAGATATAGTATATTGTAATTAAAAAATTCTACAAGCACATATTTTAACACTAAAAAATATGTTGATTTTGAGAAAGAAAAAATATTAAATCATATCAAAAAAATTAAATATTATATGACGTTGTAGAGGAGAGAGTCCTCTTTCAAGATGTATAATTTTTCTTCTAGTTAGAATATATTGTTTTGAAAAATGTTATGGGAGGTGAAAACTATCAATTTCATGTGAGTTGAGATTTGAATCATTACATAAGAGAAAATATAGGTCTAAAGTCAACTTTTATTTTTTATTATTCTAGATATATAAGTTATCTATAACATAATTTGAGTTCAAGTGGAAATAATTTTATTACAATATAGTTTTGTGGTGGGAACTAAACCCCTAATTTTTAGTGTTTTTTAGAAAGTAAAAAATTATGCATAAAAATCAGGAAAATATATCATTTTTTATTGCAAATAATTATTAAAAATTATAATCCTAAACCTCATCCATTTCTACTCATTTCATTAGTTTACTTCATTTTCAAATTCTAAATAACAATTTTATGTCATTGAAGGTGAACAATTGTACTTTAGTTAGTCTTTTCCTTTACAAAAAGGTGACATAGGTTTGTGCTTTTACCCTGACATGCTTGTCTAAGATCTGTTAAAATATGTCCTTATTGACATTGTTGAGTAGAAGGACTACTTCTTTTAGAAAGAGGGGAAAGTGATAATAAGGCACATAGATGAGTGACCAAGAGGAGCTTATTGGTGAGAAACTTCTTTCAAACTATCCATTCAATCACACTAATATGCACTACTTGAATTGTTTACCTATGAAAAAGACTATAATTAACAAATATTATATTTATTTGTTTTAAAAAAATTGAAGCTTAAAAATTCTAGGTACAAGAATATTAAAAGATGCGATCAGCCTTAAAAATCACACACTAAGCTTTGACTTAGTGTGTGCTATCAATTGTAGGTCCCACCATTTTTTCTCCATCGGTTAAAATCCTTTCCTTCTATTCCTCAGAATCTTTTAACTCCCACTATGGATGGTAGGACAACACTTTTGGTTCAACTTTTTACTTTTTTATTAATCTATTTTTGCTGAAACACTCAACCATGTTCTAATTATTTAAGTAGTATGTATTTTTATTTACTTTTAAGTAAGTCTAAATAATACTTAGTTTCTACTTCAATATTTAAATGCAGATTAATTTTTATTTAATTATATTTTGAAAAATTAAATAGATTTTTAATATAAAATAATTTTTAATAATAAAGAATAGTTTACACATAATTGATTGATTTTTATTTTATTTTTAAATATTATTATTCAATAATACATAAAAATTTATTGACAATTTTTTAGTTTATATAGAAATAAAATTTAAAAATAAACATTTACTTTATATTAAATAACTACTAAATGACTATAAAAAAAAAATTATATTAAAAGAATTCTCGTAATATTTAAAAGTTAATTAAGAAATTTATAATAAGATGGTAAAATATATTTGAGAAAAGATATTTTATATTTTTTTTTAAAATCAAATATGATATTAATATAAAATATAATGATAATGTGAATAACAAAGCTGGGTGCTGGATAGCAAAAATAGCTATGTCCATCAAACCTACTTCTAATAACCTAGCAAAACTTGAAGCTCTTTTCCACAGCCTTCAATTATGTCTTAGGCTTAATTTAAACAAAGTCATCATCGAAGGAGACTCTCAAATCACTTTAAATGCCATCAGGAAAGCTCTACCCCTAATTTGGTTCTCAATTCTTAATTGGAAGAGGTCCTTGTAAGCTCAAAGACTATAGGATCTGCCACATCTATAGGGAAGGCAATCAAATTGTGGATCAATTAGCAAACTCTGGGGCAGATGGAACTAGCTCCTTGCTATTCAACAAAGGCTCTTCTCAGGCAATTTAATTTGTTTATTGCTTATATTCTGTAGTACTCTTTTTTATCGTTTTGTTAGTATCTTTACACTTAGAGTACCTAGACTATATTAACATACAAGTATAGTAATCTCTAAGATCACGTAACCATTATTAGTTTTTTAGTAGGTTAGGTTATGTTTCCTTTATTCCTATGTCACATTTTTTACTCTTGGCTAGCTTCGGTAGCTCTTTCTCTAGTTTATATACATATCATGTTCTTTTCTCCATTTAGTATCATCATTAGGTAGATGGCCTTAGTCTTTTAGGCATTCCTGAGTGTTAATTAATTATGAATTTTATACATTTTTCCTGTGACATGGTTTTTGCAATTAAGTAACAACAACTACACCCAGATGACATCATGCAAGTATCATTTCTATTCACTTCTAGATGTTCCCAGTTCTTATTTGTGGGTGACATTTTCTGCGTTTTCTTTCTTCTCGCCTTCCATGAATCATGGATTCAAATGTATACCTATTTCATGCTTCCGAAAACCTAACCATGGCATTTTGTGGCTTAGTTAAACCAGAAAGGTGGAATAGAATCCTATACCTAGTGGATGAAATGTCTCAAATTTCCATTAGTCAAGCTTTAGGGGAAGGATTTTTTGACTACTAGTACACTTGGAGGACCAATAGTGATATCATTGGTTCTTTTATTGGTTGCTTGGTTAGAGCCAAAGTGGAGGCGGTTGATATGATCAGACTGTGTCATGATCTCTTTGTTCTGACCTGGTGCAAGGGCTTGGAACAAACAATGCACAGTACAGATGGCAAGCTCAAAATTCCACTACCAGAAAAATACATGAAATTTCTCATGGGTCATTCAAATCTAGAAACAACTTTTTGTCACCCTTCTCTAGTAATTCATGAAGGCCTAGCATTTTATCATCAGTGACCCAAAATGGAAGCCAACATCCACTTCCTTCTCCGATGGTGTGAGATAATTTCCAATGAGAGCAAGGATTGGCTCATCAACTTTCTTCACATTTTCAAATCATATATCCAACTGGGGGTGACCTTCGATAACCTCAATGACCTCAACTTTCATACTCTAAATGCAGAGAAAACCAGTAGAGACAAGGTGGATTTTGAGTTTCCACCCAACTACTATGTGGAATAGCCTAAAGATATACCATAGGTGATTATGGTCTACTGGAAGCAAGGAAGGGGATTGGTATGAACATTGGAAATTATGTCCTATTTAGGGTTAGTATTTTGAGTCGTATAGTAATGCACCTTAGATTTTGGTTTTGTAATTTCCTTATATTACAATGTTTCTATAGTTTCCATGTATAAGATCTATGTATGAGATCTTGTTGTAAATGACTAAAACCCCAAGACTCTTATTACTATGTGAATAATATTATATATTTAGTACTCTGTTCTTGGGTTTTATCTCCACTTTGTTTGCTATTTCTTTTTCTATTCTTGTATGTCTATTAGGTTTTAAATTTTTCTGCTAGATTAATGATGGTATTACATCTTTAGTCAATGTTTTTTGTTTCATGGAGGGTTTTAATCTGATTCAAAGCTCTATTTATTTCATTCTTATGTCTAGCTTAATTTTATTGCACTTCTATTTTAGAGAAAGTTTACTAAGATTTAACATTGTGAATTCATTTGTGTTCTAATGTGGCCTTGGATTGTCAAGGCCATTTTGCATTGACATGTTGAGTGACTCCACTTTTTTAGATGATTGTCAAGATATAATATGGGTTTTAAGATCAATAAATATGGGATTATCTCATGTGTCTCAAGATTAGCTGAGCTCCTCAAATAGTTTTTATTGTCTTTAATTAGCCAAATTTATTTTAAGATCTAATTCAATTTTCTATTATTTGATATATATGGTAAGTATTTAGGATATCTGCGACCTATTCTATAGGCAGATGTTCGGCTATATGTATTTGATGAGTAGCAATGTAGCTTTCTATAGTTTGTATCCCTCTCTCTTAAATGAATCTTATATTACCTTGTGTTCTATCAATTCAATTGTTGAGATGGGTAGCCTATACTCAGTATAGCTTCATTGTCTTTCTGATAAATGGTAATTGATCTATAATTTTATTGAGTTTGTATCGGCCTAACTATGCAATTCTTCAACTCTTACCTCAACAGCCTTAGTAGGTTGTAACTTATATGTGTTCTTTATTTGTAGTTCTAGGGTTATGATTGTTTCATATTCATGATCAGCCCTCTACTAGGACTTACTTTGATGGTTGCCTAGATGTTGCTTCGTGAGGCTTTCATAGATAGTCTTATCTAGAGATGAATTATAGATGTTATTGTCATAACTATTATTTTTTATTCCATTGGTTTGATTGTCTTCTTTGATATCAAGGTATAATGTAGCAACTTTAATCCTTTATGCTTTCCTTAAGCTTGAATGGTTTTATCCATGAAGTGATATATTAGCATCTCATCATGCTAGCATTTTTATTAAAGTAACATAGGATTGCCAATCCTTTTGAATTATTTTTATGTTCTCTAACAATCAGCTCTTAAATTATTAATCATTATTTTCTCAAACTCCATGGTTGGCTGGTTTATTATCTCACTTCTAATTACTAACCTCTTTAAGTGGTAAGATTGAAAGATGGAACCTCTCAATTAGGAAGATCGGTCAGCTAGAAGGAGGTTTGATGAATAAATATGCATCATTTATCAGAGGCTATTGTCATATCATTAAAATGTATTACTCTAGGGGTATACCCCTATTCTAATTGCAATCTATTTGTTCTTAAAACAAGTTCATTGGGGTATGCCCCTTTTAAATTGTAATAATATAGGAAATGTGTCCCGGGCTAGACTGGAGGTTTTCTTCTCCGTTCTTTCCTACCAGTGCCCGTTTAAACAAAGTAAAGCTATTGTATTCTATTTTTTAATTAATAAAATTGATCAAGGCCTTTGGCCATTTACCAATAAAAAAAATTATATATATATAATGATAATAATATAACTAAATTCTAATTTTAAAGATATTTTAGACTAAAAGATTAATTACAATTCTTAAAATATTAAGAATTATAGTATAATAACCACATTTTAAATTATTATTTTAAAAAATAATGAAACATAAGTTAATTTATCATCTGTTCTTTTCAATTCAAAACATGTTATGTTAACTATTTTAAAAAAAAATTATTTAAAGTATTATAATGTAAAACAATATATTATAATACAATGTAATGTAGAATTATGATAATGCTCATTTTAAAATATGATTAAATAATAAAATTAGGCATATATATATATATATATATATATATAATTAGGCAAATTTAAAAATAAATAAAAATGATAAACAAGTCAAAGTAAGCACTTGATAAAAAAGATGTGTTATAAATAAAATGAGATAAAGTGGAGTAGGTAAATGAACACAATCAAATCAAAATGAATGGAAATAATGAAATGGTGCCCACAACTAACAATGACAATAAGTCAAAGGTTAAGTGAGCTGAAAAGATGGAAGTGTATATACAAGCATTGTGTTAAGTTTCCCTAAGGAATCTATTGTTTTACAATCTCTTCAGGTTTTATTCTTAACACTAGTTAAACATAACCATGCTTCAATTTCGTATATCTATAAGTTTCCCTCTAGGTTTTTGTTTTGCCCCCCTTCATCCTTACACTCCTTTTAGACCCTTATCATACCATACTCTACTTCTACAACCTACTTCTCTTTCTCTTGCAATGATTTGTATATTCTTACTATATTATATTAGTGTGCTATATACTACTTGCTAAATGTCACTTTTTTTATGAGATTCGCAACCCAAATAATGTAAAGCATTTATTTGGTGCTTATGGAAGCACTAAACATCACTAGGGGTTATTAACATTGCACTATTATGGACGATGCTTGGTAGATTATGTGCTGGTGAATGACATCAATTACCTATGTCCTACAATTATAAGTGTTATTAAATGTAATTAGTTGTATTATAATTCTCAAATATGTACATTTTGTATATTGTAATAAAATCAAGCTTGAAAATTTAGTATATTATATGTTATTGTGTATTCATAAGTGAAAATGTGGGTGGAATGATATCATATTTCAAATGCTACTAATTTGACACAAAGGATAAAATAGAAAAGCATTTTAGTCATATCATTAAAAGAATATTTTTAAATCAATAATTTTACCTTAGTCATTAAGAGAGTCAAATTCATCATGAATTCCATTGGGCCCACATAGTATCTCCTTCAATAGCATGGTCTAGTCATTGAATTTTGTTACTTATCAGAAAAGGAAATCATCTACTATAACACCAACAAAGAACTCATACCTTATACAGCTTTAGGTAGATAGAACTCCAATAAAGTTGTGGACGTTCATGTGGGGATTATTAACTAATATCTATCCAAATGTTGATGATGTTAATGTTTAAGACCATTAAAATTAAATATCCTTATTGATATTCTTAACTACATGAACTACTCCCATTAGAGGGAGAGAATAGTGATTCTCTTGCATTTATTTAGGGTGACTATTTGAGCAACCAAGAAGATATATATGCTACTTGTCTCTATTAGTTTATTCAATTGTAATAAGATATATATGCTACTTGGTTTTATTTTTTTCTTACGAGAGAGAATATAATGATTAAGTACTACGGTAAAAAATAATGAACATTCAAGTGTCCAAATACAAAAATCTCAAAATTTGAATGCAATCATTAGGTTAAGTTGTTGTTTGGAATTACCTAGATAGTATACTTTATTTAAGATTTTAATATTTCCATTGGTTAGACATGATTTTGGTTCTATTCCATACATTATCCCTAAAAAGGACCCTGATATTTCTTGAATTATTTCTCATTTTTCTCTTTCTAAAAATAAACCTCATAATAAATATTTGTTAAACTATCACTAATCATGTTCCTCAAGGTTGACAATACTATATACAAAGGATAGTCATATATCAACCATATATACCATCGAAAAATAATAAGCATGGATAGCCATAAACTAGTAGTTACTTTGTTTCTCCATAGAGTAGCTCATGGTAGATTGAATCATATAAGAGATCTTTAAATTATAATACACCTAAAATAAAATTTCAATATCATAACAAAAATGAAGAAAGATACATGGTCAATAAATTCACCATCAACAAAGTATAAACTACACTTGTTAACTAGCAAAAAAAACTAAGTCTTTATTGAGGATATTTTTATCAAAATTTTATAGTAAAAACAACTACTCTTCTAGGTAACACATCTGTACCAAATCCTTTTTTATAATAGGCTAATCCAATATAGGTTATTCATAGCTGAATATTAAGACTTGATAGGAATATATCCTAAAAAAACTATTTCCAAATTTTCCTATCTTATTTTTAGAGGGAAGAAAGAGGGGTTTTGGAAGGCAATTTAAGTTGTTGATCTTATCCTAAAAAATTTAATGACTTGATGTTTTAGAATTTTCAGCTTCCTTTACTTTTTCTTTGAAGTCTTCCATTTAGTTGTACTTTTTAACTATATTATATAATTTTTCAAATAGTATATATTCTTCTTTCTAAAAAAATTTATAACAATATTAAAAGAATTAGTTTTCATGGAAGGGATATTCTTATTCTAGATATCATCCCAAAATCTTGAATTACTATCATTTCCCAGTATCTTTCTACTTCATGCTCTTATAGTTTTTGGTGTAGGGAACCCTTAAGACTACTTAGTACCATTGTCCCTAGTTTGAGAGAGCTCAAAGTGATAAATCCATCTAGGCCACCCACTTCCCCTCCTCCTCCTTACACTCCTTATATTCTTAATCCCTTATCATACCATACTCTACTTCTATGACATACTTCTCTTTCTTTTGCAATGATTTGTATATTCTTAATATTATATTAGTGTGATATACTACTACATACACAATACTCCTTTCTAGAGATTTGCATGCCAAATAATTGTGTATATCTGTTGCATTCTTTTGGGAAGATCAAAAGTCACTACTATGGATTGTTACAACTGCACTATTATTGTTACATGTGGGTCTTGGTAAATAATGTGTTGATGAATAAAATCATATGTGCTATACAGTTTAAGTATTATTAAATATAATTATTGTAGTTGAACTCTATTGTTGATATTATCATCGCTATAGTTAAAGAAGCAACATCTAATATGCCTCTTCAACAATTAGAAATAGTTAGAGTTATAGCTATATGTATGTGTAAATAACTTAAGCATGGCAATGAAATGATGATACAAGTTGGTGACAATGCAATAATTGTCATTAACTCTAGAAATGAAATCTAAAAGGAATTTGAGCTTTTGGTTCAATTACCAAGGAATTGAGGGAATTGAATTTCATCAAAATAATCTCATTGACTCATAAGATACTATAAATGCTGAAAATTTATTTATAAGTATTGTTAGATGTATTCTTAAAAAAAGATAAACATGTCTTTATATTGAACTTGTAAATTCTTAAGAATTAGTTTTTCATATATAATGATATTGTAGCTAATCTAATGAATTTCATAACAAATGATAGCATTGTAAAAAAAAAAGAGTTCGAGTAGTAGCTACTACTATTACTAAGAACATCACAAGGATTGTTCTATGAGAATTTTATATAGAGGATGTTAGGAAGCATCGAGTAGGTATAAAATCATTTTATTTTAGCTTCAAAAACTAGGGGAATGATGCAAAAGAGATATATAACCACTTCAAATTGTATTATCAAACCTGCTCTAAGAATCTACCCTCATTCTCATGAAATCCATAAATTTTTTGGTTGAATGTAAATTGCAATTCTTTCTACTTTACAGAGAATAATGACTGGTTGATAATCTTAACAAAAAAATACGAGGGGAATTATTATGTATTTTTTGGTAACTCCAAAACAAAATGTAAATGCCTAAATTTTATTTTATTCCTCCAATATAACAATGATATAAATATAGTCTTATCAAAAAAGATTATTGATTTAATAAATTAATTGACTCTTAATGTCATAAATTTAGCTACAAAATAAGAATTCAATTATATTTAATGAATATTACTTAGCAGTAATATCTCATAAAAACAAGATACTTATTTTAGAAAATAATAATGAAATTTTTGTACTTAATTAAATGGTTCTTTTCTTTTTTTTCAAATCTAATGTCATAGTTACTGAAAAATTAATATTTTATAGTTATAAAATATGAAAAGTGAGTACCAAAAATAATCTTAGCATTATTTATGGAATAATTACCATATCATATCCTAACTAGTCCATCTACAAAATGATATCAATGTTTTAAGAGTTATATCGAGAAAAATGAGGTGTCAAACAATATGAGAAGTACTGAGAAATAGTATAAGAGTTGAATTACTTATTTATGATTTAAGTGAAGGAAATATAGTACATAGGCATCATGTCAAATGAAAGGATGATGGTACCCATGAGGCCCATTAAAAAATATTTTAGCATTACAAAAAGATCACAAATATGAAAATTTGAGTTTTTGATCACGGATTTTGTAAAAATAGCCACCTAATTCGTAGACAAAAATGCCTTGACTTGTTTTTCTCTAATTGAAGCCATAAACAAAAATATGCATAATTCTTACTATAAGTAATTATTAAATAAATAATAAAATTTTAGCAATATGTGTGTGTGTGTGTGTGTGTGTGTGTGTGTTACTTTAAAATATCAAAAAATATAAGAATAGAAGATTTGCATTGTGTCAAAAAATACAAGAAAATATATGCCACATAGAGATACAAGAAGATTTTTGCCACATAAAAGTAAACATTGAATATTGAAAGGAGTTATCAGTATTTGAGCAAGTTTTGATAGTACCATTATTACTATTATTCAAATATAGGAATGAGAGGTTTCTTACTCTTTTGTCACTACTTATAGATTCAAAGGTACACAAAGATATTTACCATAAGTTGCTTAGATTGCAACAAAAAAGGCTTTTCCATACCTTAGTAAATCAAGGTCTTGTAAAAGGAGTAGCAGTCATATTATGTGGCAGTAGGCCAAGGAGAGAAATAACACTCTTAGTCATTTCTCAATGTGGTATAAAAATAAAAAATATATATAAGGTAACTTCTATGCCACATAATGGGTGTAGATCTCCCAAAAGGAGAAGTTTTTAAGAAATGAACAATTTGAAATATAAAGAAATGATTAAATCATTTATTAAAATAATATTATGGATAAGAATGAAATATCGGACTCCACAAAGATACTAGAATTAAAGTGCATGAAATCTATAATATAGAGTAAGCACTATTAACTATGGTCATTTCACTCTATCTCCACTTCATAAAGGTCAAGCTTTAATACCATACTCTACTTCTATGACCTACTTCTCTTTCTCTTGTACTAATTTGTACATTTTTAATATATTATATTAGTGTTCTATATACTACTCACTAAATGCCACTTCTTTTATGATATTTTAAGTTAAAATAATGTAAAGCATATATTGCATGCTTATGGAAACATAAAATGTCACTAGGGGTTGTTAACATTGCACTGCTATGGACGATGCTCGGTAGATTATGTGTGGACAAAATGAAATCAACTATGTCCTAGTATTATTGAAAGTAATTACTATATTATAATGCTCAAATATGTATTGTATATTGCACTAAATTCAACCCTTACAAATTAGTATTTTATATGCTATTTTGTATTCATAATAGAAGAATGGGTGGAATGATATTACATTTAAAATATAATGTGTGGTTGGGGTTTAGTCAAATAGACAGGACAAACTAACAAGAATTTTAGTCATATCATAAAAAGTATTAAATTTATCATGCTTACCTTACTCATCAAGAAAGTATTATCCATTACAGATTTCATTGGGTTCAGATGGTGTTATTGGACAACTTAAGCATCATACACTAAGGCTTGATTCCTGGGCTAAAAGTGTTAAATAGTCAAAGTTGACTTTATTTTTCAAATCTTAATTTCTTCCTTAGTGTGTGATGTTGAAGAGTGGCCCTCCTACAATAGCATCTTCTAGTATTTGAGTTTTGTTACTTGTTAGAAAAGTAAATTCTCTACTATAACACCAATAAAGAGCTCTTGTATCATAAGACTATGGGTAGATAGAAGTCCAATAAATTAATGTAAATAAAAATAGAAATTACATGTCATCTTTTGTGAAGTTTGATTATTTTTATGCTAGTCTACGATCATTACAATTATGTTGACTACATGAACTACTCTTATTAGAGTGAGAAAATAGTGATTCTCATGCATCCATTAAGGGTGAATACTTAAGTGACCTAGAAAAACCTATTGGTGATCAACTTCACTACATTAGTCCTTTCAATGATAATAAGATTTATATACTACTTGATTATATTGTTTACTTACAAGAGAGATTATTAGGATCAAGTACTATAGTAAAAAAAAATGAATATTCAAGTGCCCAAATAAAAAAATCACAAAAGCTTGAAATGTGAATGCAATCATTAGGTTAAGTATATGTTGAAGATTCCCTATAGTAAAATTAATTTAAGAATTTGATATGTTCATTGGTTAGACATGATTGTGGTTCTACTCCATTTATTATCCCTAAAAACAACCTTGATATTTCTTGAGTTATTACTCATTTTTCTCTTTTAAAAAATAAGCCTCATAATAAATATTTATATTAAACCATCACTAATCATGTAAAGGAAACATTTTCCTTAAGGATGACAATACTATATTCAAAGGATAGCCTTATATCAACCACATATATCATTGAAAATAATAGATATGAATAGCCATAAACTGATAGTTACTTTGTTTCTACATAGAGCATCTCATGGTGCATGGAATCATATAAGAGATCTATAAATTATAATAAACCTAATACAAAATTTTTTTAGGATAGCAAAAATGAAGAAAAACACATGGTCAATATATCCACCATCAACAAAACATAGACTACACTTGTTAACTAGCAAAAAAAACTAAGTTTTATTGAGATTATATATAGTGAGGATATTTTTATGTGAATTTTATAATACAAACAATTAGTCTTCTATGTGACACTAGGTACCAAATACTTATCCATAATAGGATAATCCAATATAGGTTATCCATAGCTCAATTGGAAGATTCGATAAGAATATATCCTTAAAAAAACTATTTCCAAATTTTCTGTGAGAAGAAAGAGGATTTTTGGAAGGCAATTTAAGTTGTTGATCTCATCCTAAAAAGAAAATATGACTTGATGTTTTGGAATTCTTTGAATTCTTCCATTTAGTTGTGCTTTTCAACTATATTATATAGTTGTTTAGATAGTGTTCATTCTTCTTTCTAAGAAAATTTCTAATAGTATTAAAAGAATTAGTTTCCCTTGATGGGAGTTTCTTATTCTAGATATCATCCCAAAATCTTGATTTCCAATATCTATGTACTTAGTTTTCTTTTGGTTTTTGGTTTTTATGGACACTTATCCAAATAGGGGAACTCTAAAGACTACCTAGTAACATTGTCCCTAGTTTGAGAGAGCTCAAAGAAACTATAAATCCAATCATTTAGAAAGAGTAAACACAATGAATACAAAAAAGTATACAAAGAACTTTGTCTAGGCCACCGACTTCCCCTCCTCCACCTTACACTCTTTATACTCCTAATCCCTTATCATACCATACTCTACTTCTACAACCTACTTCTTTTTATTTTGTAGTGATTTTTATATTCTTACTATTATATTAGTGTTCTATACTACTTCTTAAATGACACTCCTATCTTGAGATTTGTAGTCCAAATAATTGTGTACATCTATTGCATTCTTCTAGAAAGGTAAACCTTCACTACTACAAACTATTAAAACTACACTATTAATGTAATGAATGGATCTTGGTAAACAAGAGATGCAAAGAATCAAAGTACCCAACTAAAATATTGTTTGGTTAAGGTAGATAAAAGTAGTGACTTAAATAAGGAGAAGAAAGAAAAGAAAAATAAATAGAAAGAGATATTAAGGGTACATTTACAAATATTTGATATTGAGGTGTGAAGAGTTTGGGGCATATAATTTCAATGGATTATTAAGTATGCTTGAATTTTTAGATAAATTGAAGAGTGATAGACATGATTTCATTACTACATTGTTTATTTATCTATTTCCCTGATACAAATTTATCTATCAATACTTGTGAAACACTATTCATTGTTCATGTTTTTTAAATTAAAAGTGACCAAAACAAGGGGGTTGGCCCATACAAGCAAAAACTTGGCAACCAGTGCATTACCATTAGAACCACCAGTAGTCTACAAGAACCAATAGTGAAAAAGAAAAACTAATCTAACACCAACCAGATAAAACTACGAAAGTTTATAATAACCAAAATTGGCAACATCGGCCAACTCGAGTCCTAATAATAGTTGTAAACCAGAAAAACCTTAGGCAATAGTAAAACATAAAAAGTATTTGATCCAAGGATCCCAATAAATTTAAACAACTTAATTTTCTTTTTCCCCCTTCCCCTTCATATCCAGCAGGATCCGTGCCTAGTCATCCACAAGGAACTTGAAGAGAAACTTGTGGTCTTCCATGTCCATACCCATGTCCTCCTTTTCCTATGCTAGCAACTGGAGGGTGGTGGCAATAGCATGTGTAACTTTGAGGTTGAATTTGGAGAAGGTAAAATACCCTTCCTCCAAAGTTTTAACCCTCCTTTCTAGTTTGGTATATCATTCTTACAGCCTCTTAGTCCCTTCTTTAGTCTTCACTTCCACCTTTATAGCTTCCTCCTTAGCATTCTACTCCTAGCATGCTCTTGCAAAACTGTTGGGTTAGAGGAAACCTTATAATTATCTTTAATGGGGGAGGAAATAGTTATGGGGGAGGTGTCTATTGTGCTTCTCTCTTCAAAAAATGTAATGAGTTTAAGGGAGAAGCTAGCAGTCACATGGGCGATCTCTGTATTTACAACATTACCAACAGATGCCTGGGTCTGGGCATTATCCACCAAGTTGTCCCCTGAGTTAAAAAATTTCTCCGCCTCATCCTTACCATCCTCCTTCTTGGAGTTGGAAATATCTTCCTCCTCCCTCCCTTCATTATTATTTTCTGAACTATCTTTCTCAACATCCTCAACCGGGACTCTGATGGATTTTTGTTTGCACCTAGCATGAGATTGTGTAAGCCTACCAGATCTCCTCCTAGCCTTGCCCCCTATCTCCTCCTCCAAAACCTCTCCATCAACCTCAACCAATTTTTCAATTTTTAACTTCTTATTTTCTTTTTGTTCCACTGTTATATTAGGTTTTTTCTTTTTTCTTGATTTCCCTACCAGGGAAGGGTCGGGGGTGTGGATTTTGGTGCCTGTACTGGAGCTTGGGGGTGAATTTTGGCAATGGCACTAGTTATCAACCACCATCACCCTCGGGGGGCATAGGGTAAGGTGAAACTGATAGAGGCAAAAAATAAAACCTTGATGAATTATGGTAAAATTTAAACCTTTACTCCTTCTTTCTCTAACATCAGCTACCATATCCTCAAGAGAATGCAGGAGGTAAAAAGGGATAGAAATGAAATCCCTATTCCTAAAATGATTTAACAAAGGGAAATGATAGTAATAGTAGACACTGAACCTGCCCTCCAGTGTTAGATACCTCATAAGAACTAGGCACACATCATCCCATGGGGCAGGCAGCTTGTCTCTTTTAAACCCTCCTCTATAATGAATCGACTCCTCATCATCCACAAAGAAGCTATTCATATTGGCCTCATTAGTGACTTTGGTTACCTTTCTCCATTTTTTACCCTTCATTGAGAGGCTAGTCACTATGGTAATCACTTCCTCAGTGACTTGGAATGTGATTCCATTAATGGTGACCTTTCTATCATTCCAACCATTAACAAATTGGAGTGCATAATTCTCGTTGTACCCCACCATCAACTGCATGTATGGAAAAAAAAACCCCTTCCTTTAGAAGAAACCAAGTGGCCATCCTATCTTTAAAATTGTCAATTTTTTCGTGGGTTCTAGCCTATTCAAGTCTCCCCCTCTCCCCCCCCCCCCAACTCAATTTCACTAGATTTCGGTTCCCCTTCTTCAGTAATACGCATTTGAACTTTCTCAATTGCAATTTTTTTGCAACTACTCTCTGCCTTAAACCCTTTAACAAAAAAATATAATTTATAGACCCATGCTTGATCCACTCCCAAATCCCATGCGAGATTATGATGGGATTTTTGAATGTATAAAATCATAATTTTCACCCCTCAACATTTTCTAACAACTTGATTAATGATATCTTTCGTACTTTCAATTGGGAAGTAATTTAAAACTTGCCATGGGTTACCATAATTATGAAATGACATCTTTCTTGATTCGTAATCACTCCTATTACCATTTGTATGGCCACGTCTTTCCATTATTTTCAAAAAGCCATTCTTAAATTTAGCAAACATAATTACAATGTTGCCAAATTTGGCCCTACTTTTAGAATTTATAGTCGACATCATATACTATTCCTGCCTCTTTCCTTGATTATCAACGACTTAGTATCTTCATTGAGATCAACCTAATTCCTCCAGCATGTAAGTGCCATTGCATTGAACCCCATGGCTGCCGCCACATCTACTACCTTATTGCCTGCCCTGTAAATGTGTTGTAGGTGGACACTTTTTATTCCATTCAAGACTTGCTTGATATCCATAATGGTATTTCAAATATTCTAGCCTGGTCTAGCCACTCCCTTAACCAAGTCAATGATTAATTTGGAGTCCCTCTCAATTGTTAGCTCCTTAATTTACATTTCCCTAGCTAGATGAAGTCCCCATAACAACGCCATGACCTCAACCAAGTTATTGCTTCCAATTCCCACCTTTCTAGTATATACCAGCAACACGTGACCATTCCTATCCCACAACACACCTCCTGTTGCTCCTAATCCTCCACTAGCAGTACCATCGAAGTTCAATTTATACTGCATTAGGGTGGGGGGTCTCCATCTCATCTTCTATCTCATCATCATCTTTGAGTTATCAAACAGGTAGAAATCCTCATAACAACCACATTTTTCAGCAACTAGGCCTTCATGTCTAAATGGTTCTTCATTTGGCATTTTACATTTAGCCACTCTTAAATTTTCCTTCAACAATTTGTCCATAATTCCAAAAATCACTTCCTCTAGCTTACTCTCCTCCCTAAATAATCTATTCTTTTTTTCTTTCCATATGTGCCAGCAAACATATGGAGGAACAATTTTCCATAGAAAAACTAATCTAGGGTGATAAAAGGGGCAACACCAATTCTCCACAAACTATCCCAGATTATCTTTCATAACCCATTCCAAGCCAAATCTTTCCTAGACCTTAGCCCAAATCCCTAAAGCATACTAGCATTCTAAGAAAAGGTGGGAGATACTTTCTTCCTTTTCTTTACAAAGAAAACAATAATTTGTAATATAAAAACCCCTTCTTTTCAAGTTGTCCAAAGTCAAGATTTTACCATGCTGAACCGTCCACCAAAAGAAATTAATTTTAGGAATAAGGTCATTAATCCATACCTTTTGCCACAATGTTGGGCAGGGGTCCTTAATAAACATGAGTGTGTATGCAGATTTGACTGTGAAGTTACTAGCTGGAGTTAAGTCCCAAGCCATAGTGTCCTCCTAAGGTAGTAAGGGGAGTCTCTATTCCTTTATCAACTCTTCAACCTCCTTGATGAGAAGAATATCCTCCTAGGAGTATTCTTCCTTGTAAATCTTCTTCCACCTCCTCCCCTGATCAATATAGTCTCTGACTTTTCCCCCCACATCTTCTTTATGTAATTCCATCAATCTTCTAAATTTATTGAAGACCAGTAGTTTCCCACCCATCCACCTATCTTCCCAAAATCTAATATTGAAACCATTCCCCACAATCCACCTTAAACCTTCTCTTTATAAACCCCTATTCCTAACAACATTCTGCCATATTTTTGAACCTCTTGGGAGGTCGTTACTAAATAGATTCCACTCAAGGAGGTATTAGACAAATACTTAGCTTTCATGATATTGCCCCAATCCATATTCTCTTCAACCAGTCTCCATCCAATTTTCATAAGGAGAGCTTTGTTAACGTCTTGAAGCCTTCTTACACCCAACCCCCCCTTAATCTTTGGCTTGCACACCTCCTCCCAATTTACTAAATTCAATTTATTTTTCTCCTCTATCCCTGATCAAAGGACATTCCATTGTATTCTATCAATTTTGTCTACCATGGTTTGATTGATTTTGAAAATGGATAAGAAGTAAATAGGGATACCCTGAATAGTAGCAAAGAGCAATTGTAATTTTCTAGAATTACTTAATATTCTCCCTTCCCACCCTGCAAGATTCCTCTAAATTCTCTCCACTATCGTAATCTAGAAATCATTACTCACTTCCTTAGTAGTAAGTGGTAATCCGAGATAAGTATCTGGGAGGCTAGCAGATTGGCATTCCAAAATGTTCCTTATCCTCCTTTGTAGTGAGGCTTCAGTATTAAAGAAATAGATCTTGCTCTTGTGGTAATTCACTCTCTGCCCTAAAATTTCTTCAAAATTATGTAAAATCATCTTCCAAGCTTCTGCCTCCCTAACTAAAGATTCTCCAAATAGGAAAGTGTCATCAATAAATTGTTGAATGACCTCAATTTCAGCAGTAGTAGTAGGTTTAATCCCTTTGATATAGCCCATACTAACTAGTTTATAGAATAACCTCCCCAAGAATTCAGCGACCATTATTAAAAGGTAGGGGGAAAGTGGATCACCCTATCTTAGACCTTTCTCTATAGTAAAGTTTCCCTAGGGGGAACCATTAAGTAGAATAGCATATTGCATTGAACCAACCATCATCATGATCAAGTTTATAATCTTATTTCTAAATCCCATTCTTTCTAGCACATCCTAAAGGAAGTCCCAATTGACCTTGTCATAAGCTTTGGATATATCCAATTTAAATGCCATCCCTAGTTTTCTATTTTTCTCCATAGAATGAATAACCTCATGTGTGGTTATAGCTGCATCCAATATCTATCTTCCTAGGACAAACCCTTTCTGAGGGCTACCAATTATTCTTCCCAAGAAAGGCTTTATTCTATTCACCAAAACTTTGGCAAAAATCTTATAAATAGTATTACATAAGCTTATAGGTCTAAAGTTAATCGGGCTCAAAGGAGTAGGGATTTTAGGAACTAGAGCTAAAAAGGTTTTATTAATCCTCCTTAGTAGCTTTCCAGTTCTGAAGAAATCCCTAGTGGCCCAAATCAGTTTCGATTTGACCACCTCCCAAAAATGTTGGAAGAACATCTGAGGAAACCCATCTAGTCTTGGAGCCTTATAGGTTTTCATAGAGAATGTTGCTCTTTTCACCTCCTCCTCAGTAATATTGCCAAGTAACTAGTTATTCTCCTCCTCCCCAAGTATCTTTGGGACTGAATTGATCAAGCTTCTTCCAATTACTAGGTTTCCTACAAAATTGTCTTTAACATAAGCTCTGTTGAAGTGTTCCACCACATGTCTTCCCATCTCCTCCTACTCTTTTAAGACCCTTTCCCCTTCATCTTTGAGTGAATTGATAGTGTTTCTTCTTTTATGGTTCAAGACATACTTGTGAAAGAACATCATGTTCTTGTCCCCTTCCTTAAGCCATTGAATTCTTGATCTTTGTTTCCAAAAACTTTCCTCCCTCAGTAGGATATCCTTCCACCTTTTTCTATGCTCCTCTTCCTGAGTTGCACCTTCAAGATTTATCCTAGCTACAATTTCTCCCTAAAGTTTGTATGCCTTGGTCTTTTAAATCAATAATTTGTATAACAATTTCTCCTAGATTGTCGTTCATGTTAACAAAAAATCAATAATTTGTATACCTTGGTCTTTTAAAATAATTTGATTTAAAAGAAGAAAGAACTCATTGAAAATTCTAAAGTACTCTTATAAAATAAATAATGTATAATTCATTTTAGTGAATGAAATCATTATGAAATTGTAGTGAAGGCATTTTATCATTTGTATTTGTTACTATTTGAAGGAAAAACATTAGCACCTAAATTGAATTCTTCTATTTCTATTATGTAACATTGAAACATTAATGAATTTTACATTAGTTTCCATTGTTTCCTTATAGTATTTTGTAGTTTGATTAAATTTGGAACTTGATTTTGACATGCATATGCATGTTTTACTTTTTGCATATGTGCAAGAACATAGCTAAGGAATTAAGAATCCTATATAGGTGAGAAATAGGTATAAAATGAAAGAGTAAAATAATTTAAACTATGAAATCCCTAGGTCATTATTATTTTGTTGATCTTTTAGTAGTTTTTGAAAAAGGTTTTAATGCTTTTCAGAGTTTTTAGAAAGTTATTTTTATTAATAACTTCTAAATATTACTTCCGATTTTGAATGTTAGTTGATAGTTCATATTATCTCAATTTTAGGAAGCTTCATGAAAAAATTCAGCTTTTTTTGAGTTGTTTCAAAAATTGCCAAAAAATGGCAAAAATAGTTTTATGAAAAAATTGCCAAAAATGATAATTTCAGATTTATATTTAAATTTTCATTTCCTCTCATTATAGGGGAAGAGAATTCACAAGATGAATAAAGAATAATTTGGAGTTTTAATACTTATTTTTGTGTTCTTTCTCTCTTATGTTTTTGTTAATTATTTGAAGAATTTTGGCTGCATCATCTGGTATTGGAGCTTACAATGTCTAGGAAAATAACATTTTTATATTTTTGTGGTTATGAGTTTAAGTTTATGCAGGTTGAGAAGAGGAACTAGTTTCCAAAAAATCAAGGTAGAAAAGAGAAAAGATTTAGTTGTAGCAAAGGATGGACTTGTTTGAAGAGTTTGATTTATCGATGAAGTATTTGCAAAAGAGAAAAGAAGAAAATAAAATAAAAGAGAATGAGAGGAAGAGGAAGGATGAAGAGATGAGATGATTAGTGTTAAAATAAATGTTAAGAGAATTTTACAATAAAGTTTTCAATAATTAAGAAACCAAATGGAATTAGAAATGCAAAAATGATACCTACCAGTCAAGAAGAGGATCACATGGTCTATTCAGAAGATAATTTAGAAGAAGAAAAGGAAAGAAGAGACAATCCAAAAAATGAAATGGTGAGTATAGCAATGACTATTTTGACATCAAGAATTGAAGAAGCTAAGATAAACATAGCCACAGAAGAGTCTTACTATTGATATTTGATTGAAAAGATCATTTGATTAGAAAGATTGTTGAAGAAGATCATGTGTTTCAATAATTATTTTGTCACTAATGTCAAACCTGCTACATGATAGTAAGACAATTGCTTATATGTTTCAAGTACTATCACTTAGTTGATTGATGAGGAGGATTTGATCAACAAAGATGTAACAAAAGTAACTAGAGGAAGGTTTGAGTTATGATTATGTATTGAAGTATAAGAATCAGTTAAGACAATGATAACATAATATATTGATGATCTACTTGAGGTTATAAAATGATTGACTACAATTAGAAAGTTCAAAAGAATAAACTTAAATAAAGTTCATTTTCCAAGCTTGACCAAGTGGATAGTAGGTGCTGACCAAAGTTAGTGCAAGCTAAAAAAAAGTCAGTTGGAGCGAAGTGAATGCGATTTCTAGTGGATGTCAAGCAAGTTAGTAGATGTCAAGTAATTTTTAGTTGATGTTGAGCACCAATGAAATCTAGTTGATGCCAAGTGATTTTATAGTTGATATTGATTAACACAGTATGTTTTGAGCATCAGAAGGTTGATAATGCCAAGTTGTTGCATTATGAAAAAGATCAAAGATTCACTCAATAAAAGCCAACAAGTTTGTTTTCTTGGAACTTGTGAATCAAGAGGGAGATAAGATTGATGAGATGGTGGCACAAAATCCCATGTAAACCATTTTAGAGGTGAATTAAAAATAGATTCTAAGAGAAGTTTCTAAAAAAGACAAGATATAGGGTAGATACATTGTATCCTACATAATCCATTGAAAACCCTAATTTTGATGATGGATAATGAGAGGAAAATGTTATAATTTCCTATATTTAAGAATGTCTGGTCATGAAGTAAAGAGTTAGAGAGTTTGATGTGAAAATTTAATAAGGAGAATAAAAGGGGTTTTGCTTCATCAAGTGACCCAAGTGAAGAAGTCTGCAATGGTGTACTGAGCTACAAGGCTTAAAGAGGATGAATGCTTCAAAGGTGAACAAGCTGTCAGAGTTGCAAAGATTAGAAGCCAAGCAAAGTTGAGACATAAACAGTGACCTGTAATCTGCAAGTAAGGTTGTAAGTTGTATTAGATCAAAGCTCTGCTTTTACTTTCTAAAAATTGTATCAGCCTAGTGTAAATCCTTTGGGGTAAGGTTGACTTAAAAGCCATTAGAAAATCCTTTAATAGGGTGGCATTCCAAGTGATATGCATAAAGTCCTCTAACAAGGCTCACTTTTGATAGGGTGATTGAAATCTCTTAACCATGTCACATTTAACAGTGTGTATTGTAACCTTCAACAACGTTGGCCTTTAACAGGGCACCACTTTAAAAGAGTGAAAAGCGAGTAGCATGTTATTGGTGGTTTTTCCAAAATTGAGTTTCTACATTAAATCACTTTTTCAAATGTGTAGTGTTTCATACTTTACAATTTCTGCAAGTTGATTTGATAGTAACATATCAATTTTAGTTAACATGCAATGAATGCATGCATGGTTAAGAATGTTTTATGGGTTCACTAAATTGTGAAAAATTTTATTTGTACATCTAGACCTTGAATAACTAATTCACCCCCCACCCCTCTCAGTTATTCTAAAAGAATTTAAACAATTGGTATCAGAGCCATCTTCTTAAGAGGACTAGTTTTAAGGTACTAAAAGCACAAAGATCAAGATGTCAAAAAGAGAGGTACCCAAGCTCAATAGAGATAGCTTTCTTCCATGGAAAAGTTTGATAAAGCTACACCTTGGATGACTTGGAGATTATGCATAATCTTGCATTGTTGTAGAACATGTTGATCTATCAGGAGCCCTAACTGCTGAAGATTTGAAGAAAAAGAAAGGACATAATCAGGCAATGTTGGAGATTACCTCTACCCTAAGCTATGCCAAATTTTATGATATCAAAGGTCTCAATAGTGCAAAGAAGATGTGGGATGTCCTAGACACCATCTATGGAGGAGAAAAAAATATTCAAAAAGCCAAGTCAAAGAGCCTCAAAGGTAATTTTGATGACATGAGAATGGAAAAAGGTGAGAATGTTGCTTAATATGTTGCTAGAATAAAAGAAGTTGTTAGTGCAATAAAAGATGCTACTGGTCAAATAGATGATGATATTGTGCTAAGTAAAGTCTTGAGAACATTGTTCCTTGTGTATGCCATTAGATTATCTGTAATACAAGAGTTAAGATGTATACCAGGAAATGATCTAACACTTGAAGGTCTAGTAGGAAGACTCACTAGTTTTGAGATATCTAATTTTGATAACTACAGACCGAAGAGTATTGAATCAACTTTCAAAGAAAAATTGTTATTGAAGGATTTTGAGAAGGTAAAGTAAAAAAAGAAGAACAAGAAAACAAAGATAAAGTATGCATCCAGTGATAATAACATAGATGAGGAAGAAATTGAATAAGTGGAAGAATTGTTGGCTAGAATATTTCACAGTGGAAAAGGCAAGTTCAAAGGTAAGTTACCTATCATTTGTTTCAATTGCAATTAAATTGTTCATATTTCTACAAGATGTACATAGAAGAAGAACTATAGAGAAGGAAACAAGCACAAAAACAAAAGAGAAGATGATGGAAGAGACTACAAAGACAAAGGCAAGAAGTCATGCTACATTGCTGATGAAAATGATCATGAAGTGGTATATTTTGTAATGAAGGACAAATCTGATGAGGATGAGGAAACTACAGTTATGACTTGTGTGAACAAGAATGACAAATAGATCATTTACAATGGATACTCACATCACATGCCTGGAGATAAAAGTAAGTTCAATACTTAAATCTATTATGATAGAAATAATGTAAGATTTGGTAATGATGCACCATGTTTGGTAAAAGGGAAAGGGTCTATCAAACTCACAGACAAGATTTCATGTGACAATGCATATTATTTTGAAGGATTGAATTATAACTTGTTAAGTGTGTCACAATTGAATAATTTTGAATGCAAAGTTGAGTTTGAAAATAAATCAGCCAAGATATATGATACAAATGGAAACTTGATTGGAAAAGGTGATCAAACTAGAATTAATCTATTCTATCTAGATATAAAAGATGCTACTTGTGTCATTGCAAAATTTGATGATGTATGGCTTTAGCACAAGAGATTATGTCATGTTAATTTTGATAATCTAATTAGTATCAGTAACATGAATAGAGTTAGAGATTTGCCTAAATTGAAGAAACTAGAAAATATAATGTGCAAACAATGTCAACTAGGAAAGATGACAAAGTCAAGCTTTAAAAATAAAGCTTATACCACTAAGGAAATACTTGAAATTATTCATACTAACCTATTGAAGTACAAAGCTACAAAGGAGATAAGTACATAATACTATTTTTTTATGATTACTCTAGGATGATGACAATTATGTTTCTAAAACTAAAATCATATGCTTTTCAAATGTTTAAGTGGTACTTGGAAAGAGTGGAAAAAGAAATAGGTAAGAGTTTGAAATGCTTGAGATTAGATAGAGGAGGATAATTCACTTCAAATGAGTTTGAAACATTCTATCATGATAGAGGAATCAAAAGATAGACATTTGCACATAGGACCCATCCACAAAATGGAATTGCTGAAAGAAGAAATAGGTCTATAATGAACTATGCGAAAACACTCATGATGGAAAAGAATGTTTCTCTAAAATACTAGAGAGAAGTTTTAAGTATTTTTGTATACATCTTGAACCATGTGCAACTCAAGAAAGGTACTCATTCAACACCTTTTGAACTATGGTATAGATATCCACCTAATGTGAAATACTTTAAGGTATTTGGAAGAAAATGCAATACTCTTAAAGGTGTTAGGAGTGGAAAGTTTGATGCAAAGAGCGAAGAAGGTATATTCCTTGGTTACTCCACAAGAAGTAAAGCTTAGAAGTGTTTAAATACTAATACTAACAAAATTGTGGAAAATGCAAATGTGAATTTTGATGAGTTTATAGAAGTACATGAGGTTGAACCTACAAAAGAACCAGAAGAATACAAATCATTTGTATACTAGTATGAAGGAATGCCTACTAAAGAAGATGCTAAAAATAATGTTGCAAACCAATAAAAAGTTTCAACAACTACCAAGTCACAACCTGTGAATGTCAAGTTTCTTTCAGATGTTGAGTTGTAAAATGAGGAAAATGCACAATTTGACTTTGAGATTAGCACACATGAAAGACAGGTTAAAACACCTGACATAGATGTACACAGTGACACTAAAGTTGAGAGATAGAATGTGGCTACAAAAACTAAGCCCAAATTGTCCAAATATGTCAAAAGACACCACCCTACAAATCAAATCATTGGAAACAAAGATGCAAGACCAACAACAAGAAATAGATTGAGAAGTGAATCATGTTTGTTAGGCATGAAGGTATATATGTGGAATTTTGCATCAGACTTCACATACACACACTTCAACATGGCCCTTGTATGCGGATTCATCCTAGAATGAATATGAGATTGTTCACCCAAGAGGTGTCTTGCAAGATGACATGTTGCCTTCTATCTAGAAGGATTTTTCTTGTTTATACTCTTAGATTTGAGATGCAGGCAACTAGACCATTCTAGAATTAAGGGTTTAAAGAATTCAATTAAATCTATATGACATGTAGGTAATCTATATGAAATATGTACTTAATCTAAGAACATATAAAGTAAAATTAACTAGATGTATGCATATTAAATCTAAATGATATTTAACCTAAGAAAATAAAAGCTTATGAAAAATAATGAGCTTAAATGAGTGCACAATTTAGTAGAGATTCGATAGCAATTCAATTCAACCTCTATAATGAGGAATTATGGAACCCTTAAATAGAATCCCTAGAATACATCAATGGTTGAGATCAACTCAGATTGACGGTAGGGATTAGACAAAAGATTCAGTTAAGATGGAAGCTTCCTTGTGTAGGTGAAGTGAACTGTTTCAAATCTAAGTGTGATGAGTAGTTAACTAAACTTGTCATAAGTGTGAGAGCGAGTTAACTAGATTGATTCCATTTTTGAGAAGTAGTTCACTCAGAGTTCCCATTTAGGACTGAAGAGAGAATTTTGAAGATATTATTTAATTTAATAGGTGAGATATGACCTCACAAATACCTGTTTCATTTAATTGAATAATCTAATTCAATTAATAAAAAATGGGCATAATATTAAATTAAATATTTTAATTCCTTAGTACATTAGCCTTAGGATATAATTTAATTTAATTAAAGTATAAATACTTCAAATTAAATCAAATATTTTTAATGTGACTAATATGAGTCAATACTTTAGGAATTAAATAAAGAGTATGATGAATGTAGATTGAGGTTTTCTGCATTTGATAATTAAGTCAATTAGCAACAATCTGAATGAGAATTCCTTAATGAGATAAGACTTAGGATTGATTGAAATAGACTAGAATTGGTGATCATGGCAATGAGACAATTTTTGTGTATTACATTTTGCCCCTCTTTGAATGAATGTGCAAGCAACACATTCAATTCAAAGAAAATCAAAAAGCATGATGTGAAGATCAACAAGTAAGATTGGTTCTAAAGTTGATGTGACGAAGACCAATTGATGAGATTTTAAGGACCATCTCCAGAATGAAGCTTAATCCTAAGGAATCCAAGTAGAACACCTAGATACTTGAATTGATAAGCATTTAAAAGATTATCTCCAAAATAGACCTTAATATTTAGGATCTAGATAAAACACCTAGACACCTAAAATTGATAGCATTTAAAAGATTATCTCCAAAATGGAGCTTAACCTTTAAGGATCTAGATAGAACATCTAGATACCTCTAGATAGAACACCTAGATACCTAAGATTGATAGCATTTAAAATATTATCTCAAAAATAGAGCTTAACCTTTAAGGATTCAGATAGAACATCTAGATACCTAAAATTGATAGCATTTAAAAGATTATCTCCAAAATGGAGCTTAACCTTTAAGGATTCAAATAGAACATCTAGATACCTGAAATTGATAGCATTTAAAAGATTATCTCTAGAATGGAGCTTAACCTTTAAAGATCCAGATAGAACATCTAGATACTTGAGATTGATAGCATTTAAAAGATTATCTCTAGAATGGAGCTTAACCTTTAAGGATCCAGATAGAACATCTAGATACCTAAAATTGATAGGATTTAAAAGATTATCTCCATAACAGAGCTTAAGCTTTAAGGATCCAGATAGACCATCTAGATACCTGAGATTGATAGAATTTAAAAGATTATCTCCAAAATAGAGCTTAACTTTTAAGGATCCAAAGAGAACATCTAGATACCTGAAATTGATAGCATTTAAAAGATTATCTCCGAAATAGAGCTTATCTTTTAAGGATCTAGATAGAACATCTAGATACCTAAGATTCAATCATGAGTCATAGAATCATCCTCGGAACAAGGTTTGATCCTCAAGAGTAAGGGTTTAGATTGTACCAATACCTGTCCATCGAACTCTGATAAAAATTGTTATAAGATGTGATTAGGTGATGACAAAATGAAATAGATGACACAGATGTTAGATAGAGGGGAACAAAATGCCCCTAGTGATGAGATGCCTTGAGTAATGAGGACATAAGATGGGAATAGGATGCACCGAGCAATGAATATTTAGATTCAATGATGTAATCATCATGCCACCTTGGGAGCAAAATTGAAAGATGGCACACTAGAATTATGATTTAAAGTAGTATAGAGAGAGAGAGATACAGAATAATATGAAGAGTTAGTAGGATATAGAAGAGATCAAAATGATCAAAAGAAAATTCAGAGTCAATTTAGCATGATGTCAAGGTCTAGAAGACCAAGTTTGACCAAAATTTGACCAAAGTTGACAAAAATTGACTTTTTCCAGAATGAATTTGAAAATTTTGAGGAAAATTTGAAGAAAGTGCGATTTGAAAAGATTTCAAGATTCACAAAGTATCAAAAAAATTGAACTGCACAAGTGTTTGATCACGTTGATCCCAAAATTTTAAAATGCATTTTTGAGCCATCTAAGTGTGTCAAATTTTGAATTTGATCCCAAAATTGGATCCAAAGTAGCCAAAGTAGCCAAGAGGGTGATTAATTGATCATTTGTGTAGTCATGAAGAACATGATGCTTTGAAGAGACTAAGAATCCCTCATCATAGAAGACGAAAGTAGATTTGCAATTGAATCATATGTCGAACCAAGTAATGCAATCCTATGCGATATGCAACCCTAAACTAGATACAATCCTAGGTCTGGTTACCAAGTTTTGACAATTTATCATCACTGAGCATAGGACAAAATCCCAAATGCCATACAATTCCCACGACATTGCAATCATGGAAATATGAATAGGACATATATTATAGTTTTGTCGAGATTAAATGTAACCATTTGAGGCACAAGAAGCCAGAATGACTAGAACATTCATCCCTTTTATTGTAGCAAGTGAACATAAGAATCAAAACATAAATGTTAGGATGACTAGAATGTTGCTTGCACAGCAGACACACCAAACACATGAGAGATCCATCTTATGCAAAGTATTCAGTGGGTATTCTGTCTGCAACAACCCTTGTGTTCATAACCTGAGATAGAAGTGTGCTTGGTATACTCACAGTGATCCATATGTTCACTTAATAGGACAAGTATTAGCATGTACTATAGCATGAAGAGATCACTCCAACAGACAAGGAGAAGAACCAACATTATTGATGTATCTATATAAAAGGAGTTGAGGTACACCTAGCCACCAAATACAAGATGGAGGCTCTTATAGTGGATACCCCTCTTCTAGGAATATGTCAACTTATTGGAACCAAACCATAAGAAGAAAGAAAAGAAAAGGTTATGCCCCTAGACATTACTTCTCTATTCAAAAATGATATCATCAAGTTGCTTGAGGAGACATGATAAAAGAAAAAGTGAAACAAAAAAAGAAAATGCTTAGCATATCCAAACAAGTATGTCAATTTGAGTTGGGATTGATGTCAAGTGTCAGTGTCCAAAACATGTTTGAAAGAAATCTCTTCAGTAGGTAGACATAGTCAAAATGACTAGTGACTGAGGTCAAAGAGGAATCTTCAAGGTGAAGAACTTAAGAGGATTGAGCGATAGTAGATAGACACAGCCAAGATGATTGGTGACTAACACAAGAGAGATCTTCCATAAAGGAATCTTGAAATGTGACCCAAGAAATAGTAGGCAGACATAGCTAAAACAAATGGTGACTATTGTGAAAGAGATTCTATGAGGAGAATCTTGACAAAGAGTGACACTGGCGGTAGTAGGCAGACACAGCTAGAATGACTGATGACTATTGTGCAAGAGATTATATGAGGAGACTCTTGAAAAGAGTGACACTAGCAATAGTAGGCATACATAGCCAGAATGACTAGTGACTATTGTGTAAGAGATTCTATGAGGATAATCTCAAAAGAAAAGTAAGCAATAGTAAATAGACACAGCTGAAACAACTAGTGACTATTACAAAAGAGATTCTATGAGAAGAATCTTGACAAAGAGTGACATTGGTGATAGTAGGTAGATGGAGCTAGAATGACTGGTGACCATCGCAAAAGAGATTCTATGAGGAGAATCTCAAAAAGAGTGACACTAGTCATAGTAGGTAGACATAGCCAGAATGATTGGTGACTATTGCATAAGAGATTCTATGAGGAGAATCTCAAAAGAAAAGTAAGCAATAGTAAATAGACATAACTGAAACAACTAGTGACTATTGTGAAAGATCTAGATTCTATGAGGAGAATCTTGACAAAGAGTGACACTGGCAATAGTAGGCAGATGTAGCCAGAATGACTGGTGAGCATCACAAAAGAGATTCTATGAGGAGAATCTCAAAAAGAGTAACATTGGTGATAGAAGGCAGACATAGCCAAAACAACTGGTGACTATCGCACAAGAGATTCTATGAGAAAAATCTCAAAAGAAAAGTAAGCAACAATAAATAGACATAGTTAGAACAACTGGTGACTAAAGCTTAAGAGGAATGACACTTTTTCCTATTTTTCAAATTTTTGTATTTTTGTATTTTTCAAATGTTTTTAGAATTTTTGGAATTTTCCATTTTTATTTTTTATTATTACCAAAGCACCTATTGCTAGATTTTCACCAAGATAATAAATTTTTTCAAGAATTTTTGCAATTTTTAGATTTTTTTAGGATATTTTCAAAATTTTAGAACTTTTTTAGAGATTACTAGCTCCCAAGAAGGATTGCCTTGATTTTTCTCCAATGTCTAGCAAGGTGTAGGACAAGATGTAGTAGCAAGCTAGTGGATGAGTGGAGATGCATAGGCAAGGAGTATGAAGTGGTGAATATTATTCTCAAGGAAAGTCTTCACAAGATTACCCAAGCTAGGGAAAAAGATATAACAATATAAGCTCATGGTGTAATATAGGGTGTCACATAAGTAATCCAAGAAAATGACCATGTCAAGAGATTGCTAATAACTATGTTTTCTCCTATCTTTCATTGATTGAGACCAAAGGGTTTACTGAATAGGATAGCAAAGTTTTTTATGGAGGTTATGAGTGAATGACTTTGGGAATGAGGACATATGAAGGATAAGCAAGATCATGATAGGACATCATGGATGGAAGAATTACGCATGATGCTTGTTTACTAGGTTTTCATCATGATACTTATCCAAGGTGCCACAAGAAGTGGTTTTCACCATAGGATGGATTTATTTTTCTTTACTTTTGCTAACAAGGTGCCTATTTCCAAGTTTTCACCAAGGCAATTTTTTTCTTTTTTCTTTTTTCTTTTTTCTTTTTTTTTCTTTTTTTTTGGATTTTTAGAGTTTTTTTGGAAAGAATTCAATCCTTTCTCAAGTTATATAGCATGCCGATAAGAAAGATAAGTTATGATAAGCCAGGACCATAGTAAGGAACACTTAAAGATGTTGATAAGGTAATGAAATGGAAATGATAGGAAAATGAGAGGTAGATGGAGGATAAGGTTGTTGGTTTTGGAAGACTAAAATAAGAAAGGATAGCAAGTAGGCATAATATTTAGAGGATTTCATGAGGGTGGATGAGATATTAGGAAAGATCAACATTGACACACACCTTGAAGGGTGATGGAATGATGGGGAAATCATGGACAAAATAGATTGAGGCTTAGATATATAAGGTAGTAAAGCCATTTTGGAGAGGGGTGGAGTAGAAGGTTTTGAAACCTTTTTAGGAAGGTGTTGGGAAGAAGATGGAGTGGAAGCCTTTGGAAACTTGAATGTCAACTTTGATTTGTTTTCAATATTCAAGTCCTTCAAAAGAGACCTGGGAATCCATATAGATTTTAATTTTTCATTAGATGCTTTGGAATGCATTCCTTCAATAACAAATTTAAGAACCCACACTTTCCTTGGTTGATATATTTTAATAGTGGACCTTTACGGTCTCTTTTGTGTATTTTCCTTCTTGAAATTCACATGTTGATTAGAGGAGACATAGTGATTTTTTGAGGATGGATTCATGCACTCGTGTTTGAGTTGATCATCCAAATTGCTTCCAAAGGACTTAGGACTTGTGGATGAATGAATCCAATATGATTGGTTTAGATGGAAAGGTGGATGTGAAGAGTTCAAGCATGTGTATCTTTGTTGATCTTGGGTTAGGTTAGGAGGAATGTGTAATGAGCTAAGAGTGGAAGTAGGAGATAGAGGAATATAAGGTCCCAATATGGATGGAAGGTTTGAAGGTTTTAGCTTAGATGGATAGGGATCAAGGTTAGATTTAGAAAATGTGAATGGACCATGAGTAAGGATATCAACATCTGTAGAGTGAGTAACATGACCAACACCATCAATATATTTATGAGTAAGTGTTATAGGAGCAATACCTTTAACAGGAGTATTTAAAGCTTAAGCATAGATTTTAAGTGAATGTAGCAAGGTAGAACAAGAGGGTGAGGGAATGCTTTTCTCTTCGAAAGGAATTTTAGGTATCATAAGAAAATTATCCTTCTCTTGGTCTTTAATAATCTCCTTAGGGATGGTGGAAGAAATATCTTGATCTTGCTTAGTAGAGAGGCATGCTATGGGAGATGGAGGTCTATGTGGCTCTTGAGATGGAGGGATGACATCTTGAGGGATATGTGAGGATTCTTGATCTTGATTTTTTTATTTTTTTAAATCCTCTTGACATAGATCCACTTCTAAGGACAAGGTAGGATGTGGAGTTTGCATCGTAAGCTCTTGAAGAGATAGTGAAGGGATAGTTGAAGTGGGAATAATAGGAGTAGTAGCACATGAAGGTTTTGGATCCTTAGTTTGAGTAGTGTGGGAGAGGTTTGTAGCTAAGTCAAGATTAGCTTGGGTTTATTTTAGAGGCAGCCCTTGAGGGTACACATAGTCAACAAGTGGAGTAGCAAGTTCTTTGTTTGGTGAATATGTGTTGGAAAGATTGGACACTTTAGAAGGTGGTTGTATGTTGGAAGAGATAAGTGTCAGGTTTAAACCATTACAAGACTTGGTTTCATGATTTTGACCCTTTTTGAGAGTATTATCTCTAGTAGATGAGAGCTTATATTTTCTAATTATGTCATTGTCAAAGAGATCTTGAATCTTGTTTTTCAGCTCCTTACAATGTGAAGTTTTATGTAAATTATGTCTATGATAGGCACAATAGTTACTCATAAAGGAAACTCCTACCAAAGTGACCTTAGGTAACATAATGAGTTTCTTTTGAAGAAGTTCTTCCAAAGTTGATTCATAAGATTTTCCCCAAGGGGTGAAATCACGCTTTGGTTTAGGTTCCCAAGTTTTTTTCTTGAGTGTTTGTGAAGAGTTCTCAGATATCTTCGATTCAACATCACAAGAATTTGATTTTTGGTTGTCATAGGAGGAAGGGAATTTTTTTCTCAAGGATAATTTTTTCGATGATGTTGCATCTTCCTCCTCCAATCTTTGAAGTTGAGTGCTTATTGATTGGATTTGTTGCTTCATGTTTGTAATAAGTAGCTTTTCTTCCTCACTAGGAATATTAGATTTAGTGCATTTATTATTACTCATTTTGATGTACTATGTTTCAAGTAAAGACAAGCAAGTTTTAGAACATAAGTCAAGTTGCCACAGTCATAAACAATGATGAAAAGAAAAATCTTAGACAAGGACCACACTAGAACATGGTCTCAAAAAAGAAAGATAAGAGTGTTGTATACTTAGGTACAAGTAGTCTGATTTGAAGGCTAGAATAGCCAAAGATTATGACTATCATAAAATGGAGTACGACAAGCACTAAAGAACAAGAATCAAGACAATTAAAAGATGAGACTAGTCAAAGTATGGGTCACAAATCTTCAGCTAAGCAAAATGCCATTGTTTGGGACTATTTTTAGACAGAGAAGCAATAAATTGATGTAGGAAATAGACTTGGTACAAAGCACAGATAGCTCTAACAAACTAACTTGATAGTTCAGACTCAAAATCTCACATGAAAATCCTTTGAGAGGTGTGTGAGAAAGTACAAAGGGTTGTGCAAAGACTCAAGACAGCATAAGAATTCTTGTGCGAGGATGTGCTCTAGGCCGTGGAAAGAAGTGCAAAGTTTGACAACAAAATAAGGACACTGAGGCAAGATCTCACACAAGGAAATACAACTATTTGCATGATAACCTAGATAGAGCTGCGTAAAGAAGTGATAGGACAAAAGAATCTTGTGCAGAGTTTTGCAAAATTGTGCAGTAAATTCAGGACTAGAGTGACAATAGAGTTGGATTTCGAAGAGATTTCTAAAAAGTTTAGACTGTTTTAGATAGATTTACTAGATAAATTGTTGGACAAATAACAATATTAACATTGAAAGTTGTTGGACAGCATTTTAGTTTCAACCAAGACAAAGTGTTTTCAACAGGACACGGGAAGCAAGCAGTAGTCAAATACAATCCAACTAAGGGAAAAGCAACTTAGAGGGAAAGGGGAGTCTAGAATTTTTGTTTTTTTTAGATAGGTTTGGACTATTTATGACTTGATAAAAAACATGATTCATCCCTAAAAATAGAAAGTGGTAGAGAAGGCAAAACCTTTATCCTACATCTTATGCGCATGCGTGTACCTCACACAGATGTGTCACCCCCTAGAGGGCACCTATGTTTTTGGTATATTCAAAAGACTCAATAGTATATGTTGAATGAGCACCCTTGTGGTAGGGTACAAGCATGTATACCACCTTTAAATGTCTAGTAGCATGCCTATGGTGAGTTCTATAGGAGAGATTCTTCCCCTCCTTGCAAAAAGATTATGCCTTCTTTCAAAGGTGAATCGGGTAGCTTCTAACTAAGAGGTTTTTACTTGGCTTCCATTTGTATTAATTCCCGGTGGCTTCACAAGTGGAGTTGAGACTAGTAGCCCACACTAGCATCTGAGAGTGCACACACTTGCTTAGCAAGATTGGGGCTAGTGTGGGCCAGTGCAATAGATAGAGCTTCCCCTTGATAAGCGATATCAAGAATCAAGGGAAAGAAATTAATCTTGCTTTTGAGTCCTTCACTCTACAAAGCATCTTGATTATAGTAAGTTGGAATCTATGGTGAAAGGAGTGTTCTCACTTGGGTCATTCTCAAAGGTTGGATAACTCTGGTAGGCCATCTAAAGGATAGACTTAGACTAGCAATTCGAGCGCATGGGTCAAAGTTTCTGATTTCCCTCAAGGGGAAAGAACATACTCCTCTACCTTAGTTTCTTACTCAAACATGCAAAACATGTTAATTACCAACTTAGCTTAATCAATTTAGACTTATCCTTCCTTAAGATTCTAATTTCTTAAAAGGAAATCATCATCCCTTTAAAGAAAAGGACTCATACTAGAGAACCACTAAGCTACTTGCCACCCTCAGAATGTAATCTTTTAGAAACCTCTAGGTTTCTAATTCACCCTTGGTCATGACCTCTAATTGGTGAAGAGAATAATCCCCTATTCTTATGTCTTGCACCCTAAGAAGTTCACAAGCCCTAATTAGACTATGTTTAGAAAGCAGGAAAGAAGACACGTTGTTTAGTGGGTTTTAAGAGTAGTCTTCGATAATCGTATCTTTGATAGCATCCTGCAAACACACAATTAGTTCATGTTTTGAATGGTTCATATGAGGAATATTTGTCAAACATCTTGCAGACAACTGTTAGGCTATAGAAAACTAGAAAAAATTGAAATAAAGATGCTTCAAAGAAAATACGTTGGTCAAATGGAAGCTTAACTATGGGAAAATAAAATTTAACTTTTTTTGTTCTTTTCTATTCCCATAAAATAGCTTAGAAAATGTCAAAACCTATGAAAACATCAAAAGTCAAAAAAAAAATTATACTCTTCTTTTTTTATTTTTAAATCTAAATTATTTTATCTAGAAAACTAGAAAATTATATTTTGTATTATTGTTGCAAAATTTTGCACAAAATCATGCATAGACTCATGCAAAGAAATGGTGTGCACCACATGAAATCATGCATAGACTTGCATGAAGAAATGGTCTAAACCACACAAAATCATTCATAGGTCCACACAAAGACTTTGAGCTAATGAGCTAATGAGTGCACAATTTAGCAGAGATTCGATAGCAATTCAATTCAACCTCTGTAATGAGGAATTATGAGTCCCTTAAATAGAATATAGGAATAAATCAATGGTTAGGATCAACCTTGATGAATGGGTAGGATTAGACAAAAGATTCAGCTAAAATGGAAACTTCCTTGTGTAGGTGAAGTTAACTATTTCAAATCTGAGTGTAATGAGTAGTTAACTAAACTTGTCATAAGTGTGAGAGTGAGTTAACTAGACTAATTCCATTTGCAAGAAGTAGTTCACTCAGAGTTTCCATTTAGGACTAAAGAGAGGATTTTTGTAGATATTATTTAATTTAATAGGTGAGATATGACCTCACAAATACCTTTTTCATTTAATTGAATAATCTAATTCAATTAATTAAAGTAGGCATGATTATTAAATTAAATATTTTTAATCCCTTAGTACATTAATCTTAGGATATAATTTAATTTAATTAAAGAATAAATACTTCAAATTAAATTAAATCTTAATCAATAGGTTAATGTGACTAATATGAGTCAATACTTTAAGAATTAAATAAAGTGTATAATGAATTCAGATTTAGGGTTTTATGTTGAATAAGAATTGCCTAGTGACATAAGACTTAGGATTGATTGAAATAGACCAGAATTGGTAATCATGGCAATGAGCCAATTTTGGGGTATTACATTTTTCCCCTCTTTGAATAAATTTGTAAGCAGCATGTTCAATTCAAAGAAAATCAGAAAGTGTGATGCACAAATTAGGAAATAAGATTGGTTCTAAAGTTGATGTTACGGGGATCAATTGATAAGCTTTTAAGGACCATCTCCAGAATGGAGCTTAATCCTAAGGAATCCAAATAGAGCACCTAGATACCTAAATTAATAATCATTTTAAAGGTTTCCTTCAGAACAAAGTTTAACCTTTAAGGATCCAGATAGAACATCTAGATACCCAAAATTGATAGCATTTTAAAGGTTTATTTCAGAATGAAGTTTAATCTTTAAGGATCCAAATAGAACACCTAGATACCTTAAATTGATAGCATTTAAAAGATTATTAGAATGGAGCTTAACCTTTAAGGATCTAGATAGAACACCTAGATACCTTAAATTGATAACATTTAAAAGATTATCTCCAGAATGAAGCTTAATCTTTAAGGATCTAGATAGAACATCTAGATACCTAAGATTGATAGCATTAAAAATATTATCTCCAGAATGGAGCTTAACCTTTAAGGATCGAGATAGGACACCTAGATACCTAAAAGTGATGAAAGAAAATAAGATCAAAATTATGAGTCATAGAATCATCCCCAGAACAAGGCTTGACTCTCAGGAGTTGAGGTTCAGATTATATCAATACCTGTCTAATACTGATATTGATGACAAGATTATATAGATGACAAAGATGTCAGATAGAGGGGAACAAGATGCCCCTAGAAATTGATAAGGACATAAGATGGGAACAAGATGCCCCTGAGTAATAAAGATTCAAATTGATTTGGAATTCCAGTTTAATGATGTTATGTATATGCAGAATGTGGCCTCAAACTTCACGCACACACTTCAACATGGTCCTTGTATGTGCATTCATCCTGGAATGAACATGAGATTGTTCACCCAAGAGGAGTCCTACAAGATGACATGTTTCCTTCTATCTAGAAGGATTTTTCTTGTTTATGCTCTTAGATTTGAGGTGTAGGGAACCAAACCATTCTAAAATGAAGGATTCAAATTCAATTAAGTCTATATGAGATGCAGGTAATCTATATGAAATATGTACTTAATCTAAGAATATATAAATTAAAATTAACTAGATGTATGCATATTAAATCTAAATGATATTTAATATAAGAAAATGAAAGCTTATGAAAAATTATGAGCTTAAATGAGTGCACAATTTAGCAGAGATTCGATAGCAATTCAATCCAACTTTTGTAATGAGGAATTATGGGTCCCTTAAATAAAATCCCTGGAATCCATCAATAATTAAGATCAACTCAGATCAACGGTCAAGATTAGACAAAAGATTCAATTAAGATGGAAACTTCCTTGTGCAGGTGAAATGAACTATTTCAAATCTGAGTGTGATGAGTAGTTAATTGAACTTGTCATAAGTATGAGAGTGAGTTAACTAGATTGATTCCATTTTCGAGAAGTAGTTCACTCAGAGTTTCCATTTAGGACTAAAGAGAAAATTTTGAAGATATTATTTAATTCACTAATACATTTGGCATCAATTTGTGACGGCCAAGTGTCAGAATTGCGACGCAAATGTGTCGCCACTGCGACGGCAGCAGACGTCATTGTTTTTTAGTCACAAATTACGACATCTATTCTTGGACGTCACAATTTCGATGCCTATCCATCGCAAGCTCAACATTCTATCCCATCATTTCTCCCGTCACAATGGATGTGGTTCCCATCGCAATTCTGACGTCTTCACCATGCATTGCAACGGGGTGGCATCGGCATTTTCCCACGGGTTTGCTGAGGCGGGAGCCTTTACAGTTCTTCCATGGGCATTGCACTTGCGACGTCCATGGAAACTTGCAACGGTGCTATCGACACCGTTGGTCGTTGCAATGTTTGCGAATGTGTCGCAATTGTGATGCAAAATCATCAATTGCGATGATGTCCCTATGCACGCGATGCTTATTTCATCGCAATGCACGTGTGGACGTCGCAATTGTGACGTCTGTGGTTAGCAATATGGTGGGGCCACTGTGGCGGTGACACCAACTTTTGTCGCCGCCATAGCGGCCCCACCACAAGCATCATCTTCAGCTGCTAGCTCTAGCAATGTGTTTGCAGTCATGTCGAGCAGTTGTATTGCTCCTTCATCAAATGCGGTTGCCCATAGCTCCCCAGTGTGGTCTTGCAATTATAGGCAGACCATGTAGCTATAATTGCATTCCATAAATTGCTTGTCACATTTTTTACTGTACCATTCTTCATTTGCATTTTCAAACAACTTTTTCTTGCATTGCTTTCCTACCACTTTGTTAGGGCAAGCCTGGTAGGATAGCTTGTCTGTGTTGACCTCTATAATGGTTGCTTTCACGATGCACTTTATAGCACAAGTAGAACGCACAGTTTGATCATGTATGTCATGAATTGTCATTCTCAATACTGTAGGAGGTTGTGGGGCATAGCTAATCGATGGTTCACCATTGTCCTTAACATTGTCATCGAACCATGACTTTAACTCCGCTATCTCTGGAATTTGGAGATTGATCATCAGTTGTGTATTACCTGTGGTGTTGAGTACTCTTCCATTGAACTTAGTAACATGGCCTCCCTTAACCACTAGAACTGTAATGTCTTGCAAGTAGTAGCTTTGTTGCAATTCACTGCCCACTTGCTCGGCTGCTGAGCCCCAAACCGTCAAATCATGCCTATTCTCAATTCCTATGCCCGCGACCAAACGGGCCCTAAGTTCATTGGATTAGTATAGAATTAGTTTAAGGTTAAAATTATCTTCATAAACCCTACTCTTTTACACTTCGTTTCAGAAATCTTTGTAAGCGTTAAACCCACAAATTTTCAAAAAAAGAAAAAAGAAAAGGGAAATTCAAAAGTTGAATGATAAAATCTTGAATAACCATGTAAGTATCCTTGGAGGTTTTCAACAAATCATCCTACCATGATAGTCTATCCTGGACATTAAAAACACACACATTTGGAACCTTGGAGTTGTCTTTGTGATCACACAATTCATCTGTTTAGAACATAAAGATTTTGATCAAGAGAGGATAAAGTACCCCTTGGTATTTTATTTTGTGTTGTCTGTCATAAAGCTCACACCAACAAGAAGCCTAGACACATGTCAGAATGGTTATTTAATCAAATTTATTACATTTGTTTCTGAGGCCATAAAAATCTTATCAGCTTTTAATATCTAGCATTTGTATGATGAATATTCACCATGTTGAATGATGAATATTCATAGTAATTATCTGGACAGATTGATCTGTGCCTACAATAAATAAATATTGACACATCTTCCCATAGTGGAGGTTTAAATACAACATGAAATAGCGTAGGAAATTGATACCAACAACAGTTGGGAATACGGATGTGTGAACTGAAATATGTTGCCTAATAAAATATTTTCTATATGGAAAAAGGCTTCTTTTCTTTCATTACTAATTTCCTCAGCTATCAAAAAAGATAATGAAAACAAGAAAAGGTTATTGTCCTGCAAAAACTGTCATGATAGCCATTTCCAACCATCCACTACAAAAAACTTTTGGCAGCTACTGCTTGTTCAATTTTTTCTATAACCTCATTGACGATCATCATTCCTAGTTCTCCACCATGCCTTGAACGAATAGTTAAAGTTTCACTCTCCACCTCCTTTGGCCCCACAACAGACATTAATGGTATCTTCTGTGTTTCTAAATTTTGAATTAGTTTGCTAAGACACTCACCATATGATATTTCTACTCTAATATTTTTTTTCCTCATCATTTCCACCACTTTCTAACAGTACGGTACCTGTTGAATTCCAGTATTAATCAGTCAACCTGAAACCCTTTGTAGGAAAAACAAAATATGAACATGCAATCAATCTACAGACCTGGGTGTCTGTTATAGGTAAAAGACGGGCTTGTACTAGAGACAGCCACAAGGGAAAATCACCTGTGTAATTCTCTATTAATATGCCAAAGAAGCGTTCAAGAGATCCCAGGATAGCTCTGTGAATCATTATTGGCCTGTGTTTCTCTAAGTTTGAATCAACATAGAATAAATCAAATCACTCAGGAAAATTAAAATCCACCTGCATACAGATGTCCACAGTATTATTTCGATTAGAAAAATCAAAGTCAACTCCCTAAGATTATACTAATTAAAATTCATGAGTATAGGCCAAATATTTTTACCTGAATTGTTGAGCATTGCCACTTTCTTCCAAGGGCATCTTCAATCTTAAGATCAATCTTTGGACCATAAAATACACCTCCTCCTTCATCAATAGAATAATTCCAACCCTTGTCTTGAAGAGCGTCTTTCAAAGCAGAAGTCGCTTTCTCCCAAATATCATCACTACCCACTGCTTTCTTAGGCTTTGTTGATAAGTTGACTTCATAGATCTTAAAACCAAATTGAGACAATATTACTTCTGTAAGATCTAGAACAGATCTTATTCCTTCCTTGATCTGACTAGGCAAACAGAAGATATGTGCATCATCCTAGGACAAACAATGAAACTCTTAAGCAATATAAAAGAGATAGATTGACTTGTAAATTTCAAACAAATCTTGAAACTGCAGCCCCTGACACCTACTAGATTGAAGATAGATTCATTTTATCGGTTTTAAATTGGTGTTCACGTAGATGTATAACAGAACAAGTGTCGTCTCCTTGTAGAAATGATTAAAACTAATACTAAAAGAGAAAATGAACAAAGGCCAAAATAAAGTGGGGTCAAATTCAAAATAATGATTTAGTGTCTAATATTCTCTATTCTCACCTGTGAAAAATGCTTCGAATGCCTCTTAAGATATTTCTAAATGATTAGCTTAAAATCTATAGTAAACATGGTTTCTCTTGCTTGTTAAAGAATAATTTAGGGAGCAGTACCAACTCTTTTTCAACGTCTTTGAATGTTAAATACTTCATGCCTTGAAAATGGGGCAGAATAAGTTATCAAGCATGTGTTCCTCAATATAGTATTATAGACAATTATTTTTAAAACAGTCATAAAAACTGTAGATTTTTGCATATAAAGTATAACTACCATGACAGATCTGTGTGACATAGGATTTTTTATTCTATTACTAATACTATTCTTTGTCTCTTTATTAAATATGGGTTATTTGATTAAAATTAAATCTATTGCATGAAAAATGAATTCATATATGAAGCTTTGCAGAAGAGACAATTCACCATGCCCATCAAACATAATAATTGTCGAACGAGTTGCCAAACATCAAAAAAGCATTCAATTTACTTATAGTGAAATATTTGTTATTTTCTAAAACATGTGATTTGAATCTCAAACTCAATAAGAGATTCTTTATCAATTCTGTATAATCAGTGACAATGATATGTTGTTTCTGAAATAGTCAATTCTTCAAGAGCTTTACTTAATATCCATTTGCCAATTTAAGTATTATATACTTCTTGTGACCACAGCACCTTTGCCCCATATTGATACATTATTTGAAACAGATTAATCATGGGGTGGGTATGACATGAAATCCTTACATACAATCTTGTATTGATTTCTCATCTATCATGAAGTTTCTTGTATGTCAATGCCTTTTTACATATTTATGAATCTCTGGAAGTGCATCAAGAACAACAAAATTCTACCAATGGAAAAATCTTCCCAACATATAACCATGACATCAAGTACCCCATAGAAGAAAGAGTTGTCATCCAAAAGACAGCCTTAATGCAGTGTTCTATGGGAATGCATATTGCATTACCTAGGGAGTGGAAGATGTTCCTGATGTTCCAGACATCCTCAAGACTCAGAGACTCAGAAAGGATGCCATCTTTCTCAAAACTAGACAGCCTGCATCATTTTCTATATAATGTTCTAAAAAAAGCTAATTTGTTAAAGAAAAACTTTTAAAAGTTAAAGCCTCTAGAAGGTAGAGGTGGGAAGATGGTCATTGCAAATTCAGTACATTGTATTTACTTTTCAAAATTTCAGCTTCTCCTAGTTTCTTGAAGTTACTTTAGTAGCCATAACCTTTTGGAAAAAAATTGCCGTCCTCAAAACTATTTCCCTGCATCCCTCAATCCCAAAAGCTCAGAGAAACACTGCCTAAGAGTTAAAAGAAGACATTAGGGAAACTGCAACTATCACCTACCATATTTGCTAAATCACATTGTTAAAAGAATAATTATGAGCATCATAAGCCTTTCACTAAGATGCATCTCCAAGGTTGGCAACATTAAAATTTGTATTAGTCCTTAGCTGTAAGATTTACTAATGGCTCCACCCTATGTCATTACACAACGAACCTATGAAATTTTTCCTTAATGCCCTGGAGCTTGATAAAATGCATAATACTAGAGCACTAACATGTTCTTTGGAAAATCAATGTAGTTTCTTTGGCCTACATATTGAAGGCTTGGATGAAGATTGAATGGACAATTTTATTTGGCTTTTTTAAGGAAATGGTATTTGAACTCATAAGAAATTAGAGTGGTGATCTCTTACGAAGCGTTGGAGTTTATGAGTGTATCACAACCTATATGGAGAATTAACACACATTCGTGTGTTTTGGGGTAGGGTGGTTATTTGATTATATATCTTATGTTTCTTTTCTCGTCTTGTTTTCTCTTATGTCAACACTCTTCTTAATTTTTATAGATTTGGTTTTGTTGCATTATTATTTCAACGGTCTAAGGAGGAGTTCATTATATTATCTTCTAGTATCAATAAAGTAAATATCAAATGTCTTACATGAGGAAGTACAAACAACTTTGATAAGTATTACTTTCAACTAGCCAAAAACTATTGTTATTGACACAAAATTTTCTTGTGCATTAACAAGTTATAAGTTTTTTTAATGTTGTGATGTTGCTATCAGGATTCAATTGTGTAGTTTTCAGTCAAACTCATTGGTCTATGTTTATGAGTAGTGTTTCACAATAACTTCTTTCTCATTAGAATGAATAGAACACTAAATACTCATTGCATCTAGGTTTGCTCACGGAGGTGAAGCATTGGGCTTTCTCGAGATGTTACCCACCCAAGCACCACTCCAACCCAAATTTTCTTAACCATGGAGTTTTTTAAAGGTTAATGTCATGCTCAAAAATCAAGGCTAAAGCACACAATTTTTTTTTAAAAAGGTAATAACAAGTATCTTATTGAGCTTCACTTTGTTTCAAGAATAGTTTAATATTCTCTACTAAACAGGGCCAACCATGTGAAGGTGGAAGCTCATTTGGCCCCACCCTCCTCCCCCTAACATCACTCTACATTCCCCATTAACATCTAACATTCATTCATTCTTTCAACCATTAATAAAATGTAACATTCAATCAATATCACATGATAACATTCATTAACACATTAGATTCGTTAACATGCAACATTCATCAATATTCTGCATTAACACATAATTCATGAACATTCATTAGCACATAATTAAATTCATTGATACATAAAATACAGTCATTATCAATTAAGGTATGTAGTGACAATCATTTCTTTTTTTTCTTTCTATTTCTTTTTTCTATGTAAGCTCTAAGAGGACCATCAATGTTATCATCAATTCCCCCCTCATCAATTTTTTTGTTCTCTGTTCTTGATGATCTCAAATTCCTATGCTATTGCAAATGGGGGTCCTCTGCAATAACAAATAAAAGAGTTAAATTAATAATAATTTATTATAATTGTTACAAGTATTTAATTATTTTAAATAACATAACTGTGTCTCTTTACTTGATCTGACCACATCATTTTGTCTGGACTCAACGTCAACACGATCATGAACATTGACCCCTCGATCCTCTACAACTGCTATACAAAATGTTACGTTAATCCAAACACCAATTGCAATTACATATAAAAAATTTAATAGCAAATGTATACCTCCACCACTAGGATGCACATCATGTGAACCTTTGACATCCATAGATTATGTAGAAGGATTGTCAAGCTGCATTCCAACATCCTACGCATTGTTATCATTGCTTGCTTAAAATAGATATACTCACTTTATATTGGAACTTAACATCAAATAGACTAATTGGTAAAGTATTCAATTTGAAATAAATTTCATTTAGCTTATTTACCTGTGGCTCAGATGCATCAGTATTAGAACCTTCCACACTAATTTTAGCTCGTAGCCGTTCAGCCATGGCTCTATAGCCTTGTTGGAAGCCAATTCTCTTATCATCTTCTATGAGGCATCTGTTGAACTCTGAGCCCTACATTTTTGCGTGGTATGGTGAATTTTACTTGCATTGTTTCATCAACCAATGGAGGGTAGTTAAAATATCAACAGCAAATCATCTATATCCATTATAATATAATAGGAGAAAAATCAAGCAGTTTTGATGGAGCAATCTACTATATAAATGTTGCATGTTTGTATGCTTTTCTTGTACCAACATATTTTCTCCAAATTCTTAAGTTAGGTAAGAGTTAGTTCAGCTCTTTGGAAATAAAAATGGTTGCAAGTGTTGCTGCATTCCCTCATTCTTTCAATGACTACCTTTATTCTCAACTATTGGAGGAAAATTCAGTCAAGGGTGAGATTTTAAATAATGTCATATTAGTGAATCACAAGTTTTCTTCACTAATCTAGATTGTAGAGTCTTGACTTCAATTGTTGAATTGTTTATATTGAATATGAAAATCCACTACTGTTATTATATTCTATTGACCTATTTATAATTGATGAGCTAAATAAGGGAGTCCTAGCATTTCCCTTCACATTATATAAAAAATTTGATACAATTTTTCATTTACTAATACTTACAACTCTTGCTTGAAGTTTCGAAAAACCACCAGAGCCGAGCTTGTGTGTCCCGTGCTTTTCTAGTCTTTCCTTTGTTGCCTTTGATGTGTTAGGCAATCTATGAAAAGTTTGAAATATGTTAGATAGTATAAATATGGAGGTTAATTAGTACATAATTAGATTCTCAACAGTATCACATACCTTGTTGTACTCTCCACTGGTGTAATATTATTTTTCTTGTCATCTTTATACTTTCCATCCAAAATCAGAGCCTGCTACTCAGCCTCAGGAACATAGGGCGGACGCTCGTACCTGGGGTTATCCCGTAAATTTTTTCTGCACTGGTACCTAATATACTTCAAACATAAACCATCTTTTTCAAGGAGCTTGTTTCTCTCGAATGCACGAGGTCCAAAGAGTTGGGTCATGATCTCTATAAGATCATCCTTCAACGGTTTGCGTTGGTGATTCCACCTTTTAAGTAAAAAAAAACATGTTAGACTCATAAATGAAGTGAAGCTACCTTTAATATATTTCAAGAAATGAATGAAAAGGAAAACTATTATAGCAATGATATGAAATCAAAATAGTGGTTTGGGGTTTTAGTTAGGATATGATGTTCCACCAGGTACGCATGGTGGGCCCAAATATTTGCAAACACTCATCACCAAGTTTTCTCCAAAAAAGATCATTCCCTACAAAATAATCATGGGATCATTAGTCAATGAAGAGTGATCAAAAACTAAATTACTATTATATCACTATAGAATAATAATAACTTTAAAGTACCTGGAACTTTGGCTACTTTTAACGGAATGCCTTCATCATCGATGACTATCAATGTGACATCCTTCACCGTTCACGTACTAGGAACATAGGAACATCCAGGAAATGATGTTGCAGGTCCTATTGCAAAAATTTTCATAAGTTTCATAAGTCTTTGTCACAATTGAAGTATAAAAGAAAAAATGATAATTGATGTTATAAAGTTGTAAAAAAGAAACTGTTTGTTGCTGTCATAAGAGAGAAAAAGAGGGATTTGTGTACCAGCAGATGGTGCAATAGTCGATGCATGTAAGCTGCGTGTTGCTGACTCAGCAGTCGGAAAGAGATTTTTGGTTGTCCTGGATGGAGGCGGCGTCATCGTAGGATTCAATTGATGTGAAGCTGAAGAATAAAATTGTTAGAGCATGCATAAATATAGAACGCGTGGACTAGCATGGACAAGATTGTTAGAGCATTAAAAAAAAGGATTGTTCAAGCATGTATTGCCAATGATTATGATCATTCCTATATATATTCAGTGGAAAATAGAAGTGGGGAATGGAACATGTGATCTACCTGAACCACCTACAGCACCCTCATCATGGGAATGGGGCTCAAAATCAAACAAAAAACTCTGTAAAGACAACGCATCCATATTTTAATTAATGCCATAAAAGAGCATAACATAAAAACCATTATTGAACTCTTGTTATAATTAAAAATTTCATTAATACTTACTTTTAAGGACTCAGAGGTGTGCAATAATTTAGATGCCCTATCTTTTATTTGTTGAGTCATAGGCTTTATGGTTGCCAAACGTAGAATTTATTTGCTAATTTTCTTTAAATTAATTTTAATTGAACCGATCGGGTCATCGGTCTCTACTAAATCGATATAGAAAGGGTCCTCCTCAGGGGGGGCCTGCTGAGGGACTGCAGGTTCCTTTCCCTCCCTCCGACCACTAGCCCTCTATGACAACAATAGTATTAGTATTATCAAAATTACTCCAAAACAATAAAGAAAACAACATTAAAAAAATAACATTTTTCTTCTATTTAGTTTTCACAATTACAAACGAGTTTTACCTGCTCATGTGTAGATGAGCCGGGAGCATCGTCAGCATCCCCTCCGAGCGGTTGCTCCATACTGTGCCCCTGTGTCAAAGATGAAGTACAAAAATGTTAGCCAAAAAATTATTGACTAAATGGTATCTTGGAGTCATTGATTAGAAGTTGGTTTAATAGTATGTACCACCCCCATGATAGTAGCCTTGTTTGTATCTATGTAGTTCAAATTGTAATCAATAAGAAGCTCTTCCCTTGTACGTATTGATTTTATCGCACAGATGAATACACGATTTCCCTCATGCGCCTCAAATATGCAATTGGGTTGCTTTATAGTTGACCCAGGTCATGTACTATTTATAAAACTCGCAATATTCCCTGTTGCTTTTGGCCTTCCATCAATGTATATAGCCACACTTTTAGTTTGATTATTGTCTTGCTATTGTATATAATTTGCTGAGAGGGCATACCTACGCATACTTTTTTTATATTTAACAATATGCATCCAACTTTTGTAATCGTAACATGGTCCAACATACTCCATCAATTCAGAAACTTTGTTGTAAGACACCTTTATGCCATCCATAGAAAATAGGCCCAAACCATGTAGTGATGATGGTGCTATGCGATATATCCTCTCATTAACACAAAAATCAGTGTTTATTTGAGGAAGTTCCTAGGGTACCCAATGTTTTTGTAGATGTTGGTACCTCGAGGGCACCTCGATGTTACCTTTCATCTCATCATCATAAGAACATGACCCCCCTTGAGCAAGGAAAAATTTCATGCGTTTATTGAATTTTCTTCTAGTCCTTTGACCTCTAGTTAATCTCCTTGTTCTAGATAAACTGCATGTCTCACTTTCCTCTTCTATTCCTATATTTCCCTCACTCGAGGGAGACACTTCTGACAAATACCTATTCGTTGGTACCTGTAAATGGGAGAGATCTTAGAAGACATCAATCTTACTATTGATAAGTGTATTAAATAGACTGTCTATAAGGAGTATTGACTTATACCTGTCGATCCATGAGACTATGCGGGATGCTCCTGAAAGGGGTTCAATTTCCTGCAAATGTAATTCAATTATCGTGAGCATAATCACATCATAATCATAATCACATCAATCATTATCATCACATAAAAATTTAAAACATTAAAAGGTACACAATAAAACACTTAAATCAGGCTCACATTATAAGCCTACTAGGGAAGTAGGCCTAGTGAAGGGCTAAAACTGGGTTTTTGTATCAGTTGATGAGTTGAGGGCTTAGTCACCTTGGGGACATGCTATTCGAAGTTGTTTGATGTGTGTGGAGGTGGAGGAAACACCTAGACTAAAGACACTTGCATAACATTTTGAAATTCAGTTAGATATTTTATATTAATTAAGATAACTATAATTTCTTCCAAAACCAATTATAATAATTTTAAAATGGATTACTGGTTTCTTTTTACTTACCGTGTAAATCCCATAGATCCAAATACATGTACTGAAATAAGTTTTCTAGTTTTAGTCTATAAATCAACATACTGATACAATGTTATTCCTATTCTAAAATGAAATGTTAGAGATACTTGAATTATTAACCAACAAATTGGGTAAGCACTTATATTATGTTTTCCCTATGAATTTTATTCTAGGTACAACTCCCTTTTATAGATATTTAATGAATTCCCTTTTCTAAACTAAATACTTACAAATGCTTTTGACCTGAAAGAAAATAAGGCTCAATACATTCACGCATCAATATGTGTTTTAAATAGTTTTATTTAATTAATTTAGATTAATAGTTAATTTAGATTAGCAGTATTCTATTTGTAGTTGAAACTTGTAGCTTTTAAATAGATAATGAATAAACTATGTAACCATATATATAAGACAAATATATTTCTATCAAGAAATGAATATTAAATAGATTAAGGATTGATGGCATACCTCTAAATTCTATCATCATCATCCTTGTCGTCATCGTTGTCATCATCATCATCATCATCATCATCGTCCTCGTCATCATCATCGTCCTCGTCATCATCATCCTCCTCGCCATCATCATTGTCGTCGTCGTCGTCATCATCAAGATCATCATCAACATCAACATCATCTTCATCATCATCATCAGTAGCAACATCATCATCATCATCTTCTTCTTCTTCTTCATGAAAATTTGTGTCAGGAACATCATCCAATAACTGTCGATCGTGATCACCATCTACATCATCTTCTACTTCTTCGATATCTTCTTCTTCCATCACATTATACTTTATTAGCCTTCCTCTCGGTTCATGTCTAACAACAAATGACCAACCCGGTTTATGTGGAACCTCTGAGTAAAATACCTACTCACATTGGCTTGGAAGAACATAAGGCTCATCCCCAACTAGCTCAAACGACCTTGTATTAACCATTGTAAATCCATTATCATGTTCAATAACAGTTCTATCAGGATCATTTGGATTAAGTCGTAGCCTGTACCATTTGACAACGAAGAGTACTAATTTGAAGGAACTAAATTCACACTCAATTATCTCATCCAAAATGCCATAGTATCGATTTTCAGACTCTTGAGGATGTAAGTCATTTCTAGATGAAATATTAGTCACTTGAAAGACTGCAGTTATTCCTAAATCACTCATTTTCTTTGTGTCATCCAACACTTTGACGCAAAATTTTTGACCATTACAGAACATATCCTTGTGGTGTTTAACCTGCAATAATATGTGAAACATATCAAAATTATTGTATCGTGAGTTGATAAACATACGGGTGATTAATAAATTTGTACATACCTGGAAATCTCTTGAACCATGTGCTAAATCTATTTCCCTTTGCATAACATTAGAATCTCCATTACGATGAGCTTCTTTAACCAATGAAGATACACCTTCCCATGTTAATGTGCGACCAAAATGTTGACATCGTTCAATCCATACCGTCATCCAATCAAGATTGTTTGCAATATACAAATGTAGTGCATCCCACTCTCGAGCACCTGTACAAAAAAAAAAAAATAGACAACTTACAACCGATTTATTTTGAAGATTAAGAAATAATTTATTACAATAACATCTTATAATTTATTACCTCTCACTTTCCTCAATGTACCTTTCCCCATCAAGTACTCCCCTTCTAATTTTTTAAAAGGCTCGAGATCCCAAATGCGATCTACATGGATATTTGATGCAAACTTAAGAAGATATTCAGTAATGTACACCATAGTCTGGTATACCATATATCCCTCTACCATAGAACCCTCAAGATGTGCTCTTTGTCAAACCAAAGCCTTCAAAGATTTCAAATGCTTCTCAACCATCCACATTGATCTAGTGTGTACAGGTCCACACAATTCAATCTCCTCAACTAGGTGTATGAGGTAGTGTTCCTGTGCATTGAAAAAAGTTGGAGGTAGACACTTTTGCATTTCACACAGTAAATGAGGAATTCTTCTCTTCCAATAGTTTATAACTTATTTATGGATTTCTTTAGATTACAACCACCTACATTAAGAGATTCAAGTCACAAAATATATATAGATATGAGACTTTACAAAATAATATACAATAGATTACATAGCAAGAAAAACAAATCACAAATATAATAAATATATAAAACAAATTGAATAGATATTATTGCTTACCTCATATATTTTCCAAGATCGTATATCACTTGTTTGATATTATTGTTGAAGTGCTCTGGGAGAGATAGAGGAAGCACGTACTGCAGTAATTATAAACCAATCATTTCATTGTTTTCTAACATAACATAACGAACAATTCACGTAGTTTATGAATATATTGTAAATACAGAAGAACATAACTTACCTTGACGAAAGTATGCCAATCATGCATTTTGAGCCCTGGCCCAAATTCATTTTTTTTTATATGAGATTGTTTATGTTCGCAGCAAATCCTGTGGGAAATCAAATTTTTCGTATGACTTCTTTTATGGCATCGCTTTGCTGCTCCGTTAATAACCATGGAAGGGCACTTATATTATTCTGATCTCTGTTGCTATTTGAGTGAATGAAATTTTTCAATGCATGATTGGATTCATGTATGTCATTATAAATTTTGACAATTTATTCTTTGTCACGCCTTCCATCCAATATTTTCCACAATGTCTCTGTTATATTCTTTCCAATGTGCATAGTATCAAACAAATGCACAATTTGTAAGTGCTCGTAGTAGGGCAACCTACTAAATTGTCTGGGATAGCTTTTTAGTCCCTTTGGAAGGTTTTCAGTATTGCCTTGACGACCTTCATGATCATCAATTACACAATTAGTCAACAAAAATCACAATAGAAATATATAAATTACAAACATAAACCATTAGGTGGAACAACATTACCTTGATGATTAATTCTATTATATTCCAACTTCCATAGGCGAGGTGTCATACTTCGTGGCTTTGATGTAGTCTCTTCTTTCCCATTGAAAAGATGTTTTCTGTACTTCGATACTTATGATTCCTATGGAGGAAGTGTCTACACTCATCAAACACCTGCTTTCCTAAACTTTTTGAATGATGAGATTTCATCTTTGGACCACAAACTGGACATGCAAATTTTCCCTTTGTTTGAAGACCTACAAGATAATGATGTAATTGGATTATTAAATATGTTGATTTTTATAATTAGAATTATTGTGCGCAACTTGAATTCACTATAACATACCACAAAAATGTGTTAGCCCTGGGGCATCATGTATTGTCCATGCAAGTATTGCATGGAATTGAAATTGTGTTTGTCGTATTGGTCTAGACACGTCATACATAGTGACACCGTTCCATAACTCCACCAAATCGTCGATAAGAGGCTCAATATATACATTCATATCTTTTACTTGATATTTACCTACTTGAATGAACAGTAACATTACATAGTTATTATGACCATTTTACTGCAAGATTTGTAAGTACATGTAAATTAATAACTATCAAATGATAAGATACCTGGAACAATCATTGCCAACATAATGTGCTCCCTCTTTATTGACATACATAGAGGAATGTTATTGTTGATAACAAAAATAGGCCACACTGAGTAAACAGATTTCATCTCTCCAAATGGATTGACACCGTCTGCTGCCAATGAAAGCCTGAGATTACGAGGTTCTTCTTTGAAGTGTTGCCACTTTTCCTCTATGTGCATAAATGCCAAACCATCCGCAGGGATTCGAATAATGTCATCTCGACTTCTATTGCGTGCATGATAACCCATAAATTGAGCCAAGCTACTACACCTGAATAATTGTCGCATCCGTGGAATAATGGGGATGTAATGAAGAACCTTTTGAGGAACCTTTTTTGTTAGTCGATCTGTTCGATATCTACTCATATGACATATAGGGCATTGTGTTGCAAATTCATGTTCTTTATAATATATAATATGATCATTGGGACAAGCATGTATTGTTTCATACTCCATTCCAATATCTTTAATAACAGCAGTTAATTCTCAATATGAGCAAGGTAGAATATTTGATGATGGTAACAGAAACTCGCCTATCAATCTACAAAAAAAATAATAAGTTGTTAATATAAAAAATATTAGTGGTACATTATTCACCCTTTGTTAACTATAAAGACATATATGACATACCTTAACATATGTGACATTGTTATGTTGGATAAACCATTCATAACCTTCAAGTTCAACAACAACAATACAACAGAGAGAAGAGTTGTTTGGGAGTCTTTGTATAGGGGCTAGTATGCCTTCTAAAGTAGAGGTACATCGAGGCTATCATCATCATCATGATCAGATATGCTTGGACTAGATGTGTCATGGATCAATGTATTTATACCATCCTCTTCAATTGTGTTTTTTAGCGCATGGTCATCATCTTCCATGGGATCATTATCTTCACCTTGGATATTTGCACCTCCATGTTCCTCCACTTCAAAAACCATATTCTTTGGATTTTTGTGGTTCATATCATGTACTTCCCTAGGAAGATCAACCTATATAAAATTGATTAACATAAATAAACCATGATCATCAACTCATCATCAAGTGATTTCATATGTATATAAATTGTTAAAATGATATAATGAACGACTTACCAGTGGATGATAGTCATGCCCCCCTTCAATGTGACCATTCTCCCTACAATGTCTCTTAACTGTTTTGATTAGCAGTCTTCTATGGTTTAAGCCCTTACAAATATTGTAAGGACAATAACATTTTCCATCACCTTTTCTTTTCAAGTTAGACCATAGTCTAGCGATTGTCTCCCTATTTTGTTCTTCACTTATATTATCTAACATGATCGTTCTTTGCAGGAATCAAAAATTGGGCTATGAAAACTTTGGTCTACAACTTTCACAAACTAAGCAAAACTGTCGAAAGTACACAAATCTTCTTAGACCTAGCTAAATACTTTAATATTTTAAAAATACTTTCTTTGACTTTATTCCTAAGATTATTTGTAAAACTTTGACCAACCGCCTAAAGGTCTTATTTCAAGAGACCTTACAACATTAAGCCATTAAAAGCAATTTCAAAACATATAAGCTAAAAGTCTAGTTAAAATATACAATAGAATAAAAAAAAAACAATTTTCAAACCCGAGCACGCGGCTATAACTCGTGCAACGGCCTTCTTGCTTAGTTGTAGAAGCTCTCCAGCAATCAAATTATACAAACTACAAGGCCTAACAAAAATTTGAAAACATATAAGCTACAAGTCTAGTTAAAATATACATTAGATTAGATTCAACAATAGCAAGCAATGTTATTCAGAATTAGATTCAACAAACCTTAGCAGTGTAAATAGCCATCTCCTCTAAACTGGACTCCAGACACGAGGGGGCATTCACATACTCTTCCCCTAAAGGTATCTTGAAGAACAAAAGCCACTATTCTTGAGTTTGTGAATTGCACCTCAAGATGAATGAAGCTTAAAGGGAATGAAAATTGTTTTCATACATTTAAATCGGGATGTAATATTTATTCATAAGTATATACCTTGCAAGCACTTAAAATTGTTGTTATATGTGTTGCAGGAAAAGAAGAAGTTTATACTTATGTGTGTAGACGCACTTCCTATATGTGATCCAAAGCTCGAATGTTATCAAGTGTGTCCAATGATGGGGAGAGACCTCTATGCAAGCAGAAAATCTGCAATGAAACAAAAGAAAAGAAAATTTTCTTATAGTAAGAACAAGTTTGTTGTGTTGCACAGGGTACCAACAAAATAGTGTATAATATCTTTTTCTTTACCTGGCTTTCAATTCAGCATGAAAGCCTTTAATAGAAAAGTCAAGTTGATAACATATTTAACAAGAGCTACAGGGCAACATAGTTCCTACGTAAGTCCAAGAAAATGTGTGAGGATTCACATAGATTTGCGTAAGTCCAAGAAGATGTGTGAGCATTGACATAGATTTTGTGAACATTTTCTATGTAATGAAGATTTCACTGCAAATGGAATGAACCTAGGGGTCGATTGGTAAACTGATTATTTGTATCAAATTGTGTAAAATTGAAACTAAAACCATTTCAACTGGCCACGCCACTCATGGACTGTTCCTCCATATGTTATAATACTTTCATCATATATCACAAATATGAAATAGAATATGTAGCACACTGAAATAAAGCATTAAAAGATAGTGTCTAAATGTAATTAAATATATGGAACTAGTTATAAGAATTTGTACAAATCAATCAGAATGGGTTGAAATCAGTGCATCTTACTTCAATATTTCATGTAACATAGCCAAATCCAAAAGAAATCTCGCAGACAAACTACCTAAGATTTATAACCTTTATCTTCCAATATCCAATGGCTCCTTATAGGCGTTAATACAAAGAAGCCAACTGTCAAAAACTGTGGCAGTGATAAACATTTTGAAAAATAAAATTGTATTACGTATAAATAAAAATTAGTGAAGAATGGTGTAGACTTGTAGCCAGAAGATAACACAGTGAAAATTGATGAGCTCTTTGTTATCACCCACCTCAAAGAAACATGCATATCAACTCCAAGTGTCAAATGTCAGTTGTAAGTGCAACAATGCAAGTTTTCATCTGTGTAACTTTTTTTTCTGCTACAGTCAATGCTGATACATCCTGCTTTAACATAAATAGATTAGTCACCAAACAAATTATCAAGAGACCCTATGGTCATCATCATGATTATTTTCTAAGCCAATTTCAACATCAAAGCCTCTAATATGAATATAGAGGATCATAACTAGATCCCATATGATTGTCATAGAGTGAGATCTGAAACAATGTGATTCAAAAAACATATACAATCTCTTCTAGAAACAACATCAAGTAAAATCTTGGATAGCAGAAAAATTGTTATGTATAACAGAAAGTTGTTTTTAATTCACCAAATAGAAGGATGTTTACCAACGAATAGTTAATATATTTTGTTGCACTGACAAGTGTGGGCGGGAAATTCTTGGGCTGCTACTCCTAAAGTCGAATATGATGATGTTGAATGCCCTGCCTCACAGAAAGTAAAATCCTATTGTGCATGTCTCCAAAGGCACCATTGGAATACATCTAATGATGTTATGAGATCTTATCTCTTTGTATTGGGTACCATCTTTGAAATACTTGATCTCTTCTCATTCCTTAGCTGATCAAAACTGCAGCCACAGTACAAATAAGTAACCAACTATTTTTTAGTTTGATTCTGCTCTAAAGGAAAATGCCAGAACCACTTCTTTTTCTATTACTGAATTTTTTTGCATGTAATCACCAGTTTGCCAAGTTGTTTGAAGTTTGAACCATGCTCCATATATGCCAAAGTAAAATAATCAAGTAGGATGCATGTGAGCGAGAGATAATTATGTAGAACCTAGATGTAGAATATAATTATGTGCATCCTCTTGCATTGATGTTTTCCTGTATCATACATATTATTATTTTGAATTGTAATACTAATAGCATGTTCACCGTGTCTTTTCTCTGAATTTGAATATTTCTTTTCATGTTTCATTTGCCACTTCTTTTCATAGTACCTCTGAGTTGTACTTGTTTACTTAGCAAGTTTTTAGGGTACTTGCTATTTTCAAAGTGATAAAACGTTAAGAGAGATTATGTTTAAGTTTTAGTTTGTTGGATAGCCATTACCATCTTAATTACCCTTTCTCACTACTCTTATTAATTGTTCTCTTCTTAGAGTGATAGAGCATGAATAATCATTTTGCAAGTGTCATACCCTCAACTATGGGACAACTTTCTACAAAATTTCCATGTACCACTACCACTTTCAAGTTATCCTATTTTTAGAAATTGTTTGCTAGAAAAAGGTGTTTAGTATACTTGAATTTAGACATACCTAGTAATGGAGACCAATGAATGACTAGAGACATACCTTAGCTTGCACACTATCTTCTTGCAATGGAGTGCCTAGTGCTTTCTTTGAAATCAACTCACTACATTACAAATTGGAAGAGCCAGACAAGTTTGAGATTCTTCATGCAGGCTGCACAAATTCATATTCTCACTACTAAATGGGAGATCTTAGGTTTAATTCCTAACTAGTCCATAAAAATATAACATAATGAATGTTGTCATGCCACACTTCTAGGTATATAAACAACTCAATGGTCCTTCTATTGCACAATTTGAAAGTTACTTGATGTTAATATAAGAACAGATTAGAGCACTATATGGTTTTCATAAATGCAACTTTTGGTATTAATTTTTTAGCTAAGCTATCTATTGTAAAATAAAAAATTCAAGAGGAAGCTATATCCACATCAAGAGAAAGCTATTAAAAAACTATACTAAATAGTAGAAGCATATCTTTATACAATAATTACACTAAATTTGAATAGGTTAATAGTTGTTTAGTACATATAAGAAATATAAAATGCTTAATACATGTGGCAAAAGAAAAAATGCAATTAATGCCTCTTAGCCATTTAGAATTGTGAAGTTTACAATTATTGAAAGGCATGTATTGAAGGAGGAATGCCAATTTTATTACATAGAATAAATAATGGTAAGGTTCCAAAATGGAGAGGAAACTAAGGTTTGTGCTTCAACTCAAAGGAAGGGGGCCTAGATGATTAAGGTATAAGTCCATCATGAGTTAAATCTAGCTTTTATGAACAATATCGTACCTGACCTAGAATATAAAAATCATACTAAAATCCATACAAAAATCTAAAAAATGGTTCTTTGTGATATATAAAATCTTGACATATTCTGCTTCAATATCACCAGTCTAATGGAGTTGTACCACTACCGATCTCCTTGTTAAAATACCTGCATTCTATAAAATAAATCTTTATGGAAGAGTATGCTATTACGATGCTGTCTTTTCACTTGATTTACATTCAATTTGATGCCTATTGAAAGGATTTTTTGTGTATAATAAATATCTCTTTCTATGAATGTGAATCAGTTTTCTGTCACTTTCTTCAGTTTTTGCCGAGAATGAGTCGTTCTCTTACTCTTTGCTTGGTCTATTCATTGTGTTAAACTCTATTTTTGTGGTTATCAATAAACGTTTAGAAATATTTAAGCATATATGTAGGAGACGGTTATAGTTAGTAGTAATATTAAGGATTTCAGGAGAACTGAATAAGCCCTGATTCAAAGATAACTTGATAGAATGTCCATAGTTGTGTCGTTGAACCAGACAAAATCTTGTTATTAGTGATTCTTGTAAGGTGTATGCTAATATAAATATCTATTTCAAATACAAAAATCTTGTTATTAGTGTACCTTCACTTCCAATGTTATGCAAAAGGCTATCCTTCAATGCACGCGCCTTTCCTTTCAGAAGAACCTTGTGTTGCACGATTTCATTCAAATGAGGGTTTTTGGCTTTTTTTTTTTCTCTTATATCTCGTTGGCATCGCAATTGCGATGACATTAGGCTAAAATTGAAAAAAAAAAAGCCAAAACCACATTACCTTTTCTTGTCGTCGCAAATTGACCCCTAATGTATTAGTGATTTAATAGGTGAGATATGACCTCACAAATACCTTTTTCATTTAATTGAATAATCTAATTCAATTAATCAAAAATGGGCATACTATTAAATTAAATATTTTAATTCCCCAGTACATTAGCATTAGGATATAATTTAATTGTTTTTAGCTATAAATACTTCAAATTAAATCAAATATTAATCAAATAGGTTTAATGTCACTAATATGACTCAATACTTAAGGAATTAAATAAAGAGTATGATGAATGCAGATTGAGGTATTCTGCATTTGACAATTAAGTCAATTAGCGACAATTAGAATGAGAATTTCCTAATGAGATAGGACTTAGGATTGATTGAAATAGACTAGAATTGGTGATAATGGCAATGAGACAATTTTGGGGTATTATAGAAGGAACTTAAGGTAGTGAAAGATGCATTGGAAGATGATGACTAGTACAAGGTGTTGATATATGATTGAAAAGATCATTTGAGTAAAAAATTGTTGAAAGAAGACTATTTATTTTCAATCATTTTTGTCATTGATGTCCAACTTACCCCACACTGGTAAGATAATTACTTATATGTTTCAAGCACTATCGCTTAGTTGATTGATGAGGAGGATTTGATCAACAAGATGTAACAAAAGTACATAGAGGAAATGTTGAGTTATGATTATGTATTGAAGTGCAAGAATTAGTTAAGATAGTGATAAAATAATGTATTGATAATATACTTGTGCTTATAAAATGATCGGCTACACTTACAAAGTTTAGAAGAAAAAGGTTGGACAAAGTTCATTTTCTAAGCTTGACCAAGTTGATAGAAGGTGTTGATCAAAGTTAGTGCAAGCCGAGCAAAAAGTTAGTTGGAGCTGAGTGAAAGCAATTTCTACTGGATGTCAAACAAGTTAGTAGATGCCAAGTGATTTTTAGTTGATGCTGAGAACCAATAAAATCTAGTTGATGCCAAGTGATTTTACAATAGATGTTGAGAAACATAGTATATGCTAAGCATTGGTAAATTGATAAGGTTGAGCTATTGCATTATGAAAAAGAACGAAGATTTTCCAAATAAAAGCAAACAAATTTGTTTTCTTGGAACTTGTAAATTAGGACGAAGATAATATTGATGAGTTGGAGCAATAGAATCTTATGTAAACTATTTTGGATGTGAATTCATATGGATTTAGGAGAAGTTTCTAGAGAAGACAAGATATGGGGTAGATACATTATATCCTACTTAATCCATCGAAAACCCTAATTTTTGAGATGGACAATGAGTGGGAAAAAGAGTTCTAATTCCCTATATGTTGGGATGTCTAGTCATGAAGCAATGTTGGATAAAGGTCAGAGAATTTTGGAATCTAACAAGGAGAAGGAAGAGGGTTTTCTTCATTAAGTGACCTAAGTGGAGAGGTCACAATGGTGAGCCAAGAAAGAAAGCTAGAAGAGAATGAATACTTGAAGGGTGAACAAGCTGTCAGAACTACAAAGATAGGAAGACAAGAAAAGGCAAGACTAACTAGTGATCTATAATCTGTAAGTAAGGTTGTAAGTGTTGGAATTATATTGTATTTGTCATTAGTGACAACATTTATTCGATTCTAAATGATTACCAATTTCATCACTTAGTCTACAATGTATACCGAGCATTCAGTGGTTACCTTGTAGGTTCATCACTTAAGTAGTTCATACCAAGCATTCCTAAAGCTATCGAGTCAGTGTGTAGTCTAGTAGTTCATACCAAGCATTCATGAAGCTACCGAGTGAGTGTGTAGCCTAGCAGTATCTACCGAGCATACAGTGTTTACCGAGCTTCACAGTGTCTAGCGAGTCATTATTCTGTGTGATGGAAGTATAGTGTTTATGGAGTGAAAGAAAGGTAAATGAAGGATTCAATTTTTATCGAGTGATACTATATCTACCAAGTCTCCAATGGTTACCAAGTTCCAAGCTACATTGTGTGATTAGTATGGATCGAGCTTCTACTTCTACTAAGTGCGTGACAATGTCAAGTAATGCAATGGATGTCGAGTATTAGAAGGTGAAGAACCAAAGTTTTCTACTATTCGGCTGACTCAATAATATTTTGTTCACTTGTGTTTTGGCCGACCTTGCAATTGTAATTATTGGAATGGTATATATGTAATGTATTATATAATTTGCAATAGATATGAAGATGTACTTAAGGAATGGACATGTAATGTTTTAAGAAGAATAAAAGTGAATCAATAGAAAAGTAGAGTATTCAGCAAGGTCTACAAGGAGCAGTAAAGATTCATCAGTCACAAGAGGTGATCTGTACTTCAAAAATCTAATCAACAATCAAGTTGTAAGTAGATCCACTATTTCATCCTAACAGGTGAATCCGTTTTGTAAATTCTTTAACAAGGTAGACTTAACAATCTTTGTATAAATCTCCTAATAGAGTGCATACTTCATTGTATGTTTGTAAATCCTCTAACAAGGTGGATCCAGCAGTCCAAATTGCTCTTAACAGGGTAGATCATCAGAAGTGATCAATGTAAGCCCTAATAGGCTAACTTCATAATACAGTAGTGAAGTTTTGTGGGTATCATCCCCATCCTAGTTTTACTTTATATTTGGAAGGTTTTTAGGTCACCAAAATTCTGTGTTAATGTGTTATAAATATTTATCTTTCTCATGCATACAATAGATTAGATGAGTGAATGATGAATGGATCAAGTATTGAATTAATTTAAAGTTTTTGAGGTTACTGATTCACCCCTCCTTTCTCAATAACCTAGTTAGTCTTGATTATTTCCAACAATTGGTATCAGAGCATTGTGGTTCTCAGGACAAAGTTTGATAGCTTGAGAAAAGATCTAAAGGACAAATGGAGATATTCAGACTTGACAAAGCAATTGAAAATGAAAAGCTAGATCTAGAAATGGCCATGGCTCAACTCAAAGAAGCAAAGGAGTATCTTTCTCAATCCTTGAAGAGAAGGAAGGAACTTACAAGACAAATGAATGACCATTAGTATGTTGAAGAAAAGATTGAAGACCTTTTACCATCAAGAAACTCAAATGAAGCAAATGAGGTGATCAAGGAACTCCTAGCAAAGAATGGCTCTCTATAGGAAGAAGTAAGAAAACTTAAAAGAGAATGTGAAATCCAATCAATCAGGCTATGTGAAATCTTGGAACAAAGAAAAAATCTAAAAATGAGACAAATGATAGGATCAATGCAAATCAAAGTCTTATAAATCAACTATCCAATGCAAATGAAGAAATCATGAATCTAAGATCTAAAAATGAAAGCCTCAGGATTGATTTAATCACTAAAAGACAAATCAGTGAAAGATTGGAAAATGACTTAAATACTGAAAATAAAATCATTGAGAGAATGATGAAGTCTCAAGAAGATATGAATCAACTAAACCAACAAAATGAGCAGAATCTTCATAGACAAAAGGGTAAAGTAGGACTTGGATATAATAAAGAAGGTGAATCTTCCAAACAAGGTGCTCAAAGGAATCAAAAACCTACTTGCAATCACTGTGGTAAGTTATGTCATACATCAAACAAATGTGGGAGCAATGGAAAAGAAAAATTTAATGGAAAATGCTACAGCTACAATCAACATGGTCATAAAGCTAATGAATGCAAGGAAAAACCAAAATTTGAAGGCAAATGTCACAAATGCAAGAAGCATGGTCACAAGGCATTTCAATGCAGATCAAAATTATTCAATCCAGCTGAACAACTTGTTAAGGCAATCTTTGGATGGGATTACAATACCTAGTGCAGATGTCATTATTGCGGAGAATATGGACACATTGGCAAAGACTACTCAAGGCATCACTTGAGAAAAAGAGATACAACAGCAAGATGTTATACATGCACTAAACTCAGTCATATAGCCAAGAATTGCATGAATATAGGAAGGTTTGAAGATGAAAAGAAAGCTAAAGCTGATAACATTTAGAAATAGATGAGACAACAATGAATTCCTAAATCTACCGAGCAGAATAGTTCAAATAATGGCCATGTCACTCAAGAAATGGGTGACTCCACCATTTCCAAATAGATTCATAAAGGAGGATCTAGAACTATATCATCAAGCTATATCTAGAGCAATTCCAAATGAAAGAAAGTAAAAGATCCGATTAGTATTTTAGATACAAAGGGTCACAAGAAATCAGGTTATACCAAGCAAGGTCAGTCATAGACACAACTGAGCTAGGTCGGGAGTAACAAAAAATTTGTTTGATCATTGAGTTGCAAGATTCTACCAAGCAAGTGAATGAATGATAGCTTGTCAAGCACTATGTCATCTCAACTACTTTTGTACTGAGCATTAATGACAAAATTTTCATCAAAAAGGTAGACTTTGATTTCATTCTTCATTGCAATTTCAAAGCTAAGAGATTTTTAGGTGCACTCAAGAAAATTCCAAGCGATTTTAGGCAATTTTCTAGTGAAGGATTTTTTGAAAAAAATTCTATCTTTTACCAAGCATCAATGGCATTCGAGAGTAGCAGAAACAACAAGGCAAAAAGAGGTTCAGAAATGTTAATCAAGGTGTGGAGTGGAAGGCGCCAAATTTCAAGCTAGTTCTAGCAATTACATAATCACTCGACCCCAATGGAGCTCAATTGCAAACTCCACCAAAGGTTCTTTTTATCAACAATATTCATACTCATTATAGATGTTTTTTTCAAGAGATTGGAAACCTAAAAATGGAAAATGGCTGAGGAGAAATGAGTGTTGATGGCTCTTTGAAACCCAAGCATAAGCATCCAGAGACCAAAGGATTAACCCATATTTTGCATATGCCAAGAAGTTTCCAAATTAAGTGGATTAGGTACATCCTTATTCTTGTGCACAATGGTCAACTATGGTTAGAGAAACTAGTATTAATCACCAAGAAAATGATTCATAGGATTACTGGTCTCCCCATGCTAAGTAAAGCAAAAATTAGCAAAACCCTAAGTCGAGACAAACTTCAGAAGAAAACCCTGGCTGAATAGGATGGTAGAGGTTTGAAGGTTAGCACTATTTCTGATGTTGAATTAAGGTTTGGCATTCATTTCATTGCTCACAAGATTTATAGCTCTAGTCATTTGAACAGTGTTCCCTATGAGGCCATGGATTTGGCATTCAAGGTTGTGAAGAAAAATCTAGAATTTGATCTGTCAGAATTATTGTCAATACAACTGAACAAGAATATGGACAACATTAGGACTTCAAAGAACAACCCTTGCAAATTTGGTTCTTTGTTGACATGTCTTTTCTTCTATCTACAAAAATTCTTTCCATCCAAAGGAACTGTTGTGTGGAGAAAAGATATTCCTATTCTATATTAGATAAATGAGGTTGTAGTAGAAATGGGTGTAAACTTTGATAGCATCATGGATAATTATTTTGAAGATTTCAAGGAAAGGATGAATAACAGATTTCAAATTCCACCAAAATTGGTTGAAGACTACAAAGATGATGTATGATTTATCATTGATTGTGATAAAGTATACATTCAAGCAGTCAGGCCCCGAGTTGCATGGGTGAAACGTCTTCCTTATGAGGTGAATATTTATGAAACCAGGGATATTATTGAAGCACTAGTAAATGAGCCAGTAGATCCAAAGCAACCAATTTTTGGAACATATGATGAGGCAAAGGCTAGAATTGAGCTTGAAATCAAACTTCCTCAAGCAATTAATAAAGGAAAGAGAAAGGTTGCCAAGTTAAAAACTGCTACCGAGTCCCTAATGATTACTGAAGGAAAAGGTGAGGATGAAGAAGAGGAGCAAGAACCAAAAGATATAGAGGAAGAATTAGAGAAGGAGGCAGAGCCAGTCAAAAAAAGGGCAAAGTAATCATTACCAAGCCACTCGAAGCCTCCACAGCTATTTTCACAAGGTGAGAAAAAGGTAAGAACAAAGGTGAAGTAGTATTCAACAAGCCCCAACTGACCTTCCAAGAAATATTGAAACAAATGGAAGAAGCTAGCATCACAAATTTCAAGACATTGAAATTTGAAACAAGGACTGATGCAGGGAAAATGCAAATTGAGGAATTGGTACTTAACAAGATGAGAAAATGGAAATACTCCCTAGACCAGCTTGCCCCTCAAATCTCCAAAGAGCTATTGGTGAGATTGCAATCAAGGTGGGAGTCAGCCACCCAAATGGCCAAGGACATATATGAGCAATCCTTGAAGGATCTTCTACTGAGTCTTACTAAAGTAGAAATAAAGGTAGTAATGAAGGACAATGAAGGTAAAATGATGATTAGATTTCACACATGTTTGATTTTAATTAAGGACATTGAGCATGTTTTAAGAGATGCAACAAACATGTGGAAGAACATCTATCATTTGCAAAAGCCCAATAATGATCCTATAGAAATTAAAGATGATAATGATGACAGTGACAATGATGAAGGAGATAATGCTCCATGTGCCACTTTTGATGTTGAGGACTATCAGGCACTAAAGGATGATGATGAAGCTAAAGAGGAAGACAAGGATGAAGAAGATCCAATAAAAATTGGAGCAAAAGTTATTGCGTCCCTTCCTCACTCTCCACCAAAGACTGTTACATCTACTATGGAGATAGCTTCTATAAGTGAGACTGTAAGCACAATTGCCACATCAATAGCTCAATCATCACCTGTCATCTCCCAATTGCAAGTATCTTCAATGGAAGTGTCAAGAACTTCATCTACCAAGCTACAACCCTCTTTATCATCTCCTAAGTCATCTATTGCAGCTTTTATAGTAAGTTTTCCAGTTTGTTCTACAGTTTTGTCATCCATAGCTTCAACTACATCAACTTTTATTCTAGTTAGTACTTCAGTTGTAAATATTCTAGTTGGTACATTACCTATTGATACTTCATTTTTTAGAAGCACATTAATTTTGGATATAGTTAGCACCTCTCTCATTTTTCCTCCAATTATCTCAATTCAAGTCTTTTCTACTAGTCCAACTTCATGAACTATTGTAAGCACTGAAGTAAAACCAAAGACTCCACTAAAACTTATGCTTACTAGCAAGGAAATCAATGAGGATATAGACTTGCACAAGGAAATTATTATACCTAAGATAGATATAGATACTACCACAGTTAATGAAATGAGACTGGTCAATCAGCGTTTAGAGCAAAGAGCAAGGTAGAAACAACTTAGAGATGAGAGAGATAAAGAATTCACTATAATTGTAAGTGCTAAAAATATAATTACTAAGGCAATAGGTATTGATGTGGATTCATTTCAACACATTTTGTTACAATTAGAAGAGGTCATACAAAAGTTCAATGAGGACACTTTTGGTCAATAGAAGCTTATAGAAAAGGTAGAGAAGAAATTTAATAATAAAGTGCTTGAGCACATTGCTCAGCACATTGCAATAAAGCAGGTTGAACTATCTTCAAATTTGAGCAATATTGAAAATTCTCTTACAATATAACATCCCTTTTTTCTAAGCTATGTGATGTTACTGAGTACACAAAAGAAATAAAGGTAAAACTGAATAAAATTGATGAAGATCTAAAGGTCAGTGCTCAAAAGTTGTAGCTTGACCCTAGTTCAAGCTCTGCACATCACATAAAGATCAGATTCCTATCAGACATGCAGGAAGAACTATTGAGAGAGGAAGCAAGGATCCGGTCTACACTATTACACATCCAGTTAATGATCCTTCCTATCATGGACACAATGTAGAAGCACGTTTCTTATTCAAAAACATTAATCCGTGATAACAATTTTTCTATAGCAGATCATATGATTGAACTTTCTACAGAAGTTCAAGTGGCTCTCTGCACCTACAAAATTTTGCAAGAGAACTGGGATAAGACATTGGCTCTCATTCTTAAGGTACATTATGAGTTCTTCTCACATTTTGGTGTCTCTATATAACTATGATTACCTTTGGCATTTTTGTCAAAAAGGGGGAGATTATTGTGAGTAAGAGATAGTGAAAGTCAAAGAGGGAGTAAGAGACAATGGAGAAAATAAGAGAAAATTTATTGATATATGTATAGTGATAAGCTATGTATATACCATGCCATATGTATGGGGGAGATATGTAAAGACATGTAAGAAATGTAAGAAATGTATATACAATAGGTTTACAAAGATCAATTTTAAAAAATCAAATCCAGTATGTCAGTATACACAATGTTTGGCTCATAAGTTTTCTTTTCACTAATGCCAAAGGGGGAGATTGTTGGCATTATATTGTATTTTTCATTAGTGACAACACTTATTCAATTTTGAATGATTACTAAGTTCATCACTTAGTCTATAGTGTATATCGAGCATTCAGTGGTTACGTTGTAGGTTCATCACTTAAGTAGTTCATACCGAGCATTCCTGAAGCTACCAAGTCAGTGTGCAGTTTAGCAATTCATACCAACCATTCATGATGCTATCGAGTGAGTGTGCAGCCTAGCAGTATCTATTGAGCATATAGTGTTCACCGAGCTTCACAGTGTCTACTGAGTCATTAGTTTGTGTGATGGAAGTATGGTGTTTACCAAATGAAAGAAAGGTAAATGAAGGAGTCATTTTTTACCAAGTGATACTATATCTACCGAGTCTCCAATGGTTATTGAGTTCCAAGCTACATTGTGTGATTAGTATGCACCGAGCTTCTACTTCTACTGAGTGCATGATGATTTCGAGTAATGCAGTGAATGTTGAGTATCAAAAGGTTACCAAGTCAGCTTGAAGAACTTGTTTTTTCTACTATTTGGCCGACTCAGTAATATTTTGTTCACTTGTGTTTTGGCCGACCTTGCAATTGTAATTATTGGAATGGTATATATGTAATGTATTATATCATTTGCAATAGATATGAAAATGTTTTTAAGGAATGGAAATGTAATGTTTTAAGAAGAATAAAAGTGAATCAGCAGTAGAGTAGAGTATTCAGCAAGGTCTACAAGGAGCAGTAAAGATTCATCAGTCACAAGAGGTGATATGTACTTCAAGGATCTAATCAGCAATCAATTTGTAAGTAGATCCACTATTTCATCCTAATAGGTGAATCAATTTTGTAAATCCTTTAACAAGGTAGACTTAATAGTATTTGTATAAATCTCTTAACAGAGTGCATACTTCATTATATGTTTGTAAATCCTCTAACAAGGTGGATCTAGTAGTCTAAATTTCTCTTAACAGGGCAGATCATCAAAAGTGATCAATGTAAGCACTAACAGGCTAACTTCATACTACAGTAGTGAAGTTTTGTGGGTATCATCCCCACCCTAGTTTTACATTCTATTTGGAAGATTTTTGGGTCACCAAAATTCTATGTTCATGTGTTATAAATGTTTATCTTTCTCATGCATATAGTAGATTAGATGAATGAATGATCAATGGATCAAGTATTGAATTGATTTAAAGTTTTTAAGGTTATTGATTCACCCCTCCCCTCTCAGTAACCTAGTTAGTCTTGATTATTTCCAACATTAAGTTGCATTAGATCAAAGCTTTGTTGTTACTTTCTAAAAATTGTATCAGATTAGGGTAAATCCTTTGAAGAAAGGTTGACTTAATAGCCATTGGAAAATCCTTTAACAGGGTGGCATTCTAAGTGAATGGCCTAAAGTCCTCTAACTAGGAAAGAAGGCTCACTTTTAATAGGGTGATTGAAATTCCTTAATTAGCTCACATTTAATAATTTGTGTGGTAGACCTTAATAGGGTTGGCTTTTAACGGGGCATCACTTCAGAAGAGTGAAAAGGGAGTACCATGTTACTAGTGGTTTTCCCAAATTAGGTTTTCATGTTAAATCATTGTGTCAAGTATACTGATGGATATGTTGTGTCTTATGCTTTACATTTCTACATGATTAGTTTAATAGTAACATATCAGTTTTGGTTAACACACAATGAATGTATGCATGGTTAAGAAAGCTTGAAGGGTTCATTGAATTGTAAAAAGTTTTATTTTGTACATTTGAACCTTGAATAAATCATTCACCCCAACTCTCAGTTATTCTAAAAGAATTTTAATAATTGGTATTAGAGCATAGTTTCTTAAGAGGATTAGTTTTAAGGTACTAAAAGCATAAAGATCAAGATGTCAAAAAGAGAGGTACCCAAGCTGAGAAGAGATCATTTTTCTACATGGAAAAGTTTGATGAAGCTTCATATTGGAGGAATTGGAGATTATGCAAAAACTTACATTATAGTAGAATATGTTGATCCAATAGGAGCCCTAACTGTTGAAGACTTGAAGAAAAAGAAAGAGCATAATCAGGCAATGTTGGAGATTGCCTTTGCCCTAAGCTATGTTGAGTTTGATAACATCAAAGAACTTAAAAGTTCAAAGAAGATGTGGGATGCCCTAACCAATATCTATGGAGGAGACAAAAATGTTCAAAGAACCAATTCAAAGAGCCTAAGAGGTAAGTTTGATGACATGAGAATGCAAGAAGGAGAAAACATTGCTCAATATGTTGCTAGAATAAAAGAAGTTATTAGTACAGTAAAAGGTGCAACTGGTAAAATAGATGATGATATTGCGTTAAGTAAATTTTTGAGAACATTGTTGCATGTGTATGCCATTAGAGTGTCTATAATTCAAGAGTTGAGATGTATGCCAGGAAATGATTTAACCCTTGAAGGTTTGGTAGGAGGACTCACTACCTTTGAGTTATCTCCTTTTGACAACTATAGACTAGAAAGTATTGAATCAACTTTCAAAGAAAATTTTTTAGTGAATGATTTTGAGGAGGTTAAGGAAAAGGAGATGAAAAGAAAGATAAAGTATGCATCTAGTAATAGTAGTACAGATGAGGAAGAAATTGAACAATTGGAAGCATTGCTAGGCAGAAGATTTCACAAAGGAAAAGGTAAATTCAAAGGTAAGATGCCTATCATTTGTTTTAATTGCAATAAAGTTGGCCATATTGTAGCAAGATGTACACAAAAGAAAAACTTCTAATAAGGGAACAAGTACAAAAATAGAAGAGAATATGATGGAAGAGACTACAAAGATAAAGTCCAGAAGTCATGCTACATTACTGATGAAAATAATGATGAAATGGTATATGTTGCAATGAAGGATGAATTAGATGAGGATGAAGCTACTACACTTATGACTTGTGTGAACAAGAATGACAAATGGAGTATTGATAGTGGATGCTCACAGCACATGACTAAAGACAGAAGTAAGTTCATTACCTTAACTTGTTATGATGGATATAGTGTAAGATTTGGTAATGATGCACCATGTTCAATAAAAGGAAAAGGGTCTATTAAGCTTACAAAAAAGATATCATGTGACAATGCCTACCATGTTGAAGGATTGAATTATAACTTTTTAAGTGTGTCACAATTGAATAATGTGGGGTAAAAATTTGAGTTTGAATCCAAGATATATGATACGAATGGAAATTTGATTGGAAAAGGTGATCAAACTAGGAGTAATCTATTCTATTTGGATATAGAAGATGCTACTTATCTTATTGCAAAATTTGATGATGTATGGCTTTCGCACAAGAGATTGTGTCATGTTAACTTTGATAATCTGATTATTATCAACAACATGAAAAGAGTTAAAGGTTTTCCTAAGTTGAAGAAAATAGAAAATATAATATGCAAACAATGTTAGCTAGGCAAAATGACAAAGTCAAGTTTTAAAAGTAAAGCTTACACCTCTAATGAAATACTTGAAATTTTTCATAGTAATTTCTATGGACCTATTGAGGTGTAAAGTTACAAAGGAGATAGGTATATAATGCTACTTGTTGATGACTACTCTAGATGATGATAATCATGTTTTTGAAACAAAAATCAGATGCTTTTCAAATGTTTAAATGGTATTTGGCAAGAGTTGAGAAAGAAACAAGTAAAAGCTTGAAATTCTTGAGATCAAATAAAGGAGGTGAATTCACTTCACATGAGTTTGAGATGTTCTGCAATGATAGAAGAATCAAGAGATGGACATTAGCCCCTAGGACCCCTCCAAAAAATAGAATTTTTGAAAGAAAAAACAGATCTATAATGGATTGTGCTAGAACATTAATGATGGAGAAAAATGTTGCTCTAAAATGCTAGAGAGAAGTTGTAAGTACTATAGTATACACTTTAAACTATGTGAAAGTAAAGAAATGTACTCACTCAATACCTTTTCAACTATGGTATGTTCATCCACCAAATGTGAAATATTTTAAGGTATTTGGAAGAAAATGTTATATTCTTAAAGATGTTAGGAGTGGAAAGTTTGATGCAAAGAGTGAAGAAGGTATATTCCTTGGTTACTCCACAAGAAGTAAAGCTTACAAGTATTTAATTATTAACACTAAAAAAATTGTGGAAAGTGCAAATGTGAATTTTGATGAGTTTACAGAAGCAGATGAGGTTGAATCTAAAAAAGAACCAGAAGACTAAAAGACATTTGCATACTATTATGATGGAATGCCTACTGAAGAAGATTTTATAAATCATGCAGCAAATCAATAGAAAGTTCCAACAACTACTAAGTCACATCCTGTGAATTTTGAGTTGCATTCAAATACTGAGTTGCAAAATGAGAAGAATGCACAATCTGACTCTAAGATTGGCACACATGAAAGAGATGATGAAACACTAGACAAAAATGCACATAGTGATACTAAAGCTAAGAGACAAAATGTAGCCACAAGAATTGAGCCTAGACTATCCAAATATGTCAAAAGACACCATGCTACAGATCTATTCATTGGAGACAAAGATGCAAGGCCAATGAAAATAAATAGTTTGAGAGGTGAAGCACATTTTTTAAGCATGAAGGAACCTAAGACAATGAGTGATGCATTGGAAGATGATGATTGGTACAAGGCTATGAAAGAAGAAATTCATCTAATAGAAAAGAACAAGACTTGGAGCCTAGTTCCTAGACTAGAGGACAAGAATGTGATTGGCACAAAATGGGTATTCAAGAATAAGTTAGATGAGAATGGTGAAGTGACAAGAAATAAATCAAGACTAGTTTTCAAATGGTTTGCATAAGAAGAAGGAATTGACTATGGTGAAATATTTTCCCCTGTTGCAAGAATAGGAGTGAGAATTATGCTTGCTTATGCTACATACAAAGGTTTCAAAGTTTATCAGATGGATATTAAGTCTACATTTATAAATGGAATATTAGAAGAAGAAGTATACACAGAATAGCCAGAAGGATTTGTGGACAAAAACAATAAGAACATGGTATGTAAACTACACAAAGCTCTATATGGATTGAAACAAGCACCAAGAGCATTGTATGAGAGACTTCATACTTATCTTGTTAAGATTGGATTTGAAAGGATATATGATAACAACAATTTGTACATAAAGATAGATAAAGAAAAAGTTATACTATTATCTAAAAATTTTGTTGATGACATAATATTTGGAGGACAAGATGTTGTGTGTAAAGATTTTGCAAATCAGATGAGGCAAGAGTTTGAAATGTCAATGTTTGGTGAGATCAAATTCTAATGAAGTATGGTGTCTATATCACTTAGTCAAAATATATCAAGGAGATATTGAAGACATTTAGACTTGAGGATTCAAAACTAGTAAGTACACGTATGTAACAAAACTCAAGGTATCAAAGAATGATGAATCGGTTGAGGTCAATAATACATTATACACATCCATGATTAGAAAATTGCAATATGTAGTACATAGCAAACCTAATATTATATTAGTTGTGTGGATAGTTGCTAGATTCTCTACTAATCCTAGAGAGAATCACTTGATGGAAGTAAAAATAAATATAAGATACTTGAAATGAATAGAAGAGTATGGTTTATACTATAAGAAGAATTAAAAATTTGAATTGAAAGCCTACATTGATGCTAATTAGGCTGGAAATATTGATGACAAAAAAAAGCACCAGTAGAGGAGCATTTTTCTTAGGCAAAAGACTTGTTACATGGACAAGAAAGAAGTAGAGTTGTACTTCCCAATATACTACTAAAGCAGAGTATGTTGTTGTTGCCATTAACTGCACAAACATTGTATGGATCAAACAGTTATTAAAGGGAATGAAAGAAGAGATCACTAAACTAGTGACACTTTCTTGTGATAATAAAAGTGCTATAAACATATCAAAGAATCCTTTCATGCATACAAAGACAAATCACATTGCAATAAACTATCATTATGTAAGGGAGTTGGTTCAAGACAAAGAGGTGAAGATGGAATATATCAACACAAAGGAGCAATTTGCTGATATTTTTACCAAAGCATTACCTAGGATGCTTATGAGTATCTAAGAGGTAAATTAGAGGTGATGCCCCTATAAAATGCTATGTAAAAGATAGAGGGAGTATCTTGCATCAAACAAGCTGACATTCATTTCATACAAATTGATGCAGTGGATCTTTAGGAAATTATCTAAAGTAATCATAAAACTGAAACTTCAAATCAGTCACAAATAACGTGATAGGGGGAGCAAATTGAAGAGACTGCAAAAGCTTATATTTGCCTAAACAAAAGATGCCAAGTATTGAGTATATGTCTTTGGCATTATTTTCAAAGAGGGAGAAATTACATGAAACTTATCAAGTACATACTAATCAAGAGGAAGATGGTCAAAGAAGAAAAATTTAGAGGGAGAAAGTACATTGGAAGAAAGCATAAAACAATCAAAGGAGGGATCAGAAAAAAAGAGCTATTCAGATATTCTTTTGATCCATGACAAAAGAGAATCAGATAAGAAAGATATTTTGTAACCTAAGAAGGAGTTTCTAATAGAGGGAGAAGTGTTATTCACAAAGATTTCTTTTTTGTATTACCTTATTGTTTTAACCTGGTCAATTTGATAAAACAAAATGTCCATCATTTTTTTGACTGTTGATCAATTTGATTTTCCATCAATGCCAAAGAGGGAGATTGTTTATATATGATTGAAAATATCATTTGAGTAGAAAATTGTTGAAAGAAGACAGTGTGTTTTCAATCATTATTTTGTCACTAATGTCAAACTTGCCCCATGTTGGTAAGACAATTTATTATATGTTTCAAGCACTATCACTTAGTTGATTGATGAGGAAGATTTGATCAACAAGATGTAACAAAATTACATAGAGGAAAGGTTGAGTTGTGATTACATATTGAAGTGCAAGAATGAGTTAAGATAGTGATAACATAATGTTTTGATAATCTACTTGTGGTTACAAAATGATTGACTACACTTGGAAAGCTTAGAAGAAAAAGGTTAGACAAAGTTCATTTGCTAAGCTTGACTAAGTTGATAGAAGCTACCAAGAAAAGTTAGTGCAAGTTGAGAAAAAAGTTAGTTGGAGCTGAGTGAAAGCAATTTCTAGTGGATGCCACATAAGTTAGTAGATGTCGAGTAATTTTTAGATGATGTTGAGAACCAATAAAATCTAGTTGATGCGAAGTGATTTTACAATAGATGCCAAGAAATACAGTATGTGTTGAGCATCGGTAAATTGATAAGGTCGAGCTATTGCATTATGAAAAAGATCAAAGATTTTCCAAATGAAAGCTGACAAGTTTGTTTTATTAGAACTTGTAAATCAGGAGGAAGATAAGATTGATGAGCTCGAGGCACAGAATCTTATGTGAACAATTTTGGAGGTGAATTCAAATGGATTTTAGGAGAAGTTTCTAGAGAAGAAAAGATATGGTGTAGGTACATTGTATCCTACCTAATCCATCGAAAACATTATTTTTGAGATGGATAATGAGCAGGAAAAAGAGTTCTAATTCCCTCTATGTATCAATTTCTGGTCATGAAGCAATGTTGGATAGAGGTCAGAGAATTTTGGAATTTGACAAGGAGAAGGAAGAGGGTTTGTTTCATCAAGTGACCTAAGTGAAGAAGTATGCAATGACGAGCTAAGCAAGAAGGCTAGAAGAGAATGAATGCTTGAAGGGTGAACAAGCTATCAAAACTACAAAGATAGGAAGCCAAGTAGAGAAAAGGACTAAATAGTGATCTATAATCTACAAGGTTGTAAGTTGCATTAGATCAAAGCTCTACTATTACTTTCTAACAATTGTATCAAATTAGGGTAAATCCTTTGGAGAAAGGTTGACTTAACAGTCATTGGAAAATCCTTTAATGTTGTGGCATTCCAAGTGAATGATCTAAACTCCTCTAACAAGGCTTACTTTTAACAAGGTGATTGAAATCCCTTAACTAGATCACATTTAAATATGTGTGTTATAACCTTTAATAGGGTTGGCCTTCAATAGGGCATCACTTCAGAAGAGTGAAAAAGGAGTAGCATATTACTGGTGGTTTTTCCCAAATTAGGTTTCCACATTAAATCATTATGTTAAGTGTACTGATGGATATGTTGTGTCTTATGCTTTACATGTTTGCATGATTAGTTTAACAGTAACATATCAGTTTTGGTTAACACATAATGAATGCATGCATGGTTAAGAAAGTTTGAAGGGTTCATTGAATTGTGAAAAGTTTTATTTTGTACATTTGGACATTGAATAACTGATTCACCCACCCTCCCCCCCTACCCCAGTTATTCAAAAAGAATTCTAACACAAGGCTATGTTTAGAAAATAGAGAAGAACAAGACTTGGAGTCTAGTTCCTAGACCAGAAGAAAAGAATGTGATTGGCACAAAATGGGTACTCAGAAACAAGTTAACTAAGAATGGTGAAGTGACAAGAAACAAAGAAAGACTAGTTTGCAAAGGGTATGCACAAGAAGAAGGAATTGACTATGGTGAAACATTTTCCCTTGTTTCAAGAATGGAAGGAGTGAGAATTCTACTTGCTTATGCTATATACAAAGATTTCAAAGTTTGTCAAATGGATGTCAAGTCTACATTTCTAAATGGCATATTAGAAGAAGTCTACATAGAATGGCCAGAAGGATTTGTTGATAAAAATAATAAAAATATGGTATGTAAACTACACAAATCCCTATATAGATTAAAACAAGCACCAAGAACATGGTATGAGAGACTTCATACTTATCCTATTAAAATTTAATTTGAAAGAATAGATGATAACAATAATTTGTACATGAAAATGGATAAAGAAAAAGGTATATTATTATCTGAAATATTTGTTGATGATATCATATTTGGAGGACAAGATGCTTTGTGTAAGGATTTTCCAAATCAGATGAAGCAAGAATTTGAAATGTCAATGTTTGGTGAGATCAAATTCTTTGTGGGATTACAAGTATATCAGATGAAATATGGTGTATATATCACTCAGTCAAAATATGTTAAAGAGATATTGAAGACATTTGGACTAGAGAATTCAAAACTGGTAAGTACATCTATGGTGGCTGCGCTCAAGCTATCAAAGAATGATGATTTAGGTGAGATAAATCAAACATTATGCAGATCCATGATTGAAAAATTACAATATGTAGTACATAGCAGACCTGATATTGCATTAGTTGTGGAGACAGTTACAAGATTCTCTACTAATCCCCGAGAGAATCACTTGATGCCTATGAAAAGGATAATGAGATACTTGAAAAGAATAGAAGAGTTTGGTTTATACTATAAGAAGAATGAAAAGTTTGAACTGGAAGCCTACACTGGTGTTGATTGGGCTAGAAATATTGATGACAGAAAGAGCACCAATGGAGGAGCATTCTTCTTAGGAAAAAGACTTGTTACATGGATTAGAGAGAAGTGGAGTTGTATTTCCCAATCTACTACTAAAGTAGAGTATGTTTATGCTATAATGCCCCGCCTGGAGATCCTTGGAAACAAGGATGAAATACAAGCCAAGATTTTTTTTTTTTACAAGTATGAATGCACATGACAACATCATACAGGGATCACAATGGAAGACTTCATCACAATCCCTACAACCAATGAATCTCCAAATGTCACTACCAAACTGACACACACAAAAAAAGTCGACAACGACAACGAACATGATGAGGGCACAAGAAACAACCACTCATCAACAAAACACCAAGCTGGGGTAAAATGCACAATCCCAAAATTTGGCTAAGCCTGAAATCCTGAAGCCCTAAAATTTCCTAGAATCCATAACTTATCTCTGAGAGGTCTGAAACCTATCTCAAATGATTTGTCACATATATTAAAATATATCATAAGTATAAGGAATACTTATACTTAAACGATATATTTTAAACCCTGAAGGACTACAACAGAAACCCAAAAACTGAATTTCAAAAGAAACCTCCTGAATTCAAAATGCAACAACATAGGCTTGAAGAACGCCCAAAAGGGTATCCAGATCAACTCTCAAAAAGATCAGAACACTACAAAAAGTGCCTGTTGTTGGCACGTGCAGGTTTTAACCAAAAGGCGTGTGACACTTCTCAAGAAGGCATGTGATATTAGAAAAGTATCGTGCGACATTTCTCATAAAGCCGTGTGACACTCTTCCAGTGTCGTATGACACTTCTCCAATAATGCATGCGACACTTTATAGTATCGTACAACATTCTTTCTATGGGCGTGCAATACTTTATCAATGTCACACAATGCTGAACAAATGTCGCCCATAGAAAGTAAAAACACTTCCAAAACTCAAAAATGGGGAAAAACCAACAAAAGAACCTCCACACTAGGGAGTACCGGATCCACAAGGGCTCGAGGAATGAACACTCGAGTGCAAGAACAACACAGAATGAAGAACACCAAACCATCTAAACTACAGTAGCAAAGAACACACTGAAAATAAGCATTGCAGAGAACAAAAGCAACATCGCAATGAACAGAAATGCATCTTAGGAACAAGACAACCAAACTAAGTATGCAGTTCCTCCCAACCATCAATAGCATCATAAGACCATCATGGGTCCTAGCCATCCCCCGTGCGTAACATCCCAAGCCACTAACCAAATCATTGGTACTGTCATAATAGGGACGTCACTACTAAAACATGCATAATAAAAGTACAAGGAAATCTAACATGCTAGTAGTAAAGCATAAGATAATCCTATAGTAGATAACATCACCTATCACATGCTAAACGACAGTAAGCAACAGATATACTACTAAATCAAATAACATCATCTAACCATATGCTAAACATCATAATAAGGGAAAGTGTCAAATAAAATAACATCATCTAAACATGATATACAAGTATCCCAATGAAAGCATAAATCATAAGAAAGCATACTCTGGAACCTAAAGTACCAAGTGAAAACATCCAGCAATGGTCGCACTAGGATAAGAGACCGTCTCTGTACACCAGTCCCTTGTAGTGGTGAAAGTAGCTATGCCTCCCAACCATGTGGCACCCATAGGTCCACACCCACCATGCTGATCGAGATAATGATCCAACCACAAACACACATAAAGCACAACATCCAAGGCTAACACTCACGCCAGACAGTATGATGGCTGCAACCAAGAACCTAAGACAATGCAAGGAGTATAGGTCCTGGTCAGACACTCAAACGGCTACTAAGTAGGGGTTGACATCATGGAGAGTCACTTGGCATCGAAAAGCCCAAGCTCAAATCTGTGTAGCTCAACTCCCTCAACGAAAGGCCAATACACCATGTAGCTCAACTCCCTCAATGGAAGGCCAATACACAAAAGTACCATTTTATTATCTTAAGTTTTATTAACAGTCACACATTTTATTTAGTTATCACTTAAAAAAAGCTTCCTTTGCCAACCCACGATGCCATGATCGTCGGGCTGCGAGAGAGAAGCCCCCTCCATATGCTACCCTACCCTACCCATGCTCATCCTACGACAAGTGCCCATGGACATGCATACTCCCATCCCAACCCCAATGATCATAACTTTCAAAAAATCCATGGAAGATCGGGCCTCACAAGCCACCCAACAAACGTATGCACACATACTTGTGTGTGGCGCACCACCATCACGAAGATCATAACACAAGGACAGGAATGAGAACACAATGCAAAAAAAACACCCAACTGAAAGCAACACAGGAAGGATGGATTCTACACGAATCCAAAGCCAATAAAATCATACATCATGAAATCACTCAACCGGCCTCAATCCGAGAGTATGGATTCTACACGAATCCCAATGATGTAACAAGACCAAACATCGTGAACTCACTCAACTGGCCTCAATCCAAGAGTATGGATTCTACATGAATTCTAGTGTTCACGAAACAAAAGCAAAGGTCCAACAAAAACCATAACAAGTATAAAATCACTCAACTGAACACAACATCGGGAGTACGGATGCAACATGCATCCCAATGTAACATAAAAGTGTGAAAGTGGTCTGACTGATATCCAAATGGATCATCAAGGTCCACGACCCACATTGTGCCAAGAAAACCTGAGAAAATAGGGCGGCATGCAAAATGAGGTAAAAATATCAAATTTTGGAAAAACTTCAAAATTAAAACCCATTTGGCCTTTGGGTTCAAAAACCCCAAAAATCCAAAAATAAATGAAATCGGACATTGTATGCAAAAATGGCCAACATACCGGTGCAAAACTCCAAACCCTCATCCCAAAAAACAAGGAGATGTTCATACCCGCCCAATTGGGTAGAACTAACATACAAAAATGGAGGGGAACACTAGTTCTCAGCCTCCAAACAAACGGCTACCAAAAAAAGAAGTAGAAATGGAGCAGAAACAATAAAATGGGAAAGCCCTACCTCATAGCCAAAAGGGCAAAACGAGAATGTGAACCATAAAATAAATATCCCGCAGAAGTAGCTGAAAATTGCGGCAATCCAAGGTTCCCCTGAGTTGGATCCAATGAGCTCAACCTCATGATGATCCCATGCCTGTAGCTCTCGCAACGAACAAAACAGTAAATCCTCATGAAGAGGATTTTGGGTTTTACTCTCCAACTTTCCAATTTGAAAGTGAGAAGTGAGGAATTAAATTCCTCTTTGGATACATATTCACTTTTCAGGTGAATAATCAATTAGGGAATTTAACCAGCAAATCTAGTTAAACCCCGAATCGACCCAAATGAAAACAGGCTATTCCTATAAATAGGAATTCATCTATGGCAAAGCTGCCAGAAATTAAAATAAATCAATTAAAAAGCTCGAAAACCCAAAAACACAAAAATCTCTTTAATAACTTTTGCAACAATGCGAACCTCTAAATGCACAGACACATCTTACTGGTCTAATCACATAATGCAAATGAGTTTGGATTTAATAATCACTGAAAGGTTTAAATTAAACATTTAATTAAGGATACGTCGACCATACAAGGGCGACATTGGTAAAATATGAACAGTTGAATCACTAACTCCATGTGCCACTGCCAGGGATATAAATCCTACACACTAAACAACACAATCAAGTGCAATTGCATATAATAACATAGTCGAAGCAATAAATGCATTAAATCACCTAATTTAGTCATTTAATTAATTTATATTAAAATAATCTATTTACAGCACTCACATTCGCATAAAGCATAACAACGTAGGAATGAAGTAAATAACCATAGCATTAAATCCATCACATAACATAATCAGAGGTATGTCCAAATACCAGATAACCAGATATTATCATAAAACACACTGTCATCTCAAAATGGCATCATCATGCAATATGATCAACTAAACAGCATAGTAGTCTAATATCTATGATACTGAAATCAAAGAGTGACATCTGACCCTCAGGTCCTCTCAAATATAAACATAACATGAGTAAAAAATATCTCTCTAATCAGAAATGAGACAAGGTAAATGTCCACAGCACATAACCAAATAATGCCACAAGAACAATCCACTCTAATTACTTAAGCATTTAGTAATGATTGAGTACTCTACATTAAAAAGGCATTTAAAACACATAAGAAAACACAGTCATAAACATGGCTAACCGCTGCTACAGGAACCTAGTCCAGTGTAGCATGGTAAAAGAACATAGTGCAATCTCTGCACACATCTCAGGGTAATCACGGAACAACCTCATGATACCACATCGATCCTGGTAACCACTGGCACAAACCTCAGTGAACCAAAAATCATATCATAATCTCAAAGATCAGTCAAAAGCATAATCAAAGCAACTGATAAAGAAACATAAATCCAAACACCTCAATGGTGTAGAACACTTAGGGTCACAATCATGATCCCATCACAACAAAAGATCAGCAAGGTTGCATCCATCAGGATGACTTACAAAAGTCAAATGGGAGAGGCACTACATCATCCCCCCCAAAGACAAGGCTTACTCCTGGAAGCCTGCAATCCAAGAATAGAAACCAAAACACACAAGAACCAAAATCAAAAGTGAGCAATAGGAATGACTCAACAACTCTGTACAAGTCAAACCCAGATCACTCCAACATTCTCAAACCATCACGTTAACCCCCAAATAGGTTAACCACGAGAGAAAGGGTGTCACATAGACACAAGGTCCTCCAACAAGGAGCCTTCTATGCACTGGGAAAAACCATCTAGCCATAAAATCAACAATACAAGGTAAGGACAAGCCTCTCTACCTTGTCAACAGGTGCCCAACTACAACATTCACCAACCACAAGACCACAAACATGGTCAAAACACTAAGCACTTCCAACAAAAGTTGGAATTATGGGGAAATAACCATCCCAAATTTCCCAAGAATACTATCATGTCACACATGATCATTTCGGAATCCACATAAACTCACCCTTAGAACAAAGAGGATGAAATTTTACCAACAAAAGGACACACTCCAAAAGACTACTCACCACCAAGCGTAGGAGCACAAAGCCTCACCATGGCACAAAAGCTCAACTACTACTACAAACTAGGATAACATAACCCAACCAAACAAGATATCACCTTTCCACAAGGTTCAAAGACTTTCGTCAGTGGACACAATCATCAAATGTCTGCATACCAACTTACGAGATGGTAACATGTGTCCAACGATACCATGTCTCTCTAGCACCATGCTAGGAAAACTACACCCAATCTACTGCTAAACTCAATCTCTAGCCTCAAGTCAATGGTTAAAGAGAAAACTTGCCTAAGACAATCCACATAAAGTTATAAGCTTAGGGAGAAGGATAATATAGAGTATTAGGACTGAGAGGGAGTCTCTCTCTCAACCTCTACACTAACCAGTCCATGATGCGTTAGGAAACTCACAATTTCACCAACCATCAACATACTGACCAGAAAGCACTAACTGAGCTAGTGGCATAACCACACTAGACTACTCTCACAAGAGAGAAAAGGATACAGAGGTGTGCCAAGGTCAACATCCAGAAAGGAGAATTTAGACTCATCAAAGAACTAAGTCACTCCCAAATGATAAGGCAACATTATCCACAACAAGGAACGCTCACAAACCACACTACACCTCACAAGGTTGGTTCAGTGCAATAGGAAACACAAAAACCCAAGCACGAACCCCAACAGGTACCTAGTAGATTATGAAGACAAGATAACTCTTCCATTAAGAATAACATGAAGAGTTAATCTTCTCTAATGGCCATAAATACGATATGTCATGATTGAATTGGCCTCTACTCAAAAAGGTACTCAGAACATCGATCAACAACTCCAGAAGCCATAGCTTTCACGTTTGGACTCGGATTGAATCCATTTGAAAAGCGTCGAAAAGATATCAACAAGGACTACAAAATGAAGAAACTAAGAGAGACCTAAGACCTACGATTGAGTCACCACTTAAAACAAAACCACAAAGGCAAAACAATAGTCTTGGCCACCAAGACAAGCAACGGATGAAATGTTTGAATCCACACAAGAGCACACATGCCCAAAACAACATAAGGCATGGAATGAAAGGTAAATCACACATTGAAACCATCATTACTTTTCTTTCATAAATTCATTAATTAAGCATAACATAAGCACTAATGCATAATGAACTAAAAGATTTTCAAGCAAGGGTCTAAGAGTCACTATAGAACAAGTACATACCTTTCAATTTCTTTCAAAAATAACATTAAGTTTAATCACCATTTAAACCATTCAGTTACAATAACAACTTTAGATCTAATAAAGACACACTAGCATGTTCTCCATGATATTATCCCTTGAACATACTACCAGAGGTTCGAGATGAACATGATAGAGTCACAACACACAACTGGGCAGTAGTAAAACACATCCAGAATAGTCATCATGAAACAAAATAAAAAGCCCAAATGGGAGAATTACTGATTCCAATAGTAAGTACCAAAAAGAGCTCATTTCAACAATAAGTCAAATGTGACAACTGCCACAAAGAGAGCGATAGATAAAATTTGATGACTACTCCAAGAGAGGAAAATACTAAAAACCAATGCTAGCCCAACAACATGCAGAAAGTACCTCCAGCCCAATAAAATAAGGCATCAAAAAAATCACATTACAGGTGATGACTGAGTACAGTCACACAAGAGGGATAAATCACCACACAATGCTAAGGAATACATCATCCTAGCAATGTTAGAGAACACACTCACACACATCAAACAGTATACCATCAGTAATCTCATGCATATGCAAAAAAACAAAAATTTCCATGCAATGCAACATTTAGATATCCATCAAATTAATACAGTTTTACATAAGCTTAAGAAATAATCAGATTGGGGACTTAAGTCATTAACCCAAATATATAATGCAAAACTACAACTTTGCAATGATTCACAATAAACGCTCATTTTCAATGAAAGGAACCATTTCATCATTATAACAAAAAAATGAAGAATCACAAATAAGATTCATTCATCAACTTACAATCAGGAGAAAATAGGGAAACAATGCACCTAACCCCACAAGGAGAAACAAGAAGAGGCACACAAGCCAACACATGGAAACCAATCAGTGGCTCCATCCAAAAAGGGTCACACACACAACCAACCAAACATGGCACACCAATCCCACCTACAAAGCTAGGAAGACTCACTTCCTTCTCCACACACTGCTCTAGTTGCATCTACTGGACAAGCAAGTCCATCACGAGTAGATACCAGAGCAACAAAGATCATGAGTTCTCACCAAGACACTCGCAATCAACCAACACAACAACAACTACAAGGGCAACATAACACAGAGATCCCAATGTTTGAACTAGGCTCTGATACCAGATGTAATGCCCCACCCAGAGATCCTTGGAAACAAGGATGAAATACAAGCCAAGAATTTTTTTTTTTTTTACAAGTATGAATGCACATGAGAACATCATACAGGGATCACAACGGAAGACTTCATCACAATCCCTGCACCAATGAATCTCCAAACGCCACTACCAAACTGACACACAAACAAAGTCGACAACAACAACGCACATGATGAGGGCACAAGAAACAACCACTCATCAACAAAACACCAAGTTGGGGTAAAATGCAAAATCCCAAAATTTGCCTAAGCCTGAAATCCTAAAGCCCTGAAAATTGGCTAAGTCTAGATTTCTGAAACCCTGAAATTTCCTAGAATCCATAACTTATCTTTGAGAGGTCTGAAACATATCTCAAACGATTTGTCGCATATATTAATATATATCTTAAGTATAAGGAATACTTATACTTAAACGATATATTTTAAACCCCGAAGGACTACAACAGAAACCCAAAAACTGAATTTCGAAAGAAACCTCCTGAATTCAAAATGCAACAACATAGGCTTGAAGAACGCCCAAAAGGGTATCCAGATCAACTCTCAAAAAGATCAGAACACTACAAAAAGTGCCCACTATTGGCACATGCAGGTTTTAACCAAAAGGCATGCGACACTTCTCAAGAAGGCATGTGATACTGGAAAAGTATCGTTTGACATTTCTCATATAGCTGTGCGACACTCTTCCAGTGTCGTATGACACTTCTCCAGTAATGCGTGCGACACTTTATAGTATCGTACGACATTCTTCCTATGGGCGTGTGATACTTTATCAGTGTCACACAATGCTGAAAAAATTTCGCCCATAGAAAGTAAAAACACTTCTAGAACTCAAAAATGGGGAAAAACCAACAAAAGAACCTCCACACTAGGGAGTACCGGATCCACAAGGGCTTGAAAAATGAACACTCGAGTGCAAGAACAACACAGAATGAAGAACACCAAACCATCTAAACTACAGCAGCAAAGAACACACTAAAAATAAACATTGCAGAGAACAAAAGCAACATTGCAATGAACAGAAATGCATCTCAGGAACAAGACAACCAAACTAAGTACGCGGTTCCTCCCAACCGTCAATAGCATCATAAGACCATCGTGGGTCCTAGCCATCCCCACGTGTAACATCCCAAGCCACCGACCAGATCGTCGGTACTATCATAATAGGGACGTCACTACTAAAACATGCATAATAACAGTACAAGGAAATCTAACATGCTAGTAGTAAAGCATAAGATAATCCTACAGTAGATAACATCACCTATCACATGCTAAATGGCAGTAAGCAACAGATATACTACTAAATCAAATAACATCATCTAACCATATGCTAAAAATCATAATAAGGGAAAGCGTCAAATAAAATAACATCATCTAAACATGATATACAAGCATCCCAATGAAAGTATAAATCACAAGAAAGCATACTCTAGAACTTGAAGTACATCCAGCAACGGTCGCACTAGGATAAGAGACCGTCTCTATACACCAGTCCCTAGTAGTGGTGAAGGTGGCTATGCCTCCCAACCATGTGGCACCCATAGGTCCATACTGTCGTGCTGATGGAGATAATGATCCAACCACAAACACACATAAAGCACAGCATCCAAGGCTAACACTCATGCCAGACAGTATGATGGCTGCAACCAAGAACCTAAGACAATGCAAGGAGTACAGGTCCTGGTCAGACACTCAAAAGGCTACTAAGTAGGGGCTAACATCATGGAGAGTTGGTTGGCATCAAAAAGCCCAAGCTCAGATCTCTGTAGCTCAACTCCCTCAACGGAAGGCCAATGACTGTGTAGCTCAACTCCCTCAACGGAAGGCCAATACACAAAAGTACCATTTTATTATTTTAAGTTTTATTAACATTCACATTAGTTATCATTTATATAAAGCTTCCTTTGCCAACCCATGACGCCATGATCGTCGGGCTACGAGAGAGAAGCCCCCTCCATATGCTACCCTACCCTACCCATGCTCATCCAATGACAAGTGCCCGTGGGCATGCATACTCCCATCCCAACCCCAATGATCATAACTTCTGACAAATCCATAGAAGATCGGGCCTCACAAGTCACCCAACAAATGTACGCGCACGTACTCGTGTGTGGCGCACCACCATCACGAAGATCATAACACAAGGACAAGAATGAGAACATAATGCAAAGAAAACACCCAACTGAAAGCAACACAGGAAGGATGGATTCTAAATGAATCCCAAAGCCAATAAAATCATACATCATGAAATCACTCAACTAGCCTCAATCCGAGAGTATGGATTCTACACGAATCCCAATGATGCTACAAGACCAAACATCGTGAACTCATTCAACCGGCCTCAATCCGAGAGTATGGATTCTACACAAATCCTAGCATTCATGAAACAAAAGCAAAGGTCCAACAAAAACCATAACAAGTATAAAATCACTCAACCGAACACAATATCGGGAGTACGGATGCAACACGCATCCCAATGCAACATAAAAGTGTGAAAGTGGTCTGACTGATATCTAAATGGATCATCAAGGTCCACAACCCACATTGTGCCAAGAAAACTCGAGAAAATAGGGTGGCACGCAAAACGAGGTAAAAATCTCAAATTTTAGAAAAACTTCAAAATTAAAACCCATTTGGCCTTTGGGTTCAAAAACCCCAAAAATCCAAAAATAAATGAAATCGGACATCGTATGCAAAAATGGCCAGCATAACGGTGCAAAACTCCAAACCCTCATCCCAAAAAACAAGGAGATGTTCATACCCACCCAATCAGGTAGAACTAACATACAGAAACGGAGGGGAACACTAGTTCTCAGGCTCCAAACAAACGGCTACCAAAAACAGAAGCAAAAATGGAGCAGAAACAATAAAACAGGAAAGCCCTACCTCACAGCCAAAAGGGCAAAACGAGAATCTGAACCATAAAATAAATATCTCGCAGAAGTCGCTGAAAATCACGGCAATCCAAGGTTTCCTTGAGCTGGATCCAACGAGCTCAACCTCGCAACGATCCCATGCCCGTAGCTCCTGCAACGAACAAAACAGTAAATCCTCATGAAGAGGATTTTGGATTTTACTCTCCAACTTTCCAATTTGAAAGTGAGAAGTGAGGAATTAAATTCCTCTTTGGATACTTATTCACTTTTCGGGTGAATAATCGATTAGGGCATTTAACCAGCCAATCTAGTTAAACCCCGAATCGACCCAAACGAAAACAGGCTATTCTTATAAATAGGAATTCATCTATGGCAAAGCTGCCAGAAATTAAAATAAATCAATTAAAAAGCTCGAAAACCCAAAAACACAAAAATCTCTTTAATAACTTTCGTGACAATGCGAACCTCTAAATGCACAGACAGGCTTACTGGTCTAATCACATAATGCAAATGAGTTCAGATTTAATAATCACTGAAAGGTTTAAATTAAACATTTAATTAAGGATACATCGACCATACAAGGGCGACATTGGTAAAATATGAACGGCTGAATCACTAACTCCATGTGCCACTGCCAGGAATATAAATCCTGCACACTAAACAACACGATCAAGTGCAATTGCATATAATAACATAGCTGAAGCAATAAATGCATTAAATCACCTAATTTAGCTATTTAATTAATTATATTAAAATAATTTATTTACAGCACTCACGTTCGCATAAAGCATAACAATGTAGGAATGAAGTAAATAACCATAGCATTAAATCCATCACATAACATAATCAGAGGTATGTCCAAATACCAGATAACTAGATATTATCATAAAACACACTGTCATCTCAAAATGGCATCATCATGCAATATGATCAACTAAACAGCATAGTAGTCTAATATCTATGATACTGAAATCAAAGAGTAACATTTGACCCTCAGGTCCTCTCAAATATAAACATAACATGAGTAACAAATATCTCTCTAATAAAAAATGAGACAAGGTAAATGTCCACAACACATAACCAAATAATCCCACAAGAACAATCCACTCTAATTACTTAAGCATTTAGTAATGATTGATTACTTTGTATTAAAAAGGCATTTAAAACACATAAGCAAACACAGTCATAAACATGGCTAACCGCTGCTACAGGAACCTAGTCCAGTGTAGCATGGTAAAAGAACATAGTGCAATCTCTGCACACATCTCAGGGTAATCACGGAACAACCTCATGATACCACATCGATCCTAGTAACCACTGGCACAAACCTCAGTGAACTAAAAATCATATCATAATCTCAAAGATTAGTCAAAAGCATAATCAAAGCAACCGATAAAGAAACATAAATCCAAACACCTCAACATTGTAGAACACTCAGGGTCACAATCATGATCCCATCACAACAAAAGATCAGCAAGGTTGCATCCATCAAGATGACTTACAAAATTCAAATGGGAGAGGCACTACAGATGCTGCCATTAACTACACAAACATTGTATTGATCAAATAGATACTTAAGGGAATGAAGGAAAAAATCATAGAACCAGTGACACTTTATTGTGATAATACAAGTGCTATAAAAATATCAAAGAATCATGTGATGCATACAAAGACAAAGCACATTTCAATCAACTATCATTATGTAAGGGAATTGGTTCAAGAAAAAGAAGTGAAGATGGAATATACTAACACAAAGGAGCAAATTGCTAATACCTTCACAAAAGTATTACCTAAGGATGCTTATGAGTATTTGAGAAGTAAACTAGGGGTGATACCCCTATCAAAGGCTATGTAAAATATAGAGGGAGTACACTGCATACAAATTGATGTAGTGGATCTTATTTTAGGAATTTCTTAAAGTAATTACAGAACTAGAATTACAAATCAGTCACAAGCAAGGTGATAGAGGGAGAAAATTAAAGAACTTGCAAAAGTCTATATCTGCATATATCAAAGATGACAAGTGTTGAGTACATGTCTTTGGAATTGTTTTCAAAGAGGGATAAAGTACATTAAACTGATCAAGTGCAAGAGGAACAATGGAGAGACTACACCATCAAGAGATCAGAAGATTAAAAAAAAGAAAGAGGGAGAAAGCTGAAAGCAATTAGATTAGGAAGAATCAAATATAGAAGGAACTTAGAGGGAGTTATATTTTGTAACCTAATCAGAAGAGGGAGCTACTAATAGAGGGAGAAATTTCAAATACAAGCTTTCTTTTTGGTATTGTCTTACTATTTTAACCTATTCAGTTTGATGGAACAAGATGTTCATCATTTTTTTGACTGGTTGATTAGTTTGGTTTGCCATCAATGCCAAAGAGAGATTTTTGATATTTGATTGAAAAGATCATTTTATTAGAAATATTTTTGAAGAAGACCATATGTTTCAATCATTATTTTGTCACTGATGTCAAACCTGCTACATATTGGTAAGACAATTGCTTATATGTTTCAAGTACTATCACTTAGTTGATTGATGAGGAGGATTTGATCAACAATGATGTAACAAAAGTACCTAGAGGAAAGGTTGAGTTATGATTATGTATTGAAGTAAAAGAATCAATTAAGATAGTGATAACATGATGTATTGATGATCTACTTGAGGTTACAAAATGGTTGGCTACACTTAGAAAGTTCAAAAAAATAAAGGTTAAACAGAGTTCATTTGCTACACCCTTAATATTATCGTATATAGGGTTATGATTAGTCAACTTGTGGCTATCTTAATCCTTAATTAACTCATGTTATCATTATTATAGTATAATTTAGGTAGGTAGGTCAGCCTGGTTGTTATGAAGGATTGTGTCTATTCAACCTAAGCATAATTAGGTACATATAGGAGGTTGTGTGTCATATTTTATCATCATGTTGTAAAGTGTGTTCTCATTGTAGATATTTGGAGATTGCCCCCTTGAAGTGGCCTATTACTCTCAACTATTATCAAGCATTTATATAATATTTCATATTATTTCTTCTATTGTTCAAGATATTTCTTTACAAGTGGTATCAGAGCATGATCTTGGCACCATAGAGGCAAGATTTTTTCTCAACATTGGGGCAATTTTGGGAAGAGCATAACTTTCAAATGTCTCATCATGAAGTAAAGAGTTAGAGAGTTTGATTTGAAAATCTAATAAGGAGAAGAAAAGGGGTTTTGCTTCAACAAGTGACCCAAGCGAAGAAATATGCAATGGTGTACTGAGCTAGAAGGCTTAAAGATGATGAATGCTTCAAGGGTGAACAAGCTGTCAAAACTACAAAGATTGGAAGCCAACTAGAGTTGAAAACTAAATAGTGATCTATAATCTACAAGTAAGGTTGTAACTTGTATCAGATCAAAGCTCTACTATTACTTTCTAACAATTATATCAACCTAGGGTAAATCCTTTGGATTAAGGTTGACTTAATAGTCATTAAAAAATACTTTAACAGCGTGGCATTCCAAGTAAATGGCCTAAAGTCCTCTAACAAGGCCCACTTTTGACAAGGTGATTTAAATCCCTTAACTAGGTCACATTTAAAAATGTGTATTGTAACCTCTAACATGGTTGGCCTTTAACAGGGCATCACTTCAAAAGAGTGAAAAAGGAGTAGCATGTTACTAGTGTTTTTTCCCAAATTGGCTTTTTGCATTAAATCATTGTGTCAAATGTGTTGATGAATGTGTAGTGTTTCATGCTTTACATTTCTACAAGTTGATTTCATAGTAACATATTAGTTTTAGTTAACACACAATGAATGTATGCATGGTTAAGAATTTTTTATGGGTTCACTAAATTGTGAAAAGTTTTATTTGTACATCTGGACCTTGAATAACTAATTCACCCCTCCCCCCAACCTCTTAGTTATTCTAAAAGAATTCCAACCCTTTTTATCATTTTTAGCCTTATGTTCAAAATGAGCAAATAGAAATGGTTGTTTATAATGAGATTTCTAATGAAGATGTTTTAGATTTTTTTAATGAGCTATATGAATGTTCCCAAAGGTATTATGTAAATTGTGGCAATGGTGGATATATTGATATATTATATGTTTAAGACATAAATGATTATGGTACAAAGATTTATATTGAAGAAATAGAATTTTGGATTTTAAAGGCTAAGAAGATATTGAGTAGAATATGGAGTAAGAAAAATAAGAGGAAGAGAGACCCAGTGATAGATGCAAATATGAATGATAAAATGTCAAAAAATTGGAAGATCGTGAAGAAGGAATAAAATCTAAGTCAATAAAATCAATCTTTCTGAATGATAAAATGTCAAAAAATTGGAAGATCATGAAGAAGGAATAAAATCTAAGTCAATAAAATCAATCTTTCTCTCTTATGTTTATGTTAATTATTTGAGGAATTTTGGCTGCATCATATGACTTGATGAGTGTTGTGTGAGGGAAATGTATTGGAAAGACTATTAAGATAAATTTTAGGTTTCAAAAGAATTTGAACTTACTTCCTAAATACTATAATATAATTTATACATGTTATTATACTTCATTGTAGATTTTGAGTGCATTGGATCATATATAAATAGATTTATTAATATAAAAATTTATTTTACACAAATTAGTAAATATTTTAAATAAATTAGGCAAGAGCCTACAACACATTGGTAAATTGTGATCCTTTCATCATAGAAGTCTTGGGTTCGAATCTACTCAAGATTAACACATTATAATAATTAATCTAACCATAATAATAAGACAAATAATAAATAATGTATGCTCTGACCGATTATGTGTATATTATATATATATATATATATATATATATATATATATATATATATATATATATATATTACTAAACATTATTAAACTATAAGTTATGTAATTAAAATAATACATTTTAATAATATTTATCTAACCTCCCCTAGTATTTTATATACTAATTATTTAAAATATTTTAATTAAAACTACACACTATTTAAGAAAAATTAAAATAAATATATACAAACACATGCATTGAATTATAATTTTTTTTTAAAACTAAAGTTCAAACTAAGTGTCATGGACTAAGCATTAGTGTGGTCTTGATTATGATTTTATGTATCTTTTAAGCATGGTCTAGGTCTGACAATTCAATGAATGAATGAATAAAAATAGATTTTTCAATAGAGTCTAGGTCTAATAGTTCAGTGAATGAATATCTTTTAAGTACTTTGGCATGGATGTCAAAATTTATTTCAAATAGTTGAATTTGTACCAGAGTGAGTCTTGTGAAACTCTTTTAAACACCTTTTCCTCGTCTCTAAATTCTACCCATAAGTCCTCTAAGGTAGTTTTATGGATATAAGTTTGTGCTCCATACAAGTATTTCCTTGCAAATCCCTTACTATCAAATTGATCTCTTTCAAGAAAAGTTGGTAACTAATAACCCTCTATAATCTTCTCGATGCCTTTGGTAGTGTATGGAGTTTTGTACAAATAAAAGGACATGGGAATAGGGAAAGTGGATCATTTCTCTCATGTTGAAATATTGAATATTGACTATATCCATTTGTCAGTGCACTTCTAAAAACACCAAGAGGTTTGAAGGGTATTTGGAAAACTGTAAAGGTTCCTTTTACAAAGTTCCCTATCTTGGGATAGGTGAATTTTCTAAATTGGATAAAAATAATTTTGAACTCTAACATGAAGTTGGAAGCTTCCTAAGTTAACCTCAAATTAGGTTGTCCTTCCAACTTTGACTAGATTTATGAGAAATGCATCATTCACCCAGACATAACCCTCATTTCCCTTCTTCACACTGTGATGGGGAAACATTTTATACATAGGATTCTAAACATAATGTATTTGTTGGGTATTTAAGCATTTCCAAAAGTTTATATGATTGTCAATAACCAATACTAATACAGAGGAGAAATTGAACACCATATTGTCTAGGAACTCCCTCAGTTATTTATTAGGTTGATAACTCATTAGGTTGGCATAGTTTATGAAATATATTTCTTTCCATAGAAAATTAAAATAAATTTACACATCTGAAGCTGAAAACCCGCATAACTATATTTTCCCACCACCCTATGCAACAAAGTAATTATCGATGTAATGGGTTCTTTGGAATGAGACTTCTTTAGTTTACTAGGTAATTGGACATACCTCCCCTTTCTAATTTGAGCCACTTTTTTGCAATGTTGTTGAGACAAAATTCATTTTGTATCCTAATATATTCATGTCCAACTTGTACAAAAGGCCTCTCTATCTCTTTGTCACTAAGAATACCTAAAGCTTGAGCAATGCTTTAATCATTGATTTTTCTATTACCTTTTTGTTGTCCATTTGGATTTCCCACTCTATAGGATCATAAAATCTCACACATGCTATTACTAATTCAAAGTATTGCATGGTAGAGGGAGACACTTATGCATGTATTAGATTACTCTAGAGAAATCATTTCTCTAAAGGGCTTAAACTTTAACATTCCTAATACTCCAAGAATTCGTAAAAATGTTTGTGCTTTGTATTAGTGGTTGTTACCTTTGATAGTTGGCTTTAAATTATAAATCAACTTTTTAGGATGAAACTTGGACAAGTAGCATACTGAAAGTGTTAAAGATGAATGTTAAACAAGCTGCCACCCAATTGATATATTGAATCTAATGAGACATACATTAAATGAGGCACCATTATTCTTCCTAAAAAATACATACATTTTGTACCAACCTATATGTAGAAGAACTAAGAAATAATGCAGAAAGGGAGAGATGCTTGTGTGTAGTTACACTACAGGTTGGGACCCACCAAATGCATAATTTCCTATATGCCAAAACTCACAATAGCAATCTAGACTTTTAAACCTCCAAAAACCTTCGATTAAGAAATCAGTAACACTCACATGCATTGGGAGATTGTGGACTTAAGGAACATCATAAATTTGTGTTATATTTATAAGAAACCTAGTAGGACCAAGGATTAAACAATTGTTAAACAAATATTTCGAGGGGTCTTAAAAAATATGGAAGCGTGACTAACAATATCAAATTTAACTATTCCAAAATGAACATTTCTACAAATGAAGGCTTAGTAAAGATACTTCACATGGTCAACTTATGAGTATTGTAACTGGAAACAAAAATTACATATTTTCAAGATAGCCTCTTCAACATGTGATGAATTAACCTATCATTGTTTTTGGGATTTCCAAAATCCTCAAGTAGTGTTCTCAACTCATTGGCTTTTTGGACATAATATTGAATTGTGTCCAAATTCCTAAGATCCTAGGGAAATATATCATACTCAATTTAGAATCCCTTTTCCTCATCCACCTTACCATATAAATCTACAAGTTTTTCCCAAGCATCCTTAAAGCTTGAAATATGGAAATAAATGTTGTAACGAACACAACACCTAATAATTCCTAAAGCCATGGTGTTTTTAATTTTCTAATCATTTTGTGCCTTAAAATCAATGGGTTTTATAATTGTGTCATCTACATAGATATTTAAACTTATTTCAATTAATCTACTCCATACAATATCTTTCCATGTAGCATAATTGTGTGAAATTAAAAGTGGAGTTTTAGGTGAACCCATGATCAAAAATTGAAATAGCACAAGAGAGAAAGAGATGCAAGAAAATGAGACACCTCCCATGCCGCCACCCACCTTGCCCCTCAATCCCCCCACGAAAAAGTACTCAAACATATAACTTATAATCAAATCATCACTCAATCATATAACTTATAATCAAATCAAAACTCAATCATATAACTTTTAATCAGATCAAAATCTAAGTATTACAATGATCATACAAGGCCAAAAAAGATCTATATCTCTAAGTAATTTTTCCCTAAATAAGCTCACAATTTGATAGCAAATTTGAAAAGTATTCCAAAAATTATTAACTTGTGAATAAAATGGCACCTAAAAATGTATCTGGATGACCCCAAATGAAGTCTTCGTAGTTGCAAAATTAAGGATTACTCATGTACAGTCACCAAAATCTATGATTTATGAAAACTATGTACACCAAAACAAAAAAAACAAACTATGCTACTAAAAAATTTAGGAGATTTTAGCCAAGAATTTTTAAAATGCTAAATTTGGAGTTAAATGACCCAATTATAGCCCACTAAAGTAAGACTAAAAAACAAAAATTGCAAATGGTGATGGGTTGTGAGTTTTAAACACCCATTAATGTCAAAAAAATAAATCATTATATTAATTTTGAAGGTCAAATGAATGAAAATGCAAAATAAAAATAAAAATGCTTGATGGTCAAACAGACATCGATTTTGGCATATTGAGTCTAAATGTGTCAAAGAAGGGCCAGTGAGAGGTGAAGAGGTGGAAAGATGACTGGATGTTGATTAGGTGATGACTAGGAAATATGCTAACTATTCAAATCATGAAAATTTTGATATTCACATCCCTATTTTTCCTTGGAAATGGTCAGCTGACTCACACCTGATTTAATGCCAATGAATTGTCCTCCAATAAATAGATGCCACTTTTCAAGTTTGAATATGAACTAAAGTTGTTGTAGAGGTGTAGTGAGCTACCAAATTGGCAATATCAATTTGTTGAGAGTGTAGATTGATCCAATGTCTTACAGATTTGATGGGTGTGGCCACCAAATGTTGACATAGATATAATTGATGGGGACTCACAATTCACATGGTTACCACTAGTAATGATTTTTTAGTGGCTCAATTTTTGAGTTGTTCAATCATAGCCAGGCAACAATGTGGATCCTTGGGCATGGTTCAATACTAGTCCACTATTATCGAGCAGCTTGGTGTGACAACTAATGTCCTACTTTGGAGGGTGACGAGGCCCAATTCAATTTGATGTGTGTTAGAGTGTTGGATCATATTGGTGATTGGGAGGCAAGTTTTTGAGTGTCGAGGTGATTGGGCTAGCTCGACATGGATGTGTGGTATGCATATGGGGTTTATATCTCACATGGATTGTATATATACTATCACCGTCAATCTCAAGGAGGTGCAAGGGGTATGTCGATAGGTTTTTATTTGTAAGTATAATATCACATTTATTTATACACTTTAAGAAAACATATAAAATTACCATTATATGAATATGTTAATTATTGAAGAATAGTTTTCATCATTTTATTTATTAATTTAAATTATATTGTAACAATTTGAACTTAAGAAGGATAGTTACCTATAAGAAGGAAGTCAAAATCTAGAACTGGAGTATTGTTTTTAATGTATAACATGTTAAGTGAATTGTTGATATTTCATTGATGTTAGGTGCTTGTGCCTTCCAATTTTCTATTAAATATCACATGAATTCAATGAGTTATCCAATACAATATTAATTCCATCAAGCATCCAATTTGTGAAAATTAACACTATTGCAATCACTAATTATTAATCTCCTATCATAAATGATTATTAAACTATTGAAAATAAATTCTCAGCTAATATCAAAAAATAACACAACTGCAACTTCACCAATAAAATATGGAAAGAAATTCAGAACACAATGAACATAATATTTTTGGACAAATTGTCCCTAGAAAATCCCCTAATGAAAAAGGTCAGTTTTGCAGATGGAAAATATATTAACTTCAACAAATCAAGAGATACAAAATTCCTTGCCTCTCAATCAAAAAATTCAAACAACCTCCTAATTTATCCTACTAATATTCTCCACTGCTATCCCCATGTTATCACTATGTCCTTGCTAACAATGCAAGACTATTTTCTATCACTGCAAACTCATTGATGCAAGAGCATCCTAGGCTTTCCGACAATCCTACATATTTTAAGGGATTTTAGTCAAGTGTTGAAGAGAATCAAGCTTGGATTTTGGTGAAGCTATTTTTTCATGGTTAGAGATGTGTTGGAAACACATTGGAGAACCTTTCCTCATTATTTCATACAGATTATATTGATTGAGTTGAAGTTTGACCTATTTGAACCTTGCTGTTGAAACTATGTTTTTTTAAGGTTTCTGGGTCCCTGTTGCAGTTCATGTAAATAATTATTATTAATTAATGAGAGGCTGCACACTTCATATATTGAATAGTGCCTAGATTAATTTCCTATGTCAAGAGCACAAGTCCTAATTCATTATAGGTTGGAAGATATGGCAATTCTCTTGAAGTATCAATTTTTGGCAGTTTCACACAACAATCTATTCTGTGTGACTTTCAAGATGGATGCACACTTTTCCTTGGTGAATCAACCTTTAAAAATTTAAGGTCTTGTAGAGGACCTATATTTCTACCTATGGTTCCAAGAATTATTTCTAATTCAATAAAATCTAGGAGATATCACGATTTTACTTGGATATTAATTTCTGGACATTTAATTGTTGTCGCAGGCCAACTTGTGGCATTTAATTTATGTATTTGTATTTAATTTGTGTTATGATTTGACATGTGACTTAGATTTTTATAATTATGGGTCTTATGGAGTCTTTTAATAATTATGGATTAGGGATGGAAGGAATGATATATGCAAATTTGTAAAGCTAGAGCTGCAGCTTAGGAATTAGAGGATCTTTTAGTGGACCTGGAGGTATAAGTGTGGATTCTTCTTGGTATTCTTATCCAATTATGTATCTGCACTAGTTGAGATTGGTTTTAAGTTATATCTTATTGAATATTTCAAAACTTATTTTATTTTTTAATTGTTCATTTTATTTGGCCCTAACCCAGAAGGCCTTATAGCCAAGCATATTGCATGTAATCAATTATATATCTATGAATCAAGAATTGTAATTTTGTATCAGATATGGCATTGTTGTTTCTTGGTGTTGTGCTTCTATTTTGTGGTTGTATAGAGAGGGGCTAGACATATCTTTTGGGGATACTCTTTCCTTGCACTACATCAGGTGGTATCAAAGTGAAGGTTGTTCCTAAGCATGTAGAAAGATCGCTGAAGTTGTGGTAGTTTACACTAGGACTTGGGTTGAAGAAGTAGATATTAGTTGATCTTGATCTATTGGAGGATTTTTTGCTTAGGGTTTGCTAAAATTTTAGAAGATGTCTCCAAGAAGATTGGACCCTAGGGAAATTAATGATCTTAGTGATGTTGTAGATGAATGGGTCTCAAAGAAGATGAGAGCAAAATTTAGATCTAAGATTTCATTGATGAAGAGTGACATGATTGTTGAAATTTTAAGTGTTTTAGGTGTTGTACCTAGGCATGTGGGTATTGAAGGAAGTTATGAGGAATTTTTTGAAGACTTTGAAAATACTATATCTAGTGATGAGGATAGAACTAATCATGTGGAGAGACCTATTGGAACTAGGGCTAGTCAATTTTCTAGGTCTGGATCTCGATTGAAGCTAAAGCATAAGATGGAGGTTTCTAATTTTTTAGGTACTTTGAATCTTGAAGACCTAATTAATTGGATTGGTGAATTGGAAGGCTAATTTGAGCTTGACGATATTGAGGATCCACTTAGAGTAAGTTTGGCACAAACTAAGTTGAAGGGATATGCTGCTCTTTGGTGGAAAGGACTACAAAGAGATAGAGAAGAGGAAGGTGAAATGAAGATCACTAGATGGAAATTGATGGTGACCAAGTTGAAGGCTAAGTTCATTCCTATTGATTATGAACTTGAGTTTTTTAAAAGGTTGCAGAATCTAAAGCAAAAGAATATGACTATGAAAGATTATACAGAGAAGTTCTACAAGTTGACTATTTAGTCTGGGCATAGAGAATTGTCAAAAGAGAAGGTAGCTTGATATATTAATGGTTTGAGGTTCCTAGTATGCTAAATATTTATTTATTTGAGGGTGCTTATTAGTATGCTTTGAGAGCAGAGGAGAAGCTAAAGAGGAAGAATCAAGGTAGTTACGAAGGGAAGGAGAAGCAAGATAGTTTGGCATAAGCTAAACCAAAAGATGAAGGTGAAGCAAAACTTGTTGAATAGAAAAGAAGGACAGGTGGAGGTTTTTTTAGAGGTAATTGTTTCAAGTGTGGTCAAGAAGGTCATAGATCTTTTGAATGTCCGATTGGGAGGACAACTGCTATTGTGAATGAGGTTGTAGTCTAAGATAGTCAGCCTAAGAAAGGAGAAAGATTGTTGGCTCAGTAAGTATTAATTGGTGAGAGGACATTGGATTCTTGTCAAACAACTAATTTTCTCAAGACTTGTAAGTCTAGTGGTAAAGTTTGCAAGGTGATTTGGGATGGTGGTAGTACAAATAACCTTGTTGCTAAAGAGATGGTTCATAAACTTGACTTGAAAAGAGTTAGACATTCTTATCATTATAGGATTGGTTGGTTGCAAGGTGAGCATGCTTTGGAAGTGAAGGAGTAATGCCTTGTTGGTTTCTAGATTGGGTAATATAAGGATCGAGTGTTGTGTGATATTATGGATATGAATAGTTGCCATGTGTTACTTGGTAGACCTTAGCAATATGATTGCAGGGCTATGCATGATTATGTTAGGAATGTGTTTACTATTGATAAAGGTGGTAGGAATTTTTCCCTAATTCCTTTGCAAAATGAAGAGCTTGATAGAAGGAACTTGAGTATTGGTAGCCGAGTTGAGTTGGCAGATTTTGAGAAGGTTGGAGATCGGCATGGAAAGCATACTTATGGAACACCTGTGGTGGATGTGAAGAAGAAGAAGAAAAATAAGAGAAAGAGTGTGCAAGTTGAAGATTTGGAGGATGTGTATGCAAATAATAAATTTTGGATTTATGTGTTGAATTCTAGAAGATGTTCTTCTAGTTGCTAGAACATTTTTTTGAACCCAAGGTGTCTGATGTAGGAGCATCCTAGGCTTTACTACAATCCTGCATGTTTGGACGGATTTTTGTCAAGTTTTGAGGAGTATCGAGCTTGGACTTTTTGTGGAGCTATCTTTTCATGGTTAGGGATGTTTTTGAGAAACATTAGAGAACCTTTCTTCATGATTTCATAGAGATTGGATGGATTAAGTTGAAGTTTGAGTTGTTTGAACCTTGCTGTGAATCTATGTTCTATTCAGGTTTTAGGGTGTCTATTGTAGGGAATGTAATTAATTATCCTTAATGAATGAGAGGCTGAGAAATTCAAATATTTAATAGTTTCTATATTATTTCCTTTTATTAATAGCACAAGTCCTAATTAATTATAGGTTGGGAGATATGGCAATTCTCCCAAATCGTCGATTTCTAGCAATTTCGTGTGATAGTCTATTGTTTGTGACTTTCATGATGGATGTGCACTTTTTCTTAGGGAATAAACCTTTGTGCATTAAATAGGTTATAAGGGACCTATATTTCTACCTATGATTCAAAGCATGAGTTCTAATTCAATTGGAGCTAGGAGATATTGCAATTTTACTCAGATATCAATTTCTGGACATTTAATTATTGTTGCAGGTCGACTTGTGGCATTTAATTTATGTATTTGTATTTGATTTGTGTTCTGGGCCAACTTGTAGCTTATATTGGTATAAGTAGGGGTCTTGTGGAGTCTTTTAGTAGTTATGGATAGATGTAAATTTGAAGAGCTAGAGTTGCAGCTTAGGAACTAGAGGATCTTTTGGTGGACCTATAGGTACAAGTGTGGATTCTTCTTGTTGTTCTAATCCAATTATTATCTAGACTAGCTGAGATTGGTTGTAACTTGGATCTTGTTGAATCTTTTAGAACTGATTTTATTTTGTAATTACTATTTGTATTTGGCCCTAACCTAGAAGGCCTTACCGCTAGGCATATTGCATGTAATCAGTTATATATCTATGAATCAAGAATTGTAATTCGCTATCATATCTAGAATTGTTGTTTCCTTGTGTTGTGTCTCCATTGTGTGGTTGTATAACTGAGGGCTAGGAAATCTACTTTGGGGATACTTCTTCCTTGCACTACATCACTCATTTGCTAACACTACAAATGGTTCTACAACTCTTGTTGTTCTCTATTCTGTTTTGTTCTCCAAATGCCTCCCTTGACCAACTTTTATACTACTTAATCTAGAGGTTTCTAGTTGCTTCTTGATCAAGACAACTCAACCAAGAAGTTTCTAGTTGTTTCCTAATCAAGAATTTTCTAGTTGCTTCTCGATTAAAACAACCTAACCAATAGGTTACTAGTGGCTTCTAGGAGTCAATTAATTAAAAAATATTTTTTGTAACTCTAACAATTATTTGCCAATTAATCACATATGGATGAATAGTTGTCCAAGCTATCTAAAACTAACACTCCCTTTTAGTGAGGAAGCTATTCTGCATGAAATCCAACTTATCTCTAAAGAAGATGGATTTAGCCTTACCCAATGCTTTTGTCAGAATGTCTACTACTATCCTCTGTAGGTATGTATTATAGTTGAACAACACCCTATTGTACACAATCTTTGATGAAGTGATATCTAAGGTCTATATGTTTAGACCTATCACAAAACACTGGATTTTAAGGCAACTTGATGCAACTCTGATTGTCACAATATATCATAATATTCTCAACCTTCTGACCCAAAAAAGCTATGAACAACTTTTGAAGCCATATAGCTTCACATGTTGCCATGTTAGCTACTATGTATTCTACTTTTGCTAAACTTAGAACCATAGATTTTTGCTTCCTATTGAACCAAGATACAACTCCTAATTCCAAGCTAAAACAACACCCTGAAGTGCTCCTTTTGTCCATTGTATTTCCTACCCAATCTGAATCAGTTTAAACATATCTAATCCCATACTCAACTATACCATGCAAGTAATATAATACATGCTTGGCTGTTGTCCAGTGCATTCTCTTTGGTTCAACCATGAAATGACTAAGAGAGTTTACTACAAATGCTATATCTAGCCTAGTGTTGACCAAATACATAAGAAAACCAATCGACTATCTATATGAAAATTGGCATAGTTGACCAATCGACTTGTCTTTTAATAGTGGGATCGCCTAGTATTTGGAATGCCCCAAATTCTACTTGAGCATCAAAATTCAAATCAATGCCAACAAAAACATCTCTAGATAGGGTTCTAGCACTATGCCAAATACATCTAAAAAGCAAAGAAGGGAAATTGTAGAATGCCCAAAGTAAACTGACCCCTTGGACTACTAAAAAAAACACCATTTTATTTCAATGTAGCACAATCAAATTAAAAATTTTCACTACTTCTGCATGTCTTGCATATTTTTTGACTATAGAAGGATCACCAAAACTAATTCCATGAAGTTCACTACCATATAATTAAACAGTTGTACCTACTTGTTCAAGATTATATTTGGATTTTTCTCTCCTAAAAGGGATGTCAACTTTCAGAATTCCTTCCTTGTCTATTATGATGACCAAAAGTGTTCTAGAAAAGGTAGGAATTAGACATCCAAAAATACCATGCCCCCTTTTATCTTTAAAAATAGGGTGTCCTAACTAACCAAATGTATTGCAATGTCCATTTTGCATTGTACCAACCTTGAATAACCACCTTTGAGTTGGATTATTCCAAATGTAGTCATAAAAATAAAATTTTCAGGATTCTTTTACTAAGCATTTGATAGACTTAGATTTTTAGCTAAAACAACATGAAATCGTCGATATATTTTTTTTTGAAAGTATCATTGATCCTACTAGTCATGATTAGTACCAAATAATTCAATCAAAGTGGTTGCAAATCTATACCACATTTTTTTATCATAATGAAAGCTACAAAAAGTAAAACAATACTACTAGAAATGAGAGTTTTAATATTCCCCATATGTAATCTTTTGTATAAACATTTGGGAGGAAAATTTGTTAAAATTGATGAAAGAACAACCCCAGAGCTCCTAGAAGAATCACCTACATGCAAACACCTATCACAGAAAGAGAGAAGCAAAAGCTATGGAGGTTGGAATCGCTAGATCCATAGATGAGACATTCTTGATGAGAAAAAAAAGATTGCTATTATCAACAATGAATTAATCTCAAATGAATGTTTGCAATGAAATACCATCCTTATAAAGGAGATCAAAACCCTATAAAAGTCTAACCTAGGTTGCATAATAATAATTAATAAAAGAATTAATTATTAGATGCCTAAAGTTTTTCTTAAGTATACTAGAGTTAATTAGGTAATATCTAATTTCTCTAACACCTCCCCTTAAGATAAACTTTTGGAGTAGCTAAAAACCTAGAAACTACTACTGAAAGTAGAATTGGGTCCTAGCAACAAAGGTTGATGAGGTACCCAAGCACAACCAAATCTTTGAAAACAGGAGAAATAAATAAAATCACATGTAAAAAACCCTACTCCAAAAATAGATGGAAAATATGCTAAAAAGACTAGTGAAGGACTGAAGAAGCCTCCAAACTAGAGAATTTCCTAGAAGATAGGAACTAAAAGATGATTATGAAGAACAATGCTAAAGCATGTAGCAAAGCTTAAGTAATTGCTAATCTAAAGAACCACCACTAAAATAGAACCTAACCAAGTAGAGAAGACTTTAATTTGTATCAAATCACAAGGTAAAAAAAGGAAAATAACTAAACTTGAAGATACATATGGCATGAAACTCCAAAGCCTAGAGAGTTGATCAATAAAACAAAGGAAGCATGAGAAAAAATAGAAACCCCCTAATGCAAACAAGGGTGAGGTCACAGGCAACTAAAAAAGTGGGTCAAAAGAATTGCATGTCAAGGAACCACAATAAAGATGCACAAAAGATATGTGTTTATTAAGGTGACCAATCCTAGTCACATCATGAGGCTAATGTCACAGAAGGGACACTCACTAGAGAAAGGAAGATGGCAAACAAAGTGAAAACATCAAACCCCATGGAACTTTAATCATGAGTAGTGCATATATAATAAGGAACAAGATACGGTGAATTTCAAAATTATAATAATCTCCATGAATATCCTCAGAAGACACTGCTTGAATCAAAAGGAAAAATAAGGGGAAAAAAAACTAAAACAAGAATACAGATACAATATGACACTTTATCTTAGTGTGTTTTCAAGAATGCATAAAAATGATCTCTAAATAGACCAGAAGAGACATAAGACTAATACAATAGGTAGTACAAGTCATGATGAATCATCTCAAGCAAAAAAATTCATCCCCTAACCTGAAACACTCAACATATCTACCAAAATGCAAAAATGCAAATGACTCAATAGAATGCTCCTAGAGAAGAATCTAGAAAAAAAACTAGCATCATTGGAAAAATCCTAGAAAGAACTTTCCAAAGATATAAAGATTTCATAAATTAGAGATCAGATACTCAAGATATGTCTTCTTGCCATAATGCAAGGTAGGATTATCCCCAAAGGAGATGTCCTAGCCCCTAGCTATATAACCACATAGCAAAAATAAAACAACAAGAAGCAACAATACAAGATTTGATACCAAATACAATAATTTATTCATAAAATAACTATTACATGTAATGTGTTGGGCTATAAGGCCTTCCTAGTTATGGCCAAATACAATAGCAATTATAATAACAGTTCTACAAGATCCCTTAAGATCCCACTTACAAAAACCAATCCCAGCTAGCCCAGATTTGTAACATAACAGCAATCTAGAAGAAACCAACAAGGAAATCTAAATGTGTTCTCGCAAGCCCACCCAGAAATCTCCTTGTTTTCCAAGAAATCCTCTTCAATCTATAAAAGGAACATCCTCTCATTCATTGCGTAAATTTAGTTACATGCCCTGCAACAAACACCTAGAAACTAGAAAACACAATTCAAGTAGCAAGGAACAAACAACTCAAACTTTAACTCAATCCATCTAATCTCTATGAAATCATGAGGAAAGGTTCTCCAATGTGTCTCCAACACATCCATAACCATGAAAAGTATAACTCCACCAAAATCCAAGCTCGATGCTCTTGCATCAGACTCCCTGGGTAAATAGAAAAGTAAGTTTCATATTTTGATGCCCAAAGAAAGATCTACAACCAACTTCATCTTTACCAAAGGCTTCCACTTCATCAAAGTCAATAGAAAAAATCTGAAAATTAACCATCTATGCTTCATCCACTGAAACATTAGAATCAAATACATATCAACAACCCAATACTGAAGGCAATCCCCTCCTTGGAGGAAATCCATCAGGCCCTCTTCTCTCTCCCAAGGGATAAAGCTCCTAGCCCAGATGCTTTCCCAACTTTCTTCTTTCACATATTTTGGAATGTAGTGAAAAAGGATGTGGTTAAAGTGGTTTAGGAGTTCTTTGGAGCCAAGAATTTTCTTAAAGAACTTAATGCTACCTTTCTAGTTTGCATCCCTAAAATCTCGGGTGTTGATTCTCTGGATAAATTTAGGCCCATTAGCCTCTGCAATTCCTTCTATAAGATCATTGCGCCAAGGTTCTCACTTCAAGACTCCTCAAAGTTCTCCCTCTGATTATCTCTCATCAGTAAATCGGCTTTGTCCCAGGCAGGAAGATCCTTGATTCAATTTTTTCGATTCATGAGGTTATCCACTCTCTTGAGGCGGGTAAAAAGGAAGGCTTCCTTCTTAAGCTGGACCTATCAAAAGCTCATGACAGGGTTGACTGGAAGTTCCTCTTTGTTGTTCTTTGTGCCTTTGGCCTCGATGATCAGTTTTGCAAGCTCATCTCCTAGCTTGTGTCTTCACCCTCTTTTTCGGCTCTAGTCAATGGCCACCCCTCTCCTTTCTTCTCCCCCTCTAGGGGTCTAAGGCAAGGAGACCCCATATCTCTGGTCCTATTTGTTATCATGGAAGAATGCCTTGGCAAACTCATCTAGAAGAAGATTAGGGACAAGTGTTTAGTGGGTTTGAAGCCTTCTTCGGGTCCATCCACTTTCACTCATCAACAATTTGTGGATGACACGATTTTGGGGGGTGAAGCTTCAGTTCGAGAGGCCAGGACCTTCAAAAGTGTTCTTAATTCCTACACCAGGGGTACTGGACAAGCTATTAACTTAGATAAGAGCTCTATCTTCTTCCTCAACACTCCTCTAGAGAGGCAGAGGAAAATTGCTCAAATTTTAGGTTGTGGAATTAGGTCCCTACTGGTGACTTATCTTGGGCTTCCTCTAGGCTCCAAACCCACGGACTCCTTTTGACAAGCATTATCAACAACTTCATCAAGAAACTTGCTGGTTGGAAAGGGGCCACCCTCAGTCAAGCAGGTAAATGCACCCTGGTTAACTCGATTCTCCAGAACCTCCCCACCTATGCCCTTAGTCTCTTTGGGATTCTGGTTAAGTTTGCAGACAGAATTGAGAGGATTCAAAGGGACTTTCTCTGTACTAGATTTGATGACCACAAGAGATACCACCTGGTAGCCTGGGACCAAGTTTGCTTGCCCAAAAGCAAGGGAAGTCTTGGAATCAGGAAAATTTCTCACCTCAATCAATCCCTCTTAGCTAAACTCCCTTGGCGCATCTTCCAAGGCACAGGGGTTTGGAGGGACATCTTGGCCGAGCTGCCGTTGGGTTCTAACATTTGGAATGGTATCTTGAAGGCCCTTCCCCTTGCTAAATCCAAGGCCAAATGGAAAGTTGGAAAGGGAGACAAAATCCTTTTTTGGCAGGATAGTTGGCTTTTTCAGGAACCTCTCATTAACCATCCTTCATTCGGCAGGTGGGCTGATCAGGCAATAGGCAGATATGGTATGTTGGTTAGGAACTACAAAAATGGGAATGAATGGCACAATCTAGCGGAGCTTTCACAAGATCTGAGCCTTTGATGGCCTCTTTGTACGCTATCAACATCAACCAGATAGGTGACACCTTAGTCTGGGGAGACTCTTCTGGAGGCCATTATACTGTAGCCTCAGGCTATCTTTCTCTTGTGGGCACAGGGGAGAAACCTATTTGGGCTAAGGCCTGGACCCCTGGATTAACACCCAAAATCAACATTTTCTTTTGGCTCCTCTTGCAAGACAAAATCCTTACCCTGGATAATTTAGCCAAGAGAGGCCAAATTATTCCCAGTAGATGCTGCCTCTATAAGCATGACCTGGAAACGATTAATCACATTTTCATTCACTGCCCCTTTTCCTCTATAGTGTGGAGTCTTCTGAATTCCAACATGAACTTCTACTGGTGCCCACCAGCCAGTATCCAAGATTTCTTCATTTAGTGGAGTAGCAACCACAAAGGCCTGGAATCCCAAATTTTGAGTTCTTAGATTATCCCACACTTTTGCTAGGGAATCTAGAAGGAGCGCAACAATAGGATATTCAAAGACAGAGAAGCTCCTGAGGGTATTATAGCAGAGAAAATTGATGGCCTCATGAAAGAGAACTATTCCACAACTAGAGATTGAAACATAAAGGACAGAGGGAAAATTAAGACCAGGAAAGAAGATAGGATCAAAAGAAGACAGCAGGCTACTTGGTCCTTCCCCCTCGAAAACTGGCATAAAGCCAATTTTGATGGAGTGGCTAAGGGGAACCCTGGTCCTGCCGGATACGGTGGAATCATAAGAAACAGCTTGGGAGGGGGCATTGTTGCCATCTCCTCCCCTATTGGTCACCAAACCAACCATCTGGCTAAAGCCAGTGCGGCCAGACTCACTGTTAAGCTGGCCCTGGACTCAGGGATCGAACAACTGTGGCTTAAAGGAGACTCCCTAAATATAATAAATTGTATTTTAGGAGTAACCAAACCATCATGGACCATTGAAAGCATAATTGAGGACCTAAAAATGGACTTGAGAAAATTTAAAAATTACCACATCAGCCATATCTACCATGAAGCTAACGTGGTTGTTGATTGGTTTGCAAATGCAGCGATCACATTCAATTCGATGATGATGTGGGGAAACAATAATCATTTTTCGACGGCGGCTATGGAGCTCATCTAAAAGGATTAAATCCAAGGTACCAACTCAAAATCTTTTTATGATGATGAGACATGCTAATCCATGTTTTAAAAAGGGTATTATTTGGAGTTATGTGGAACCCCCACCATTTCATAATAATGTGTATAGATTACGTGAGCAGAAGAAAGCCAGAGTTAAACCCAATAACACACGCATTAAAGCTCTCATCCTTAACAATTTTTTCATCTTTGAGCTCTACAATTCTATTAAGGTTTTAGGGTTAGAGAGGCATAATATCGCAATGGTGGGAGAAAGGATTAGAAGAGAGCCATGGAGAGAAATAGAGAGGTGGAAAGGAAAAGGGAAGGTATGGAGAAAACCCTAGAAGGGTGACATAACCAGCTTCATGGAGAGACTCCATGGTTTTGACGTGGGGGTTACCAAGATTATGGTTGAAACCTGGCACAATGGAAAGGTCAAAATTGATGGTGTCTCCCACCAAATTACAGAGGGTCTCATTGCAGAGGTGACAGGTTTCTCCCAGGAAGGCATGAGCTTCTTCAGGGATAAGAAGATGTTCATCAATGTTGTCAACGCTTTCGTAAAGAATGACAAGGAGAAAAGAAAACTGGTAAAGATTGACACCTACTATGACATTGAGTCCATCAAGAAGTTTTGGGGGCTTGTTCTAAGGATCATCATAGAGTATGTCACTTTGAAACCCAGGTTTGATAGAGTCAGGACCCATCATTTTGTTTTGCTTAATCATTTTAGACATAAAGTGAAAATCTCCTTTCCTTTCTATATTTATACTTCTATGACTAAGAATATAGAGAGTTACAAGAAATGTCCTATCAAGAACCTTGCCCTTCTGCTCCTCATTTTTGAGTTTCTAAAAACCCAGACAAGAGTCAAGCCCATTGGAGTTTTGGGTGGCTCCTCGGAGGACACTGCCAGCTCAGACTCAGGGGAAGTGTGTATTGTGAAATCTGTCAAGTCTGAAACCCCAAAAGCCAAACCCTCTCCTCGCTTCCCTAGCAGGAACAACCCCAAGTGCCCTCCCCCTAACCCCCCTTCCCCTCATCCTAAGGAGTCTAGTGATGAGTCAGAAATAGAGTTGGAGGAGGCGGATTTGGTGGCAGAGAAGGAAAGTGAGTTGGAAGACGACAAGGAGAAAGATAATGACAAGAAGGAGGTGACCCCCTTGGTAACCCAGGATAATCCCAAGAAAAGAAAATTGGACTAGACCCCAACCCATGATCATCTCAGTGACTACGCTGATTTGCCCCCCAGCCCTACTATGCCCACCTCCCCCCTGGAAGTCCCCATCTCACCCCCAAAAGAGATGATAGAAATCATGGTTGAAAAGGGAGGGGAGGCCATTAGGAAAAATAAGAGAAGAGCCTGGAGAAATTTCAATATGGATAGTGTCAGTATGGGCATCGTTAGAGAACCTGCTAAAATCCAGGTGTTGGGGGATCTCGATAATAGCACCCACTATGACAAGCTCCTTGACCTGACTCTTCTAGTTCTCTTTGAAAATGTTCATGAAACGGGTTTCAACTTTCTCAACAATGCAAAGAACAGCCTGATCGACAATTTTTGCTCCATTAAGTGGCTTTTTCAAGAAATTGAGACTCTGAAGGACAGGTCCAACCAGACCAACAACAAGGGGATGTCAAGGATCATGAGGCTAGAGGAAATAAAGACCAGGTGGGCAGCTAGGAAAATGATAGAAGCCAGGACCCCAGAGACAATTAGGAGGATAGAATCACCTGGCTCGAGCAGAAGGTCCAAAGGCTAGATTTCGTCCACCAGGTTGTGACTAAACAGATTGTGGATACCCTCCATACCTTGAACGAAAACATTGTTAATCTGGGAGACTATCTGACCAAAGCCGATCTTGTGGGGAATGTGGAGCAGAGTACAGAGCATGGAACCAGTCGGGAAGATCCTCAGAAAGAGACTAAAATCCAAGAAAGTCAGGGGGACCAGATGCATTTCCTCCCCATGATCTAGGAAGAAGAGGCCAACCAAAAGGAAAGTGATGCTGCAGAAACCCTGTAGGCAATGGAAAAGAAGGGACACTAGTCTACCCACCAGGTGCTGTTCCTGGCCTTTATTTCTCAGGCTTTGGGCCTTTTTGTTTCTGGCCTTTTGAGGCAGCTTTTTTTCTATTTTAATTTTTTTTATGCTATAAAACTTTGGGTTTCAGGATCCCTGTAAAACCTATTTTCCTAATCAAAAACAACCTAATCAGCATGCTCACACCCAAGAACAAACTAAACATAATGCTTCATCAACAAACCCTCATCAACAACTAGTGAATTCACACCAGTAGCAAAAAACTTCACATCAGCAACAACACGTAGATTCAAATCCCAAAGAAGAAGAACATGTAAATCCTCATCCATGTCAACCATAGGCAAATTAGGAACATACAGATCCATAGTATCATGTAGATCCAAAACCAAATCAGAAATAACATATGAATTTAAATCCATATCAACAACCATATGCAAATCCTTATAATCAACAATCTCATTGCTCACAAAAAAATGCTCTACAACATTCAATTCATCACCAACAGTGACCCCATCATCCATGATCAAGTGCTCTACAATTTTTATGACAAACCCAGCCAACTGATCATGAAAACCAATGTCTATCCCAGCATCAACAAGGTTAGGAATATCTTTAGCAACAGCCTCTAGCTTCTCTACAAGTACTATATCAGACTTCACAAACTAATCAACAAAACCAACCTCTTCCACCTTGACCTTGCTAGGTCATCTTCTCTCACAAACAAGTCTCTTAACCAACCAAATAACTCTCTTCTGAATTAGTAGACTCCAACTCCACAAACATCGATAGAATGCCTTCCTCATATCTCAATCATCTGAACTAGTTTTAAACTGAGTAGCTATCTCCTTAGCTTGATCAACTAAACTAGCTTTACGTCAAGAAAACATATTAGAAAACCTCCTTTCTAGCACATCACAGAGATTTGCAATCATCGTAGAGTCCAATCCTCTTGGAGCCATCTCCCAAGATCTTTGTAAACCCTTTGCAAAAAATCCTTCCCATGCTCCTTGTGATAAAACCAAATTGTTTGCAAGTCAAATCACAACCTACCACTTCGCATGAACAATTAGGAACCAAATCACAAGTCTAAGGCCACAGATCAGAAATCCAAAAACTCTATGCAATCATGCCTCAACAAGATCATACCTCCATCTTTGTTTTCATTGATCCATCTGTAAGCCCTCTAAATTTTCAAGTCAAAATCATGATCTGCCACCTCACAACCAAGAGTTCTAGGACTCTAGAAAGAAAATCCACCAATAGACCAAGATCAATTCAAATATACTTCTTCAATCCATGTCCTGGTGCAAACTGCCACAACTTTTGCAATCTATCTACACACTCAGAAACTACCTTCACTCTAATACCACTTGATGCACCATAAGGTAGGAGTATCCCAAAAGGAGATATCTTAGCCCCTAGCTATATAAAAACACAATGGAAAAACAATAACAAGAAGCAACAATGCAAGATCTTATACCAACTATAATAATTTATTCATAAAATAACTATTACATGCAATGTGTCTAGTTGTAAGGCCTTCCCAGTTATGTTCAAATACAATAGAAATTACAATAATAGTTCTACAAGATCCCAATTACAAATACCAATCCCAACTAGCCCAGATCTATAACATAATAGCAATATGGAAGAAACCACCAAGGAAATCTAAACTTGTGCTCACAAGCCCACCAAGCAATCTCCTTGTTTTCTAGCCACGGCCCTAGCTCTACTCCAACTTTATCCAAGATACAAGTGTAAACTATCTCACATTTAGTGCTTTATCCACACACTCACAACTCCATCATAATCCTACTATAAACTACCTCACATTTGGTGCTTCGTCCATAAACTTAGGAAAACTTGCTCTTCAGCTACTCCTACACTCACTCCTCTAAATGAATGAATCATTCCATCATGAATGACTAAAATAATTCACCACAACCCCTACTTTTACCAATATAAGCCACAAGTCAGCCCATAATGCTAAAAGCTAACATTAAATACTTGAAGAGCCACAAGTCAGCCTCCAACAAAAATTAACTGTCTAGAAATCGATACCCAAGAAAAATCATGATATCTCCTTGCTCAAATTGAATTATAACTTGTGCTTTAGACCAAAGGTAGAACTTTATATGCTCTACAACCCCTTAAAGGTTCAAAGGCTGATTCACCAATGATAAGTGTGCATCCATTATGAAAGTCAAGCACAAAAAATTGTCACGCAAAACTGCCAGAAATTGATACTTCAAAAGAATCACCATATCTCCCAACTTATGAAGAATTAGAACTTTCTCCTTTGAAAAAAGTAATTTATATAGGCCCTATTCAATCTCTACAAGAATCATCCTCTCATTAATTACAAAAAAATAGTTACACACCTTGCAATAAGCACCCAAAAACTAGAAAACACAATTCCAGCAGCAAGGTACAAATAGCTCAAACTTCAACTCAATCCATACAATATCTATTCAATGATGTGGAAAGGTTCTCTAATGGGTTTCCAACACATACCTAATCATGAAAAGCATAACTCCACCAAAATCCAAGCTCAATGCTCCTACATCATTCCAAGAGTGCAGAATTGTACCCTTGACTTTGACAAAAGAAAATGCCATCAAAGGCTCATCAAAACTTAAAAACACATGTACCATTGTGATAGACTTGGAACCATCTTTCTAGAGATATCTCATTTTCAAACAATAGAGTCTATAAGCCTAAGATATGAGTAAAAACATGAAGGTAGGTCCCAATAGAGCCCAAGGAGGTGACAAGATATGCTAAAGTAGTGATAACATGGTGCTAATGTTAGCAAGTGATGAGCCCAAATTCAATTGTCAAACAATTGTCAAGGCAAAAAAATTCTAGAAAATGACCCCTACTGAAAAAAATCTAATCTCCAGAAACAAACAAAGAAACAATAGTGTTTTCGGTAAAAGAGTTCATGCAAAAATAATTTGGTGGCCAAAAAAGGAAATTTTGGTATTGGAGAAAATATGCATCTTGTCAAAATAATGGAAAAATTCAACACTTAAGCCCATAGAATCATCACCAAAATCACTTCCCCCAAAAAGAAATGTTGACGTGGGACAATGAGGATCCAAAGCCTATGGAAGAAAATCCTACCAAGGGATCAAAACCTCTAGCTACTTATCCTCCTTATTTTCATATTATCATGAAAGTAATTACAACCCTCAATGTACATCTGAAGAATCTAAGGAAATCTAGAAATTTGACCAAAGTAAAGGCCTTGTACAAGCTTACCATTGTCAAGGCACCTACAATTGTAAAGCTTGTCGCAAAGAAGAAACCTATGGCAAGACAAATCCAATAAAAAAATTGTCCATACAGAAATGCATTTGTTTGTTGATTTCCATAAAACATGGGAAGGCATTAAAGATCCTAGGAAAGAGTGCCCATTTACATAAATCAGAGGAACAACCCCATAGATTCAAACAACCAAATCCACACAAGCAACTCCATCACCACTTGCTTCATGCCAAAACCACCATTTTAAATCATTGCCATGGGAAACCAATGGATTGATGACATGAGCATGTTAGGTGTAGTAAACAAGAGGCTCAACATGTTGATTGGAAGCCACACATGACATGTCCTCCAAAATTTCTTTCAAACCAAACAAATCAGTCAAACTTAAAAAAATTTGCCAGTTAATTCCATGTAAAATGTTAAAATTAATGGAGCTATTGATAAAGTGGCTAACGAAAGAGGGTATGGACTAGTCACCAACCTACTATGTGGAGATTAGACATAGTGTTTGGAGCATGGATTACATAAGGAGAGTCACACTAAGAGTAAAATTGGGTGTACCTTTATTGGGCAAGCTATTGATAGAGGGTGAAGTGCCATAACTAGTGGGGGCTTTATCAAACTCATAATGTGCATCCTCTAATCAAGGAAACAACGTATCCATACAAAATGTGGTGACCAACCTAGAGTCTCATGAATCTACATTCAAAGTAATGGTGTGGATCATTGGAGACGGTAAGTTCTAACCTGGTGAAGTCACTAGAAATCTGACCAAAAAAAAATCGTGTGTTGAATCCACATTGAATAGGAAAAAAGGGCCAAGAGATGCAACAAGAGGTACAGCCAAAACTAATGTGCTTCCAAATTGAGAAACCACCAACCTGCAAATACTACAAAGGTGAGCTACAATTGAAGGAGCTTTGGGTCACAGGAGGTGGTAGTGATTAGCTAAGAGTCAAAAAAACGATGCGGCTCCCAAACCTCATGGCAACCCAAAAATGGACCCAATGGAAAAATACCACCCAGTCTCCAAAAATGAGTAGAGGACAACCTTGGGCAGAATGCACATGTACTAGCACTTGTCCTGTCCAAACAAAGGTGTGATTCAAAAAGGAATTTGGTCCTTTCTATTTAAATAGACTCATTCTCATATGCAATTTTTTGTTAAAAATTAAACAAAAAAATTCCATTCTCATTTGATTATTTTCTCATAACAAAAAAAACTCACTACCTCGATTTGTGTGCCCAAGTCAAAATGACCTATGGAAAAAAAAAAATTTGCCTCAGATTTCAACAACGTCCAAATTGGACATATTTTATATGAAAATGGGGATTTTTGAGTTCTTTAAGATCAATGGTGATGTCCATTTGGGCTCAAAGTGCTCCCATACTAAATCTCTCACTTCAAATTCTAAGTATCTATATTTTTGATCTACATGCTTCTTATACTTGTCAAAGGTTTGTTGGAGTTGTGCTTTGATTTCATCATGGATTTCTTTTATGGCTGTAGCAAATTATTCTCCTTGGGCACTAACTTGTTGCTGTGAACTCATATCTCTTAACTCAAAAATCCCTCTAGGATGAATTACATACACCACTTGAAATGGTGACTTTCATGTACTTCTATTGATGGATTCATTATATGAAAATTTAGCTTGGTGTAGGATTACATCCCATTTTGTTGCATGTTTCCTTGTGAGTGTTCTTAACAAATTGCCCAATGTTCTATTAACTACCTTTGTTTGGCCATTAGTTTGAGGGTGGTAGGCTGATGAGAATGATAAATTAGTTCTAATTTTCCTCCATAAAGTTCTCCAAAAGTGTCCTATAAACCTCGCATCCCTATCTAAAACTATGTTGAGAGGTAGCCCGTGAATCCTTATGACTTCATTGAAAAAGAGATCTGCTATATGAGAAGCATCATTGGTCGACTTACATGGTAAGAAGTGAGCCATTTTGTTGAACCTATCCACTACAAAAAAATACACTATCATCCCCTTTTGTGTCCATGGCATCCCCATTACAAAATCCATCGTTATTCTTTCTTGGGGTCTAGATGGTATTGGCAAAGGTTGATAAAGCCCTATATTTGTAGTCCTTCCTTTGGCCCTTTTTACAAATCATACATGTTTCCACAAAGTTTCTAACTTTAGTCTAAAGTTTAGGCCAATAGTAGTACCTTCTAACCAATTCTAAGGTTCTATCCAAACCAAAATGTCCACCCATTGTTCCACTATGCTTCTCTTGGATACTATTTGTCCTCATAGAGCACCTGGGTATACATAGTTGTCCTCCTTTGAAAAGAAGATTGTCTTGTATCAAAAAATCAAGAAAATCAGCATGGTATCTTTCACCAAACTCCATACATAACTTGTAGATGTCGCCAAAATTTGGATCTGCTACATACATGTCCTTGAGTGTTTCAATTCCCACACTATTTAATTGTTTGATATGTCCTTCTTATGCTTGATGGTGAAGGTATAGGCCTATAAATACTCCACCCATTTCATGTGCCTATGACTTAATTTGTCTTGGCTATTCAAAAAACTAAGTGCTTGGTTATTGGTATACACAACAAACTCCTTTGGCAACAAGTAGCATCTCCACCTTTTGAGAGCTTGAACCAATGCATACATTTCTAGGTCATATGAAGAGTATTTTTGCTTGGCGTCATTGAGCTTTTCCCTTGAGAAAGCCACTAGTTTTCCTTCTTGACTAAGAACTGCCCCTATAGCAACCTTGCTAGCATCACATTCTACTTGGAAAACTTTGTTAGAAGTAGGTAAAGAAAGAATTGGCTGCTCACTAACCTTTTTCTTAAGCAATTCAAAAGCTTCATTTGCTGATTGACTCCATGCAAACTTACACTTCCTTCCTCCTTTAATAGTTTCTAACATAGGAGCACATATATGACTGAAATTTCTTATGAATTTCCTATAAAATGTAGCAAGACCATGAAAGCTTCTAACATCTCCAACTATTTTTGGGGGTGGTCAGGATAGTATAGCACTTACCTTATCTTTATCCATCTTCAAGATACCTTGGGAGATCACAAAACCAAGATATGTCAACTCCTCTTGCATGAACAAACACTTTTTGAAGTTTAGTACTTGATTTCTCCTCGTGAAGTCTTGTCAAAACCATGTCAATGTGCTCTAGGTGTTATTCCTTTGTCTTGCTGAAAATTAATATGTCATCTAAATGTACTATGATGAACTTTCCATTGAAGTCTTTGAGTATTTCATTCATAAGTCTCATGAAGGTACTAGGAGTATTAGAGAGTCCAACTGGCATTACCTTCCATTCATATAATCCATCATTGGTTTTGAATTTTGTCTTCCACTCATCTCCACCTCTTATCCTTATTTGATGGTACCCACTTTTTAACTTGATCTTGGAGAAATACTTTTCACCTCCCAAACAATCAAGAAAATCTTCAATTCTTGGCATTAGAAACCTATATATAATTGTAATCTTATTAATGGCTCTAGAATCAACACACAACCTCCAAGTTCCTTCCTTCTTGGGTGCCAAAATAACCGGTATAGCACATGGGCTAAAGCTTTTTGTAATCAAGCTAGAATCAAGTAACTCTTTTACTTGTCTAGCAATCTCCTCATTTTGTTGAGATGTCATCTTTTATGTAACCTTATTGGGTAAAGTAGTTCCAAGAATGAAATCAATACAATGACTAATGTCTCATATAGGTGGTAAAAATACTTTGGCATACCTTCTAAAATCAAACCTTAATACTTATCCAAAAGTTATTTCACTTCATTGGGAATTACCTTTTTTTGTTTTAGCCTCCTTTTTTTTCATTTTCAATGGGTTCTTGTGGTTGTGGATTAGGCTGCAAAAGAAAACAAGGTTTAGGTTCATCCTTTATGTCTCATAAGAATTTTTTTTTATCAACCATGATAATTTTGGCTTCCCTCTCTTTATTCTCTTTCACTTCTTCATAATTAGCAAATGGAATCAATATAATCACCTTTCCATCCTTCTTGATGGTGTATATATTGAGTTTTCCATCATGTTGTGCCTGCAAATCATACTACCAAGGCCTACCAAATAATAGGTGGCATGCATCCATCTCAACAATATCACACAAAATTATGTCCTTATACTTTCCAATCTAAAAATCAATCCATGATTGCTCATATACAAGATTTTTTTGACCCTTTGTTAGCCATGAAACCTTATAAGGAAAGGCATGAGTTATTCTCCTAAGCTTTAACTTCTCAATCATCTCAAGAGAAACTAAATTCTTAGTAGATCCTGAGTCAATAATGACTTTACATACCTTACCTCTAGATTTGCAAGCAATCCTAAAGATAGTTTTCCTTTGTGGTGGTTCCATGGTAGTAGGCACTTTCAAAAGTGTTCTTTTCATCATTAAACTTTCTCCACTTTTAGGTACACTATTTGAGTCAGCGATCTCCTTCTCTTGGTATTCATCATCTTGTACCAAATGTGTTCTTCTTTCACCTTGTGAACTTGAACTTGCTCTATCCAAACACCTAGATGCATAATGTCCCTTCTTATTGCAATTGAAACAAATAATTGGACTTGCCCTTCTACTACCAAATCCACCTCTTGAATTGCCTCTTCTACCTCTAAAGTTACCTTTGAAATTTCGTTCACTTTGACTAGTTTCTTGCTTTATCTCCTTATGATCTTCATGGTTTTTTCCTCTTCCATGGAAATTTCCTCTTCCCCTTTCATTTCTTCCTCTTCCTTTGCTATTTTGTTCTTGCCTTCTTTTCAATTTGGCTTCCACTTTCAATGCTAGTTGATAACATTTTTGTACTGTATCAAGACACAATAAATTAAGTTCTTCTTGAATGTTCATTTTCAATCCATTGAGATATCTAGCAACTTTTACACTTTCACATTCACTCTGCTTTTCCCTTAGGCTTAATTTTTGGAATTCTTTAGTATAGGTTGTGACAACTAGCTCCTTTTGTCTTAAACTTTGTCTCCTTCAATGAAGTTGGATTTCATAATCCTCAGGTAAGATCACACATCCTTTCCCATGAAGTTATCATGTTCTTACCTTCTTTGACCCTTTCTCCTTGAGTGAAATTCCACCAAGTGAGGGTCGGTTCCTTCAACTTTGACTTGACAATTTTTACCTTGTCCTTTTCTACTATATTTTAACATTCAAAATGATTGTTCAAGGCTTCTATCCAATCCACAACAGCATCAACATCCATCTTTCTTGAGAAGATGGGTAGGTCACCTTTGCAATCCTTCTTGCCAACTCTTTCAAGGGCTTCTATGAAGTATCTCTGGTCTGCAAGTAAGTTAACTACCTCATGCTCAGGGATATCCTCTTCTTCCCCTTCTTCCTCTTGCTCTAAGGAAATATTTGCTCTCTTTTCCATCCGGCCCTTCAGCTTCTCAAATTCATCTAATAACCACTTATTGATTTTCTCATGTTCTTGCATCTTCTTTGCCAATTTAGCATTGGTGACCATGTTTGATGTTTTAGCTTCTGACTCTGATCCAAACATAAAATCTAATTGCCTCAAGAGCTTTTCCCAATCTCTAATACCAAAAATGATGTATAGATAAACTCAATAGAAGCAAAAACAAAAGGAACCAACACCAGCAAGAGATAGATAATAAAATTATTCTAATTGATTTATCAAATGAATAGTATATAAACTTACTCTCCTAAAGATTTCTTCTCCCTATAACTTCATATCCAAAAACTTGACCTAAACCTAAACCTAAAAACTCTATTTATACTTGCTAGGATGGTCTACAAAACATTCTAGATTATTACAAAATAGGAAAACCAACCCAAACAGACTTCCTACGAAATGGCTTACAAAATACTCTTGATCAATATTGAATAGGGAAGAATGACCCCACATTGATCTAAACAAATCCCAAGAAAAGATCTTATCCTAATGAAGAAATCAAGATAAATTCTTCATGCAGAAATCATGTCCAAAATATTTTATGTGGGTCCTCCTGCACCAATTTTCCTGTACGGGAGTCACAAAATATGTTTGGTTCCAAATATACCCAATGTCATATAGTTGGTAGAAAGAACAAGCCAAAAAACACAATATGATCCCCCTTCATGCTTTCATAACTCCAAATACTTGGATGAGATATATAGTTTCTCCACTTATACTCCATCCACAACATGAATCCTTTATTCTTAAATAATTCATAAAAGGTATAACCAACATACCTTGTCACCTTATTGGATCAAGAATAGGATCAGATGGACCAAAAAATGTTAATTTGTAAGAGCCATTGAACTAGGCCATTCAAAAAATGAAAACTTTGCACTTAATGATTTCCAATTTCTTTACAATCCTAAACATTGTCATTCCTTCTGCTCTAGTGTCCCACCACTTCTTGATGTTGGAAATATTCAAGATATGACAAGTTACTGAGAGGGGAGGGGTAAATTAGTAACTTTAAAACTTTCCTTTAAATTCACCACACATCCATCTATACTACTCCATACATTAGTACTGAAAGATAAAACATTCATCACACAAAAGAACACAATATTTTGGTGACCCAAAAAACTTCTGAATAGAAAGTAAAACTAGGGTGGGGGATGATACCCACAAAACTTCAATATTGCAGCATAAAGTTGGCCTATTAAGGCTTACATTGACCACTTTTGGTAATCTGCCCTGTTAGGAGCACAAAGGACTGCTAGGTCCACCTTGTTAGAGGATTTACAAATATACAATGAAGTATGCACTCGGTTAAAAGATTCGTACAAAGATTGTTAAGTCTACCTTGTTAGAGGATTTAGAAAACTTATTCACCTGTTAAGATGAATCAGTGGATCTACTTACAACTGATTGCTAATAAGATCCTTTATGCATTGATCACCTTATGTGATGGATATAACTTTTATATCTCTGTATTGACCTTGTTGTATTCCTTGAACTACTACTGATAATCTTTTGCATGTACTTCTCAAAAATATTTCATATTACTTCGCTATTGCTTCATACATGTGATATCTTACAATACACCTTACATATATACCTTTCAAATTTACAAAATTGCAAGGTTGACCAAAACACAAGTGAACAAATACATTAAAAAGTCGGCCCAATAGTAAATAATTCAACTTCACTGAACTGACTTGGTGACCTTCTGATACAATATGTTCACTGCATTACTTAGCATCATCATGCACTTAGTAGAAGTGAAGGCTCAGTCCATACTAATCACTTGATGTAGTTCTGAACTCGGTGACCACTAGTGACTTGGCAGATGTAGTGTCACTTAGTAGATATTGCATACTGAGTTTACCTTGCTTCACTCAGTAAACACTACTTCTTCCAACACTCGGTTTACACTGAATCTCCATGACACAAACTTACTACGTAGTAGACACTATGAAGCATGGTAGACAGTGAGAATCTTGGTAGACACTACTGGTCTTCACATTGCATGTATTTACTCGGTAGCTACTGTCTGCTCGGTGTAAACTATTGAACTCTTCAAAGCTTGGTTAACACTGGAATGCTCAGTGAGAGTAGAGAATTAAGTGTTGAGCTCGGTAGCTATACTGATATGGATAAGTGTTGTCACTAATGGAAATACTAACTTAATGCCAATAGTCTCCCCCTTTGGCATTAGTGACAAAACACTTATAAGCCAAAACATATGTACATAATCTAACTCACTGATTTTTTGAATTTTGGTTTTTCAAAATTGATCTTTGTAAAGCTACTACATATAAATTTCTACATATATCTCCTTGATGATACATAATGTATATAAAAAGATACTTATGTACATAGCTATACACATATACATGCTAACTCTAGTGAGTGCTATCTCCCCCTTTCACTTATACTGATATCTCTCTTTATATATAGAATTTCCCTTTTTTCTTACACTGATATCTCTCCCCCTTTTTGATAGTAATGCCAAAGAACTACATATACTATCTATATAGTTACACCAAAATGAGAGAGAAAATCTTGATGTACCTTAAGAATGAGGGCGAATGAGGTATCCCAATTCTCTTGCAAAATTTTGTAGGTGGAGAGAGCAATCTAAATATCTGTTGATAATTTGATCATACTGAGAAGTTTTGATCCTGAACCGATGTCTTGCAATGAGCAATATGTTTCTACATTGTATCCATTATTAGCAAGATCATGTTCTAAATATCAATCAAGGTTGCTCTTATTCTTGCTTCTCCTCTTAGAAGTTCTGCCTACACTTCTGCTAGATATTTCACCTTGGTGTGATGAGAGGAGCTGGAAGAGGGGTCAGCCTATAGCTTTGATGCACTAGATTTCATATTAGCATCAATCTTATTTAGCTTATCCTTTATTTCATTGGTAAAACTAGACACATCACAAAGTTTGGCAAAAAGTGATGTTGCATTATTAAAAAAAAATTAAAAATTACCCAAAAATGTGGATAGCTTCACTTGTTTGATTGCAATTTGTTGAGCAATATGCTCTAGCACCTTGTTATCAAACTTCCTTTTAGCCTTTTCAATTAGCTTCTCTTCTCTAGAGGAGTCCTCATTATATTTATGTACAGCTTCTTCTAACTAAATCAAAATATGTTGAGTGGAATCCACTTCAATACCTATAACATTTATAATTATATTCTTGGCATTTTCAATTATTCTAAACTCCTTATCCCTTTCAGACCTTAGTTGCTTCTGCGTAGCTTTCTTCTCTATGAGTTGACTAGCTCACCTCATTCCTTCAATAGTAGCAGTCTCATAGTCAATCTTAGGTATTATTATTTCTATGTCTAAGTCAATTTCTTCTTCAATTTCCTTTCCAATGATTAGAAGTTTCAATGGCTGCCTTGGTTTCACTTCAGTGATGACTGGTTTGACCTTTGGAACAGACATGATAGTAGAGATAGAAGGGCTAACAGTGGAAAATGGAATATGGCTTAAGGATTAAATGCCAATAGAAGTACTAATTGGACCAAAAATTGAAACAATTCCCAAAATGGTGCCACACTCGGTAGAATACCCATAGAAGTGTTTGAACTAACTAGAATCAAAGTAGATGCAGACAATACTGATGAAAACAAAACTATAGAACTTATTGATGCACTAACTGAAGATGCAGAAGTAGAGGGAGCTAACTCCGTAGTTGAGGAAGTAATAGTCAACTCAATAGATGAAGTGGTTGACACTTCCATTGCAGACACTTGGAGCTGGGAGGTGGCTGGTGCAGATTGAGCATTCGATGTTGATGTTGTGCTCACAATCCCACTAGTAGAAGCTATCTCCATAGATGTGACAATATGTGGTGGAGTGTGAGGAAGAGATGCAATTGCTTCTGCTGCAATTTTGACTGGATCATCTTCATCCTTTTCTTCCTCTTCTGCTTTGTCCTCCTTTCCTTCTTTATCCATTTCTTCTACTTCCTCCTCCTCTTCTTCCTTCTCTTCTTCTTCATTCTCCTCCATTAGAGCATGCAATTCAACTTCAGTAACTATAATGGAAGGAGTGTTGTCATCATCATCATCATCATCATCACTATCATCATCTTTAATTATAACAGTTTCATCTGATGGCTTGTTGAGATTATATACATCTCTCTAGACATCTAAGGCATGCTTAACCATTGATTCTATGTTATTCATTAATATAAAACATGAGTTAAGCTTTAGAATCATTCTATCTTCATGCTCTTTTATTGCCTTCTTTACTTTTGCATTAGTCAAATTGGGTACTAACTGTCTCAATTGTTGTTCAAAGATGTCTTTTATAGTTTGCACCGTGTTCTCCCATCTGACTTGGATTTTGGCAAAAAGATCTGCATGGATTTGAGGTTGAATTTGAGCAAGGGAGTATTTCCAAATACCCATCTTCTCCATGACTAGGTCCTCAATCTTTTTCTGCTCAGCTAGAGTTCGAGTCTCATATTTGAGAACTTTGAAGTTACATATTCCTAGTCCAACTCTTAGTTGTTTCATCCATTCCTCAAATGTAGGTGGAGAGTGAATGAATACAAATTTAGTTTTACCTTTCCTACCTCTCCTGGAGAACACTATAGTTGGTTTCTTCTGAGGTTTAGTGATAATGACTCTACCTTTCTTCTTCACTAGTTCCTCTTTCTCTGATTCTTCTTCTTCATCATAATCCTCCTCTTCATCCTCACCCTTTCCCTTGATAAGCATTAGAGGACCTTCAGCTATCTTCAATTTTGCAATCCTCTTCTTGCCTCTACTGAGAGCTTGAGGAATCTCGATACTGAGCTCTATCCTCTTCTTGGCTTCCTCATAAGTGCCAAATGCTAAAAGATTTGGATTGGCTGGCTCATTTACTAAAGCCTCAATAATGTCTCTAGCTTCATCAATGTTAATTTCATCATGCAATGGTTTTACCCATGCCACTCTTGGCATGACTGCTTGAATGTACACTCTGTCATAGTCCACCATGAAGCATAGTCTTCCACAAGCTTGGGTGGGATTCGAAATGTATTGTTCATTTTCTCCTTGAATGCCTCAAAATAATTATCCAACACCCTTTCAAAGTTTTCACCCATTTCTTCAATGAATTCATTTATCTAATAAAGAATAGGGGTGTCTTTTCTCCATATGACTATGCCCTTAAATGGAAAGAATTTTTTAACATAAAAGAATAAACAGGTAAGCAATGAACTGAACTTGAAGGAATTGTTCTTGGAAGCCTTCACACTTTCAATTTTTTTGTTCAATTGCTTTAGTAACACATCTAACAAATCAAATTCAAGGTTCTTCTTTATAACCTTGTATGCCAGGTCAACTACCTCACAAGGAATGTTGTTGGACCGACTCGAGCTGTAGATCTTATGTGCAATGATATGGATGCCAAACCTAAGCTCTATGCCAATGACATTGTTTAATTTCAAACCTCTACCATCCCACTCGGCTAGGGTTGTCTTCTATAGTTCCTCCTGACCTAGGGTTTTGGTTGACTTGGCTTTTCTTAGTATTGGCAGACCTGTAACCTTGTGTATCATTTTCTTTGTAATCAAAATGGGTTGCTCCAACCATAATTGACCATTGTGAAATTGATTTAATATGTATGTTATCCATTTCACTTGGAAATTTTGAGGCATCTGAGGGATATGAGTTAATCCTTTAGCTTCCAAATGTTTATGCTTGGGTTTTAAAATTATGTCAACACACATTTCAGCTAGGGCAATATCCATTTCTAATGTCCCTAATTCTTGAACAGAACATTTAAAGTGAGTTTGAATGTCGTTAATTATGAGTACCTTAGGCAGGATTTGCAACTGAGCTCCATAAGGATCAAGTGATTAAGCAACAATCAAAACAATTTTGAAGTTTGGTGCTTTCTATTCAACACCCTTAACTAGCATTTCCAAACCCTTCTTTAGTTTAGTGCTGCTTCCACTGGTATACACCATCATTGCTCGATAGATGATAAAATTTGTGAAGATCTCACTACTAAATCACTCAAAAACACTACAATTCTCTTTCAAATTGCTCTACTCTTCGAATGTTGTGGATGCGATGAAAAATGAAGTCAAACTTTCCCTTTTTGTTGAGAAATTTTCATAAATGCTCGGTGCCATTATGACAAAGTGTGTGACAAACTGTCATCCACTAACCTAACTTGGCAAGAGTATCAACTCGGTAGATGAACCAAATTCCTTTACTCCCTCACTCAGTAAGGTCTACTACCAACTTTCCTCAGTGGAGTCTAATGCAACTTAGCGAAAGATGACCTTTCTATGATTCCTAGTGTATCTGGAATACTGATTGGATCATTTGCATTCCTTATATTTCTTGGAACTGTTTATGATTTCCTTGTTGAGTATAGCTCCAATACATTCTTAGGAATTTAGTTTTAGGGGATGGAGTCATCTACTTCTTGAGTGACTTCACTACCATGATTCAAGCTTGTATCCTGAGTAGATTTAGGAATTCATTGTTGCCTCATTTGTTTCCTTATATTATCAGCCCTTGCTTTCTTTTCGTATTCAATTTTGCCTATATTCATGCAATTTTTAGCTATATGACTGAGTTCAGTGCATGTGTGATGTAACACCTTATAGTAGTATCTTTCTTTCTTAGGTGATGCCTTGCACAATTTATGTCAGTGTGTCCATATTCTCCACAATAATAACATCTGCACTAGGTATTGTAGTCCCATCGAAATATTGGCTATACAAATTGTTTAGCTGGATTGAATGATTTGGATCTGCATTGAAATGCCTTGTGACCATGCTTTTTTTATTTTTGACATTTACCTTCAAATTTTGGTTTCTCCTTGCATTCATTGGCTTTGTAACCATGCTGATTTTAGTTTTAGCACTTCCCATTGAATTTTTCTTTTCCATTGCTCCAGCATTTGTTTGATGTATGACCAATTTTCCCATAATGATTACATGAGGGTTTTTTATTCCTTTTTGCACCTTTCTTGGAAGATTCACCTTGTTCTTCATTGTATCCCAATCCTGCTTTACCTTTTTGCCTATGAAGATTTTGCTCATTTTGCTAATTCCTTGATTCATGTCTTCTTGTGATCTCAACATTCTCTCATTGAATTGTTTTTCAGCATTTAGGTCATTCTTCAATTTTTCAATGATTTTCTTTTCACATCTCAGTTTTCTCATTATTCTTTCATTAATTTCCCTTTCATAATTTAGATCAATTCTTATTCTTTCATTTTGTGCTTTGAGAATCCTAATTTCTTCATTTGCTCCAGTGATTTGATCAATGAGGTCTTCATGCTGATTGGATTGATTTTTTTCTTCATTGTTTCTTGCCCCCAAGTCTTCATTTGCCTTATTCCTTTGTTCCAAAATTTCACATAGCCTGATTGATTGGATTTCTCGTTCTCTTCTGAGTTTCCTTACTTCTTCTTGCAGGGAGCCATTTTTTGCTAGGAGTTCCTTGATTGCCTCATAAGCTTCATCTGAGCTACTTGATGGGAAAAAGTCTTCAATCTTTTCTTCAATATACTGATGGTCATCCATTTGTCTTGCAAGTTCCTTCCTTCTTTTCAGGGATTGGGGAAGATGCTCCTTTGCTTCTTTGAGTTGAGCTATGGCCATCTCTAGATCTAGCTTTTCATTTTCAATTGCCTTGTCAAGTCTGAATATCTCTATTTGTCCTTAGATCTTTGTTCAAGCTATCAAACTTTTATCTTGAGAACCACAAAGCTCTGATACCAATTATTGGAAATATTCAAGATATGACAAGTTACTGAGAGGGGAGGGGTGAATCAATAACTTTAAAAATTTCCTTTAAATTCACCACACATCCATCTATATTGTTGCATACATTAGTACTAAAAGATAAAACATTCATCACACAAAAGATTAAAATATTTTGGTGACCCAAAAACCTTCTAAATAGAAAGTAAAACTAGGGTGAGGATAATACCCACAAAACTTCAATACTGCAACATAAAGTTGGCCTATTAAGGCTTACATTGACCACTTCTAGTGATCTGCCCTATTAGGAGCACAAAGGACTACTAGGTCCACCTTGTTAGAGGATTTACAAACATACAATGAAGTATGCACTCGGTTAAGAGATTTGTACAAAGATTGTTAAGTCTACCTTGTTAGAGGATTTAGAAAATTGATTCACCTATTAAGATGAAGCAGTGGATCTGCTTACAACTAATTGCTGATAAGATCCTTTATGCCCTAATCACTTTATGTGATGGATATAACTTTTTTGTCTTGGCATTGACCTTGCTATATTCCTTGAATTGCTGCTAATAATCTTTCGCATGTACATCTCAAAAAAAATTCATATTACTTCGCTATTGCTTCATACATGTGATATCTTACAATACACCTTATATATATACCTTTCAAATTTACAAAACTGAAAGGTCAAAAAAAAACAAAAGTTAACAAATACATTACAAAGTTAGCCCAATAGTAAATAACTCAGGTTCACTGAACTGACTCGGTGACCTTTTGATACATGGTGTTCACTGGATTACTAGGCATCATCATGCACTCTATAGAAGTGAAGGCTTGGTCCATACTAATCACTCGATGTAGTTCTGAACTCAATGGCCATTAGTGACTCGGTAGATGTAGTATCACTTGATAGATACAACATACTGAGTTTACCTTGCTTCACTCAGTAAACACTACTTCTTCCAACACTTGATTTGCACTAAATCTCCATGACACAAACTTATTGCTCGGTAGACACTGTGAAGCATGGTAGACACTGAGAAGCTCGGTAGACACTGCTGGTCTTCACATTGCCTATATTTACTTAGTAGCTAGTGTCTGCTTGGTGTAAATTGATGAACTCTTCAAAGCTTAGTTAACATTGGAATGCTCGATGAGAGTACAGAATTAAGTGCTAAGCTTGGCAGCTATGCTGATATGGATAAGTGTTGTCACTAATGGCAATACTAACTTAATGCCAACACTTGATACAATCTACAAATTATGGGTGTGATCACAACATAATCTCATATCTAAAAGGTTTGTATCCTTGAGGATTTCTGTTAGCCTAGCTTAACATGATCATGGAGTGACAAGAAATCATCTTGGGAAAATCCTGTAGAGAAGAAAGAGGGAGGTTTTCCTAGCTAGCAGAAATTAAAACCCTATCCAACCTCACTTGGATGAGATTGTTATCCATTCTATTATTACATGAAGTGAAGGGAGAGTCTTAGAGGTCAATCTCTAGGAGGTCATTGTGTCTAAGAAATTCATTCAAATCATACATGCTCTCTTAGTAATCCTCTAATGCCCCAATTTTTTCAATGGGATAAAGGGGCATGTTGAAATCACCAACATAAATACAATTAGTAACTTTAAGAGAATCAATAACCATAGAGGCCTCCTCCCAAACTTGCAACCTTCTAGCCCATGTATTAGGAGCAAAGAAATTAAATAAAAATCAGCTAATATCATTCTCCATAAACTCAACCACTAGGAAATGAGGATTTGAAAAAATAGCTCTACCTAAAATCTTGTTGAGGTCCCATATAGTCGCAATGCCTTTGGACACACCAATCACCTCACTTTAAAAGAAAATTGCACTGGACCATATATAGACCATCAAGCTTTCAAAATTTCTAACTATCATTTTAACTCTCAAATAAGAATAATATCAACTTTGTATTCAATAATATTATTCTTAATAATATATTTTTTCCTATGGCTATTGAGCCCCCTAACGTTCCAAGAGATGATCTTAATTTGAGTTTCCTCCAAGCTAAGTTGAGTACCTTGACCAATGTCCCTCAAAGTTACCTTTAACCAGATGGACTTCTCTAGAGGTCTTCTAATTGTAGAATCAAAGCCCACATCAGGTTTCCCCTAGTATTCCTTTCCACTGTATTCCATCCCTCATTTAGGTCATCCATGGCTTGGGTGGGTGTTGACAGATAATCCAATCTTTGAAGAGATGGGGAAAGCACTTCCTAACAAATCAATAGGGACATTGTCAGGGAGCTTATAATTGAAGCACACTCTCCCCACATCAGCCCTACAACCTCCCTCCCTCCAGAAAAACTCACAATATCTCCCAAACCATCCTTGTATATTTTATTGTCTTCTTAGGTGCCTTTCCTTACAAGGCAGGCCTTTCTTTCACCTCTTAGAGAACTACATCTGCATCTTCCATCCTTGTGGCTTGGTTCATCAGAGGAGTTTGAGTCCTAGAATTCACTCAAGGGGTCTTCCCACTCTCTCAATGCCATCTTTCGGGATTTCTCCTTCTTCAAGGCATTCCTTAGGTTCCCCCCCCCTTCTTTTCTAGAGAGGAGACTAGTTTAACTATGTCCTTAGAGAGATGATAGTTTGCATTCACTATTTTCTCCTCCACGGTAAAATGAGTCTCCCCCTTCATATCTTCTTTAACTACCTCTTGGTTTGAAGGGAGAGTGGTAGAGAAATTGCATAATCTCTAATCAAAATGGTGATGGGAGAAATTGCAACTTTTGAATAAGAACAATATAGATATAAACATTATAAACCTATTTAATATTTGTGACATAAATTCTTGAGGATCATATTCATTTGTTACATAAACATAGATTGTTAAAGTCACGACATTTGTTCTTTTACTAAAATAACACGTAAGGAAATGATCTTTCAAAATAGTCTCATCTTGTATTTTTCTTTAGATGACCTAAACATCACACACTAAGACTTGATTTGTAAGTTACAAGTGTTAAATAGTCAAACTTGACTTGTTTGTGCAACTTAAGTCAGTGTAATATTTAAAATTGACCATTTTCTTCTTCCAAAACTAATTTTATTAAGATATCTCGATATTATTTTTGTCCCTTATATTAGATGATTGATAAGAAAACCAGTTGCTCATTTCATACCTTATTGAAATATATCTTAAATGTAAATGTTTATTATTTTTTGTGATATACATAGAATGTCTAATAATAAATTTTGTCCATAGAATATCTTATTTTGAATACAAATAGTAGTTAATAAGAAATTGTTTTAAAAGCCATATTATCGTTAGATAGAAATACATAAAAGCTGTAACTCTCACATAGGCGTCTATTTATGTAGACACAAACGAACTGGCAAGCATCTTCCCACCACGCATCGACGGAAGTGATAGGGCACGATAAATGCTAATATTTATCGTCTAATGAAACTAAACGGAGCAATTCGTCAGCATTTATGGACACCGTGATAAGACAATATAAGACAATATAAGTTATCCATAGCATAGCATAAGTATTTTAAAATGTGTGTTGATGGTCATCCTGCGTGTTCGAATGGAGCAATAATATGTGCGTTGGAGAGTTATGAGATGTGAATGCGGTTGGGCGCGGCGTATGCGCAGCCCAGTGTAGACTCTACAGCGACCCAGACGTGGAGTGGTGGAAGAGATGAGAGAGAAAGGGAGGGAGCATGGGTGTATATAAGGCCGAGGGAAGGCAGGCACTAAGCAAGCAAGCGAGAGTGTGATCAAAGTGAGAGAAAGAGAGAGAGATATTTGAGTAGTTAAGAGCAATATTCATCGGCATCTCGATATTCGCGGAAATGGAGAGGACGTGGCCGGTTGTGGTGGTGGTGGTGGTGGTGTTGGGAATGCGGGAGGCTGCAGCAGCAGGCGGAAGCATCGCGATATACTGGGGGCAGAACGGGAACGAAGGGAGCCTGAGCAGCACGTGCTCGACAGGCAACTACGTATTTTATTAATATTTATAAGAAAAACATGACATATGGAATGACAAACATTCCAAAATTTGCATGGAATTGACTAGTCATTTGAGATGTAATACAAAGCAATGAGACTCACAGTTATATCATAAAATAGATATAAATCACCAGGCTTGCCTCATTTATTAAGGTCTTATTCATCAAGAATTGGCTTCAAGCCCGTATGGTATCTTCTTGAATAGGATGTTCTAGTAGTTGAGTTTCATTCCTTATGAAACGAGAAAATTATCATAAGTTTGTGGGCATGTAAAAGTCCAACAAAGTTGTGGAGATCAACACGATGAATATGGCCTAATCTCTATGCAAAGGTTGATGACATGCTTGTCTAAGATCCTTTAAAATATGTCCTTATTGACATTATTGAGTACAAGGACTACTTCTTTTAGAAAGAGTGGAAAGTGATACTTGGGCACATAGATGAGCGACCAAGAGGAGCTTATTGGTGAGAAAATTCTTCAAAATGTCCTTTCAATCACACTAAGATGCACTACTTGAACTGTTTACTTATGAAAAAGAGTATAATTATCAAATATTTTATGAAATTGATTACCTAAGTCCTATAGTTTGAAGTGTTATAGAATGTAATCAGTGGTTTTGTAATACTCAAATATGTGATGTATATTATAATAAATTCAAGCTTGGCAAATTAGTATATTATATGTTATTGTGTATTCATAAGGGGAAAAGTGGGTGGAATGATATTATATTTTAAATGCTATTAATCTAACACAAAGGATAAAACAAAAAATATTTTAGTCATATCATTAAAAGAATACTTAAATCACCAAGGTTACCTTAGTCATTAAGAGAGTCTTATTCATCACGAATACCCTTGAGCCGACATGGTATCTCCTTCAATAGCATGGTCTAGTAGTTGAGTTTTGTTACTTATTAGAAAAGAAAATTGTTTACTATAACACCAACAAAGAGCTCATGTCTCATAAGGCTATAGGTAGATAGAAGTCCAATAAAGTCGTGCAGATCGACATGGCAATTATTACCTAATCTTTGTGCAAAGGTTGATGGTGTTAATGTCTAAGATGTTTAAACTGAAATATCCTTACTATAATTCTTAACTAGATGAACTACTTCCATTAGAGGGAGAGGATAGTGATTCTCTTGCATTCATTTAGGGTGAATATCACCCTAAATAATTGTGTACATCTATTGCATTCTTCTGGAAAGATAAAACGTCACTACTACGGACTATTAAAATAGCACTATTAATGTTATGGATGGGTCTTGGTAAACAAGAGACACAAAGAATCAAATTGTCTACCTAAAATATTGTTTGGTTAAGGTACATAAAAGTAGTAACTTAGATAAGGAGAATGAAGAAAAGAAAAATAAATAGAAATAGATATAGTGGGTACATTTAAAATTAATTGATATTGAGGTGTGTAGAGTTTGGGGCATATAGTTTCAAAATACTATTAAGTATGCTTGAATTTTTAGATAAATTGAAGAGTGATGTACATGATTCCATTACTACATTCTTTATTTATCTATTTTCCCTTATACAAATATTTTTAAATAGCCAAGAAACACAATTGGATTCAATGTTCACGTGAACAACAAATCAGTAATTTTTCTACCTTGGTCTTTTAAAATAATTTGATTTAGAAGAAGAAAAAATTCATTGAAAAGTCAGAAGTAGTCTTATAAAATAAATAATGTGTAATTCATTTTAGCCAATGAAATCATTATGAAATTGTAGTGAAGGCATTTTGTCATTTGTATTTTTTACTATTCGAAGGATAAACATTAGCACCTCAATTTAATTCTTCTATTTCTATTATATAACGTTGAAACATTTATGAAATTTGAATTAGCTTCTATTGTTAGCTTTCTTATAGTATTTTGTGGTTTGATTAAATTTGAAACTTGATTTTGACATTCATATGCATGTTTTACTTATTGCATATGTGCAAGAACATAGCTAAGGAATTACTAGAATCCTGTATGGGTGAAAAATAGGTTTAAAATGAAAGAGAAAAATACTTTAAACTATGAAATCCCTATGTTATTATTACTTTCTTGATCTTATGACTTGATAAGTTTCGTGTGAGGGAAGTGGGTTTGAAAGACTATTAAGATAAAATCTAAGTTTCAATAGAATTTGAACTTACTTCATAAACACTATAATATAATTTATACATGTTACTATACTTAATTGTAGATTTTGAATGCATTGGATTATATATAAATAGATATATTAAGAAACAAAATTATTTTACATAAATTAGTAAATATTATAAATAAATTAGGCAAGAGCCTACAATGCATTGATAAATTGTGAGCCTTTCATTGGAGAGGTCTTGGGTCCGAATCTACTCAAGATTAACACATTTTAATAATTAATCTAACCATCATAATAAAATGAATAATAAATAATCTAGGCTTCAGTCAATCACCTATTAAAATGTGTGTCTGTGTCTGTGTCTGTGTCTGTGTCTGTGTCTGTGTCTGTGTGTGTGTGTGTGTGTGTGTGTGTGTGTGTGTGTGTGTGTGTGTGTGTGTGTGTGTGTGTGCAGGATCATGGTTAAACAAACTATGGCCTTAAGTGGTAGCGAAAAACTAGAAAATCAAGGTTATGTCAACTTGACATGTAATTTTAAAGTAGTTCTAGACTTTATATCAAAAATTTGTAAGAAAACAATATGTAGGAAATTGAATGTAGTTTCTAAACTACTAGACCTTATCTAGAGAAAACATTATTTGATTGGTCAAAATTTTAGATTTTAATGCAGTGTGTATATATTTGTGTGTGTGTGTGTGTGTGCGCGCGCACGCACGCAGGATCATGGTCAACCAAACTATGGACTTAAGTGGCAATGAAAAACTAGCAAATCAAGGTTATGTCATCTTGACATGTAATTTTAAAGTATTTCTAGAATTTATATCAAAAATTTGTAAGAAAAGAATCTGTAGGAAATTTAATGTAGTTTCTAAACTACTAGGCCTTATCTAGAGAAAACATTATTTGATTGGTCAAAATTTTAGATTTTAATGCAGTACTACAAAAAATTTAAGGGCAAAAATAAAATGTAGATGTATGTCTGACCACCTAATTCAAAATCAAATGACAATATTTTTTAATATAATTATAGATATAAAAAGTAGACTCATGCGTGGATGTGGCACATATTTTTTGGTATTTTTATTCCAAATAACTAATTAATTATGATTTTTTTACTATACTATTTTCAAAATTTAAAAACTCTCGTGTTTGACCACCTTAACTGATTCAAAAAAATTCAAAATTAGATTTTTCTTTTTTTTTTTCCTTATAATAGTCAAAGCATAGAATGTGATGCATCTTTTGGATTTCAAAAATCTTATATGGTTTGAAAGTTATAGCTATTTTTAATCAATATGTCAATCAACACTTTGTAGCTAACTCCATTAGAAAAGAAGTAATAATTACTTAATAAACTCATAATTTGATAGACATTATATCGATAGAAATTTGAGAACATTATCAAGAAACCCTTTTCATTTCATCAAATTTGGATGAAAAAAAGTCATCAGCTACATTGTCAAAGTTAGAAACACACAATAGCATGCCAAAAACACATTTTTGGGACATTTTTGGTATTGACCATGGACGGTTGGCATCCAGAGCAAAACTAAGCCTAATTGGGTACCTAATAGTATTGGGTACCCATTCCTAGATCGATTACCCATTCCCAAATCGGATACCCGTTCTCAAATTGAATACTCTTTTTTTCTATTTTTTTATTAATTTTTAAAAAAATTAAAATTAATTTTTTTCAATTTATTTTATAATAGTATGACCCCTTTTTAGGATCCTTAATATGTTTTTTTAAAGGCTTTGGGACCCTTCACCATACATATAATGGTTCTAAAGGTCAAAAGGGGTCATAGGGTACCCTTTGACACTCTTTGACCCATTAAATCACAATATGTGTGCACTTATGGATCCTAGGACCCCTAACCACATAAATGATGTGATCTAATGGCTCAAAATGGGCCTTAGAATATCTTATGAACCCTTTTGACCCATTCAATGACATTAAGTGTGCTTAGGGGTCATAAGATACTCTATTACCCCTTTTGACTCATTCAAACACATAATATATGTTCCTAGGGCCCCTAGGAATGTATTTTCTTGTTTAATTGGTCAAAAGGGGTCATAGGAAACTTTATGACCCCATTTGACCCATTCATAAAAGATTATCCTAGGAACATATGTTGCAATATAATATATCGAAATGGGTAATAGGGTACTCTATGACCCCTTTCAACTTATTACAACACATGATATATGTTCAAAGGGATACTAAGACCCCTGGGAACACATGTTCTCATTTAATGGGTCAAAAGGGGATTAGGGAACCTAATGACCCCATTAGATAAAACACATGTTGTATGTCACTAGGAGTCCTAGTAACCCTAGGAATATTTGTTGACATATAATGCATCGAAAGGGGTCATAGGCTATTCTATGACCCCTTTCAACTCATTCGAACACATTATATATGTTAGTTATCCTAGGGGTATGTGTAGGATCATGGTGTGCCAAAAAGTGGCAATGTGAAAAAAATAGAATTTGAAAACGTCTAAAAGAATTTCAAAATCTACTCTGACTTTTTTCCACCCATCCTGATACCAAAGCTAAAAAGTAGGCCCAAGCCTTATCGAATATCTAATTTCATATCAGATATCTGATATGAAATTGGATACCTGATACCTGTACTTTGATTTTTTTTTTAAATAGCAAACTCGAGGGTTGTTTGTTCACATTATGTTTTTGGTTTTGAGCTCAAATATTTGATCCGCGAATCGATACACGATATAGGTTAGTGATTTTATGTTTATTTTTATGTTTTCAATCAATTTTATTATAAATTTGTTAGTTTTAATTGAATTTGTTAAAATTTAGGTTTTTTGATAGAAATTGTTGAAATTTAGGTTTTTTTAATAGAAATTATGTTATGTGAATTAATACGTATGGCTGATTAAAATGATGATACTGAGGCAAGAAATATTGTTCCTTGTAACCCTGCACCAAACGCTCTAGTGCCCCCTCAAAATTGTCCACCAAATGATCCCCTATCCCCTCAAAACCCTCCCTGAATCGAGGATTTGATATTTGAAAATCTCATCGAATTGAGGGCTTTTCAAACAACATATAATACTATACCTGCATTGGCTCCTATATTATCCATGTTAAGAACCATAGAGGATAACATTGAAACACTTACCGAGGAACAAATGTCACTCTTTGTTGGCGTGATGAAATGCATGAGATGTTTGATGATGGGTTGGACTATGATGAGGTTGCGGCCCTCAATATAAGTAAAGATGATTTGGTTACCCTTTTTGCAAACCCAAAAACTGATTTACCAGTCGACCGCATAAAGCCCAAACTATCGATTAAATGGTACACAAATGATGCCATACGTGTGAACTTTTGGGATTGTTGGTAGATGGTTTTTGACATCCCTCCACATAGAAATTTAGAGGTGCCATTTTATTTCCTTAGAAAATTGTATGTAGAATTTGTGTTGGGCCTCAAGGTGAACTAGTGGAGCATGAAGCCCAACATGGGTGTAGGAGGAGGAGCTCCTTAGGATAGACCCTCTTCCCAGCGGAAGAAAGCTGGCACTTTTTCCCCCCCACTAATGTCTCCCCCTCTCCTTGAGTGCAAAATCCTGATATCATTGCAAAGGCTAGCTCTCAAACTATTAGAGCCATCCATAGATTGAGTAGCCTACTGATATCCTAGACTAGGTCATTGCTACCTTCCCATATTGATAATGTTGGCGTGAGTTTGTCATTGACGAGCTCATCACATGTTTGTGTGCCCCATACTTGTATAACATGCAAGAATATTTTTTTGGGTCCCATAGGTGATCATTTTGAGTATCAATTTGTATTTGACAAGGATACACCAGACGCACATGCAAAGGCTATAGACCCTTATATGAGAGAGGAGGGGCATGTAGAGGCATGGACTCCTTCTGTTTCGGTACATGTATACATTTTTTTACGACATATGCAATTTAAAGTTAATCTTTATAATGGAGTAATTTTAATTTTTAAGCTATACTGACTTATACATGTATGTGATCTTCATTCATGTTTAGTTGATGACTGAGGAGGAGCTAAGATAGCTTGATGATACCATGCTCTCGGCTATTTCATTTGGCCTTAAGACATCTACAGTACATTATGTTGAGTTCTCATTGTTTTTTTCTATTTGATATTGTAGCATATATAGTTTCTAATCTTTCTTTTATCTTGTAGGTACCACCTGTCCCTGGGGGACAAAGTACAGGGGATGAGCCAAGACCCATTGATAATGGAAAGGTAATTAGGTGCTTTCTATTTGATTAAATATCAATGCATTCTTGTAAAATGTTTATGGTAATAAAATTTAATTACATTCTTTATTGTATAGGGCATGGCTACTGGTGATGAGCCCATGCAAATTTTGAGTGATAAATGCTTAGGCATTTCCATTCGCACTAAGAGCCCCATTGTATGTATAAGTATCATTTATTTTTTATTTACCTTATTTTCATGAATAAATTCAAATTTTATTTTTGTGATATTAACAACTAGTATTTTATATCTCATAGGAAACACCTAATGCACACGAGGTTGGACAAGAGAGTTTTGTATCTTTGATGATACAGCCACTATATCCTGAGGAGGAGCCTACACTAGTCAGTTGTAGTTTGAATTCTTGATTATATGTTATAAATTTAGCATGCTATGAATTATAATGTTATAGTTTAAGTTTTAGATTCATCTAACAAACATATTTGAACATAGACAGGCCACAATCAGTGAGGTACAAGCATTGTCGAAAGCATACGAGAGGACTCCTAACTGGCATAGGAGTCTGACGAGAGAGGTATTTATGATGAAATTTTAATAGTATAAATATTCATTAAAAAAAAAGATCATTATGCATTTGAGTAATTCAATGTTAGATACAAAGAATCATATAAATTTAGTAGTCTAACTTTGGGTTTTCCTTTTTTGTTTATGTAGGAGGCATCTAATCCACCTAGTGTAGTGAAGAGGCTACATTTTGATCATCCACTAGCAACCTAGGATAGTATAGTTGTCATAGGATGCATCATGAGACATTTTGAGATGGCATATGCCACATTTTTTACAGAAATATTGATATTATGCACATTCTGATGGCATGATCAACCACATTTTGTATATGGATCTATGCATTTTCATATATATTTATGTAATTTGTTTATGGATACATGAACTTTGATATATATATATATATATATATATATATATATATATATATATATATATATATATTTGTCATTTATGTGCACAATGATATACATATTAATTTAGTATCTAGTATTGTTCAATTTATCGTGGATCATGTGTATTATTCATGTTTATGGAATATCATTAATTTTAATCATGTTTGTTATATTCGATTCAAATGCAATAATTTTTTAATAACATTTTAACAACCTTTATTATCAAAATTGGATGCAATGTTTAATTTGAAACGCTATCATGAGTTATATCTTTTTTCTATCAAAAATTCTATAGTTAATATATGAGATTTCACTTTCTATCATGTGATTCAGAGTAAGCAAAGTAGGGAAACCTTATTTATAGAGAGAGACCATAGAAACAAGTGACATAAAAAAAAAACCATTATTTTCCTTGTGGTTTTAGTTTTAGATTGGATTTATTCCTTATCTTGGCCTAATGATGTAGAGGCCTTCAGTACACCTTTAATAAATAGTAATTTAAGTAAGGGGATTCACAAAAGAATGGTAGTCTATCAAGGAATGGGGATGAACTCAAAGGCTTCAACAAAGATCCATGGAATTTTAGACAATAACATCAATGGGTAAGTGCACAAAGTTGTGGTGCCAAAAGGGGGGTATAAGTGGACACCTTTTTCCTGAAATCTACAAATTTTGAACTTCAACAAGAATTTGAAGATAGTTAAGCTCAAAATTTTCAGATATGACAAAAAAAAAAGTCGTAGTCCTTTGAATCTAGTTTCTAAACTACTAATTTTTTTTCAAAATGGTTTAGTTTTAGGTCCTCAAAAAAGGGGGCCACTGTAATGGACACCCAAGAATGCCCAAAAGCTGACCCAACTAATGAAATTATATTAATTCTAAAAATGTTGCAATCAAGTACAAAGATATGTATTCCAAAGGCCAAACCCTAAGGGAATGACATCTAGAATGTTACAACAGAGAATGAACGTCCCCTATTGCCAAAAAGAGTGTGATTCACACATCCAAGCTCTTATCAAATCCAAGTTATAATCATCTAATGCTCAGCAATGAGACTTTCAGCCCTATTTATCATTTTCTTCATCCTTTTGGAAGGAACTAAAACATTAATTAATTACAAGAGCTAGAAGCTTCCTCCTTCCAATAATTAATGCATACCCTAGAAATTCCTCCCCGGCAATAATTAATTAAATCACGAGAGGCTTCCATCCTTCCAATAATTAATACAAACCCTAGAAGCTATTAATACAAAGTCACCTTTTAATTTTAATTGAATGACTTTAATTTTCTTATCCTCCACTTAGACTTTGGAGAACGTGAAGACTAAAACATGGGAACATTACAGGTCCGCCCTCCTTGAAATTGCTTGCCCTCAAGCAATCTTAGTCTTGTTTGTTGTAACACTTGCTCACTCTCCCAAGTAGCTTCTTCCTTTGGCAGATATTTCCATTTGACTAAATATTCTTTAATCAACCTGCTTTGTAGAGTCCTTTCCCTAGTATCCAGAATAGCCTTAGGAATTAATACAAGCTTCCCCTCCTCATCTAATGGTGGTAATTCTGTTGAAGGCACAACTCTTTGTCCGATGGCTTTCTTAAGCCTTGACACATGAAACACATTATGCACCCGACTATTTTCTGGAAGCTCTATCTCATCAGAAACCTCACCCACCTTGCGGATCACTTTGTAGGGGTCATAAAACCTAGGCTTCAACTTCTCTGCTCCACTTTTCTTGAGTGATGACAGTCTATATGGTTGTAGCCTCAACTAAACCATATCCCCAACTTCAAAACTATGCTCTATCCGATGCTAGTTAGCATACAATTTTTGCTAATTTTGGGCTTGCTGTATATTCTCCTTGAGCACCCTCAAAATATCCTGACTATCCTACAAGAATTTTTTTGCTTTGGGCACTCTACTATCACCCAAAACTAGATCCATGAAACTAGGTGCTTCATAACCATACAGTGCCATGAATGGAGTCACCTTAATGGACATATGATAAGTGGTGTTATAATAGTACTCCCCCATATGTAACCATTTCACCCAAGCCCTCTGTTGTGTAGTCACATAGTTCCTCAGATATCCTTCCACCCATTTATTCACAATCTTTGTCTGCCCATCTGTCTGTGGATGAAAACTAGTGCTAGGTGTAAGTTCAGTACCACACAATCTAAACAGCTCTTGCAAAAAAGTGCTTATGAATTTACTATCCCTATCACTAAAAATGAAATTAGGTAGCCCATGTAATCTAAATATCTCTCTAAAGAAAAGATCAGCCACCTGTGTTTCTGTATAAGTGGATGGAATAGCAAAGAAGTGAGCAAACTTCGTCAGTCGATCAACTATCACATAGATGCAATCTTTCCCTTGTACTCGTGGTAACTCGATGATGAAGTCCATGGAAATACTTTCCCATTTCCTATTTGGAATAGGAAAAGGTTGTAACAACCCTGCAGGATATGTGTGCTCTCCCTTATTCTACTGGCAAATTGTACACTCCCTGACATACTTCTGAACATCATCCTTGAGCCCTTTCCATGTGAACCATTCATGAATCTGCCTGTAGGTCTTAAAAACCCCTGGATGTCCAGTTTTAGGTGCATCATGAAATGCCTTCAGTATTACTTCTGTATACTGTGATGAAGGAATCAAATATATCTTTCCCTGAAACTTTATCAACCCATCCAACACCACATAGTGATCATCATGTATGGTGCCTCCAATTACTCTAGAAGCCCAAGTGTCCCTTGCATATTCTTCTGTGATCTTATTTCTTAGAACTCTTGTAATCTCAGCTAGAGCACAAATATGAGGCCTCCTGGATAAGGCATCTGCAACCACATTCTTCTTACCTTTGACAAACTCAATGTCAAAGTCATAAGCCTGCAACTTTGTGATCCACTTCTGTTGTCTATCATTCAAATCACATTGATTCATGAAGTATTTGATGTGTTGTGATCAGTTTTGATAACAAACTTTCCCCCAACTAGGCAGGACCTAAACTTAGCCAATGCATGCATTATAGCCAACATCTCTCGATCATATATGGAATAGCTTCTCTCCACTCCACAGACTTCCTGCTCTGAAAAATAATGGGATGCTTCTCCTGCATCAAGACTACTCTGATCCCATCTCCTGATGCATCACAATGAAGCTCAAATGGCTTTGTGAAATTTGGTAGAGCTAGTACTAGACATGATGACATCACCTTCTTGAAATGATCAAAGCTTCTCTGAGCTACCTCTGTCCATGTGAAGGCCCCTTTCCTGGTAAGGTCTGTCAAGGGTGTAGTGAGCTGTAAAAATCTTTTAACAAATCTCCTATAAAATCCATAGAGACCAAGGAATCCCTTAAGCTATGTAAGATTTTTTGGAGTAGGCCAATCAAAAATAGCCCTAATCTTTTCAGGATCTACCTGAACTCCCTTTGCACTGATAATATGTCCAAGATATAGTAGCTCTGTCATCCCAAACTCGCACTTAGATTCCTTGGCATACAATGATTCTTTTTCCAAGGTAGACAACACCATCTCAAGATGTTGTAAATGCTCCTCCCAAGTCTTACTAAAAACTAAAATGTCATCAAAGAAAATCAAAACAAATCTCCTAAGCTGCTCCCTAAATACCTGATTCATGCAACTTTGGAATGTAGCAAGGGCATTGGTTAACCCAAATGGCATAACCAAAAACTCGAAGTGGCCATAGTGACACCGAAAAGCTATCTTCTCAATGTCCTCCTCCCTCATCCTGATCTGATGATACCCTGATCATAGATCAATCTTTGTAAAAAAGCATGCACCATGTAACTCATCAATTAGCTCATCTATTCGTGGGATGGGATATCTGTTCTTAATGGTCTTCATGTTTAATTCCCTATAATCAATGCACATGCGCATTGTCCCATCCTTCTTCTTTACCAACACTACTACTGAAGCAAAGGGACTCTTACTAGGCCTGATATGTCCTATTTCCAACAACTCCTTAATTGCCTTCTCTATCTCATCCTTGTGTTTCTTAGGATGATGATAGGGAGTAATCATGATTGGTTTGGCTCCCTCTTCAAGCTCAATAACATGTTCTATCCCTCTGTTAGGAGGAACCCCATGCAGAATCTTGCCAAATACCTTAGTGTGCCTATCAAGTATCTCCTGAATCTCTGGTGGATGACTCTTCACTTGTGGCTCTTGTGAAGTTGGCATAGTGAAGCATTCTGCTGCCCACTCTATGTTACTATGCCGAAAAAGTTTTTGCATTCTCCTCAAGGAAACTACTCTGCAACTCCCATCTGAAAGTCCTCTAAGTACCACAGTTCTTCCCTCATGCTGAAACTTCATCTCCAATTTTGCTAGGTTAAGTGTGAACTCTACTAGCGAGGCCATCCATACCATGCCAAGGATGATATCATAGTCTCCCATGTCTACCACATAGAACTCATCGTCCAACTCATAGCCATCTCCAAACTTGATGTGAAGATTAGATATCATCTGAGTGCATAATAGTTTTTCACCATTGGCTACCATAACTCTAAATCCGGCATGCTCCTCAGTCTGTAGACCTCTCTTGGTTACAAATTGTGCATCTATAAAATTATGTGTAGCCCCAGTGTCAATGAGTGAGATCACTTTTTTCCCTTGGATAGTACCTCTGACCTTAAATGTGATTGCCTTCTGAGCCCTCGTTAATCATGCTAATGACTTCTCATCCTCAGGAATGCTACTCTCCTCTGTAGTGCTATCATCATCTGAATTTGAGTGTTGATCCTCTCTCTCTAGCTGTGACTCTTCTGATGAGAAATACTCCATTTGATTTTCCTTAGCCTTGAGTGGACACTTATGAGATAAATCCCAAGGCTCTCTACAATGAAAACATAACTTTTTCTTTCTTAAATCATTCAAGGTGTCATTATCCAACTTATCTCTTTTGGGCTGAACATCCTTGTGAAAAGGTTTTTTATCCTTCTCCTTGTCCTTTTTCATATAAGAATCCTTTTGCTAAAATTTGCCCCTAAATGAAGAAGGTGCTAAGTCACGAGCCTTTTTAGTGGCCTCCTGCAACGTACCTAGGTCATGTCCCTTGACCCAACCTCGCAAGGGTTCTGAGAGTCCATCCATAAACAACACTACTAACCTCCTCTCTAAAATATCTATGACCAACATAGCTAACCTCTGAAACTCACTAATATATGTTTCAACTAATCCCCACTGCTTGAGTTGTGCCAGCTCCTTAAACTATAATTCAAGATCCCTAGTATCAAATCTCTCTATGAGCTTCTCAGTGAACTCCTCATAAGATGTGATCTAATTATGTCCCAAAGTTACCATGCCATGGTGCCACCACTCATGTTCTGGTCCATCCAAGTGAATAGCTGCATACTTTATAGCCTCCTCTTCAGGCATAGGATTCAGCTTCAAGTATGTATCCATCTTCTGCACCCAACCTCATGCAATCATCTTCCCTGAAGCATCATAATAAGCTAAAGAAAGTTTCCCCACTTTCTTTCTCAACTCAAAGTTTTGACTTCATCCTCTTGATCTGGGCATGTGTCTCATCCTCAAGTCCAAGTAATCTCTAAGAGAGATATCCATCTGAAACTCTGGCCCACTGACCTCCCAATCCCTCCTAAATTGATCTTGTAACTCTACAATCTGTGGTTCATTAATCAGTTGAACTGGTTCTCTGGGTGGAAAGGTTGGTAAAATAGGTCTCGAGCTAGTTGTTTGAGTTTGTCGTGCAACATGTCTAAAGTTATCAGCCTCATTTCCATTGTTGTCATGTCTATTATTAACATTAATGTTGTGTTAGCCTCCATTATCATTACCCCTATTATTGGTATTTCCATTGTTGGCATCACCTGGATTAATATTGATGCCCATCTATCTAGCCATTAGCTACAACATCATATCCATTCGCCTATTTTGCTCTTGTTGCATCATATTCTACTCATGTTGCATTCGTTGCCGCTCCTCTAATGTACCCAATAACCTATATATTACATTTTCTTGGTTGAAACTGGTATTTCTATCATCTTGGTCACCCATGCTGCTATCTTGTTCAAAGAATGTCTCCTATGTGTCTATATGACTAGATTGTATGTCCCCCTGCACAAACAAACTATCTCGTTCATTAAGTGAGTCCGAACTCTTACTTTTTCTTGCTCTAGTATTGCAAAAATTATAAAGCCCTTGTTGTATGCTCAAACATAAATGTTGAAGATCTCCACAGGATGGCAGGACTTATAGCTCTGATACCACTGTAATGGACACCCAGGAATGCCCAAAAGCTGACCCAACTACTGAAATTATATTAATTCTAAAAATGTTGCAATCAACTACAAAGAGATGTATTCCAAAGGCCAAACCCTAAGGGAATGATGTCTAAAATGTTACAACAGAGAATGAACGTCCCCCATTGCCAAAAAAGAGTGTGATTCACACATCCAAGCTCTTATCAAATGCAATTTATAATCATCCGATGCTCAGCAATGAGACTTTCAGCCCTATTCATCATTTTCTTCATCCTTTTGGAAGGAACTAAAACATTAATTAATTGCAAGAGCTAGAAGCTTCTTCCTTCCAATAATTAATGCATACCTTAGAAATTCCTCCCTGCCAATAATTAATTAAATCACAAGAGGCTTTTGTTCTTCCAATAATTAATACAAACCCTAGAAGCTATTAATACAAAGTCACCTTTTAATTTTAATTGAATGACTTTAATTTTCTTATCCTCCACTTAGACTTTGGAGAACGTGAAGGCTAAAACATGGGAACATTACAGCCACAAAAAGTGGTACTGTTTATTCCAAAAATATATAACACAGTACAAAGTGTGGCCCCCCTAAAATTTTAACTTTTTTTTTAAAATTCTTTAATCGCTCTAGTCAAAAGTTACTTAACACTATATAGTTTATCCTAGATTTTTTGGGTAATTTTATAATGTGTATTTTTTTTTATGAATTTTTTAACTAGACACATCCCAAAAACATGAAATATATGTGTGCTCCCCCTAGAAATAATTGAAAACTAATCTAAAATCAAAACTTTTTTTTTTCAAAGTGTGCAAAATGGAGTCTAGTTTCTAAAAAATTAAGTTATTACAAAATTTGATGAATGAGCTAAAATCTATAGCCCAATTAGTATGTGGTGGTTTTTGACAAAAAATGAACATACATTCAAAAGAAATTATCGATGAAAGGCTTGAAATAGTTCAAATTAAAAATAAATTATATGGTTAGATAGCTAACACAGAGACCTATAATGCTATGTAACCTGATCTTATTGATACCCAACCATGAGAAATCTTGAATGGGAGCACAGAAGAAAAAATAATCATTTTTTGTATGTTTTCTGGAAAACACGTCTCAGGCCTGTTCATCAAATCCAAACCTTTGGGTTGGATCTCCAAGGAAAAACCAAGCCTTAGGCTTGGGTTTAATTAAGGTTTAAATAGAACGTGCACCCTATAGCGCGCACGCGCTATTTAAACCTCAGTTCTAAATAGCCTGTGAGCACTATAGTGCTCATGCACTATTAAGATCTAAGTTGCAAAAGAGAACTACATGGGGGGGAGATAGGGGAATAGCTATGTGTGTGCATGTAAGAGATAGAGAGAAAGTAGGGGATAGGAGAGGGGAGAGAGTACAGGATGGGAGAGAGAAAGTGAGAAAGAGTAGGGGTGGCAAAGAGAGGAAGTGGGAGAGAGAGTAGGGGTGGAAAAGAGAGAGTGCAGGATGGGGGAAAGAGATTTAAAGTAGGGGATGGGAGAGAGAGGAAGTGTGAGAGAGAGTATAAGTTGGGAGAGAGAGATTAAGAGTAGGGGATGGGGGAGAGAGAGAGTAGGCGATGGGAGATGGAGTGGGAGAGGAAGAACTTGAGAGAGAGGAGGATGGGAGTGCATGTGTGTGAAAGAGAGAGAGTATGGAATGGGAGAGGGGGAAGACAAAGTAGCTCAAGAGAGAGTAGGGGATTGAAGAGAGAGTAGGCGATGGGAGAGGGAGTGGGAGAGGGGGAGAGAGGGGGGAATAGAAATGTGTGTAAGAGAGAGAGAGAGAGAGAGTAGGGGATAGGAGAGAGTGTGAAAATTTAAGAGAGACTAGAGGGTACCACACAGAGAGAGAGAGAGTGGAGAGGGAGAGAGTGAGTGAGAGAGAGAGAGAGAGAGTAGGCAGTGGGAGAGGGAGAGAAAGTGAGAGAAAAAGTAGGGGATGGAAGAGGAGAGAGGGGGGATGGGTGTGTGTGTGTGTGTGAAAGAGAGAGAGTCAAGAATGAGAGAGGGGAGAGAGAGATAGAAAGAGTAGGCAATGGTAGAGGGATTGGAGAGAGAGGGAGAGAGTGAGAGAGAGAGAGATAGTAGGGAGTGGGAGAGGGAGTGGGAGGGAGAGAGAGGTGGAATGGAAGCATTTAAGAGAGATAGAGTAGGGGATGGGAGAGAGTAGGTAGTGGAACAAGGACTGCGAGAGAGAGAGGGGGGGAATGGGAATGTGTATTTATTTATAAGAGAGATAGAGTAAAGGATGGGAAAGAGTGTGAGAGTTTGAGAGAAAGTAGTAGGGGATGGGAGAGAGAGTGAGAGTAAGGGATGGGAGAGAGAGAGAGAGAGAGAGAGAGAGAGTAGAGAGGAAGAAAGAGAACTTGAGAGAGATAGATAGTAGGTGGTAGGAGAGGGAGTGGGAGAGGGAGAGGGAGAGGGAGAGAAATAGAGGGGATGGGAGTGTGTGTGACAGATGTAGAGAGAAGGGGATGGGAGAGAAGAGGAAGAAGAGTGGGGGGATAAGAGTGTGTGTATCTATGAAAGTGAGAGAGTAGGGGATGGGAGAGAGTGTGAAAGTGTGAAAGTAGGGGGTGGCAGAGAGAGAGTACAATGATGGGGGAGAGAAAGTAGGTGGTGGGAGAGGAAAAGAGAGAGGGGGGATGAGAGTGTGTGTGTAAGAGAGATAGAGAAGGGGATGGGAGAGAGTGTGAGAGTGTGAGAGTAGGGGGTGGCAGAGAGAGAGTACAATGATGGGGGAGAGAAAGTAGGTGGTGGGAGAGGGAAAGAGAGAGGGGGGATGGGGGTGTATGTGTAAGAGAGATAGAGTAGGGGATGGGAGACAGTGAGAGTGTGAGAGAGTAGGGGATGGGAGAGGAGAGAGAGAGTAGGGGATGGGGGAGAGTGTGAGAGAGTAGGGGATGGGATACAAGAGAGAGAGCAGGGTATGGGGGAGAGAAAGTAGGCAGTGGGAGAGAGAGTGGGAGAGGCAGAGAGAGCTTGTACAAGATGCGAGAGAGAGAGAGAGAGAGAGTAGAGAGGGAGAGAGAGAACTTGAGAGTGAGATATAGTAGGTAGTATTAGTGTGAGTGTGAGAGAGAGTAGGGGGTGGTAGAGAGAGTACGACGATGGGGGAGAGAAAGTAAGCGGTGGGAGAGGGAGAGAGAGGGGGAATGGGAATTTTTGTAAGAGAGACAAAGTAGGGGATGGGAGAGAAGAGAGAGAGTAGGGGATGGGGGAGAGAAATTAGGTGGTAGGAGAGGGAGAGGGAGAGAGATAGGGGGGATAAGAGTGTGTGTGAGAGATCTAAAGAGTCGGGGATAGGAGAGGAGAGGGGGTGAGAGAGGTAGAGAGAGTAGGTGGTGGGAGAGGGAGAGTGAGAGAGAGTAAAGGATGGGAGAGAGTAGGAAGAGAGAGAGGGAGGGGATGGGAGAGAGAGTAAGGAGGATAGAGCGTAGGAAGGATGGGGAGTGATGTGTTTTGAGATAGTGCGTATGTACTATAGTGCATATGCGCTTTATAGTGTGTACATGCTATAGTGTGTACACACTATCTCAAATCACCAAAAAATGGTCAAAACCCAACCTTGGGGCCCATTTCATACATTTTTAACTTTTGGTCTATTATGCTCTCTGTTATTCTGATAGAGAACACGGATTTCAACATAGCAAACACTATTTCAACACTTTTGGAAGCTAGCAAACACCAAATTCAATCATTGGATACATGATTTGAAGAATTTTTGAATATTCCTTTAATAGAAAAGGTTAGTGCAATCCATTTTAAATATTGTTTGTTGATATATAGATACAAATTTGATTATAATTTGATATGTTATGTAATATATAGTGAATTCATTGAAAATTGTATGTTTGAATGAAATGTTATTTTGAAATGGTTAGAAATTTGACAAGTTGTTTGATATATATTGTGTGTTCGTTCAAATAATTATAATTTTTATATGTAATTGAATAATTTTTAATTTACACATTTTAAGTAATTCAGATGTTTGAATAATTTGACATGTAGAAATCATCATCATGCCAAGGAAGAAACCAAAGATTCAAACAAATGCAGATAGGGAGAGAGATTTGACAATTAAAAGAGATAAAATGAAATTACTATGTGAACAAAGAAAATTTCAAAGCAATGATGAAGAATCAACTTTCGAAGAGGATCAAGAACCACCAGTACAAAGAAACAAGGAGGAAGAATTAGAAAGACAAAGAGAACGAATGAGATTGTTACGCTCAAGAAGACAATTGAATTGTGAAGCTACACCATCTTCCAATGTTGGAGTCATATCGTTTGCTACACCATCCATCAATGTTGGAGTCATATCGTTCACTACACCATCTTTGAATGTTGGAGTCATATCATCCGCTACACCATCTTTCAATGCTGAAGTCATATCATCCTCTCATGTTGAAGAGACACTGATTTATAGATTTGACGATATACACACTCCATCATGTCATGTTGAAAGCACAACATCAACACATCAAGTAGGTGATATTCCATCTTTTACATCTTATTGCCAAGGCACATCATCTTCGGTTCAAGGTACGCAATACGTTCAACCTTATATTGATGTTCAAAATGTTGAGAGAATTGAAGAGATTAGAACACCTTCTAGAATTCGTTTTAGAAAACCAAAATATTCGATTGATATTGATACTAACATTTTGAAATCAATGCCTAACAAGATTAGCAAGCGTACTTGTCAAAGAAAAGTTAATCATATGTGGAGATTATTTTTTGAAGAATTAAATATTACAGGTCAATGCCAATTATTTGTTGAAATGATGAGGAATTTGAAATTTAGGCCTATCATGAAGATTCTTGGGCTAAGAACGATGGATGATTCAAATGAAAGAAATATTGTAAAAAATCTAATGAGTGCTTATGAAAAAGTGGGTTCTAAATCACGCACCAAAGATAGTAATATCACAAGACGAGTACTCACATCGACAATAGTAAGTAGCCAAATGAAGAAATCTTGACTCATGAGAAAGACAAGCAAAACATTAAAAATTGGTAGAGGTACCTTAAGGAGAGCTATGCTAAGGCATGAGAGATTGGAAGATCCAACAAAAAATGAGTTATGGACATTTAGCGGTAGACTACCATGAAAGGATAAAGAAATTAGTGAAGCCTTGAAATTATTGATCAAAGATTTTTGGAAAAATAACACACATGTTTCTCCTAATCAAAGAGATGTTGTAAGAAGGAGGATTGGTAGCGAAAATCGCGAGCCACATGCGAAACATTTTTTGGACTCAGCTCAAACACAATTTTTTTCCAAATTTATTGGTATGTATCCTCAAATTCGAATAAGTCAAAGATTTTTTGAGATGGGTAAACTTTTTTATGTGAAAATAAATCACACACGCACAACTTGTTGTTGTAGGATACATATTGAATTTTCTAACCATTTTGATGTTTTTAGGCACATATGCGTAGTTTTGCATTCTCAATTTGTTTTGCAGGATTGTGACATAAAAGAGCCACCAAGATCTTCAAGGGAATTCATATCCAACATTTTATGTGAAATAGGGGACGGCCAGAAATTTTACAAGACATCATGCTTGGATGGTACATGCTTATTTTGTGGTTCTTTGCAACTTTTATCAACTTGTCAACATATGGATAGTACACATGCAATTGGAAATGAAATAGTAGATTATGGAAAATTCAAGACAGTGACATATGCTCTAAAAGATGGAAAACATGGTAAAAGATGTGATCTAGTTATTGAAAAGGTTCCAGTGTATGAGTTCATGAAGATTTTTCATGAAAAGATTATTTACGAGTATGCAAGGCATACCCATAGAGCTCGATGGTTGGATTTGCAATTCAAGTTTTGCAAGGATACATTTCCATTGGATACCATTGTTTCGGTTGTAGATTTTGCAGAGAACTACACACTACAAACACAAAATGAGGTGCAAGCAAAGTATTATACATCTCACCAAGTTTTCATATTTATTCACATAACATTCATGCATTCAGCTACAAGTACAGAGGATGACAGGAAGATTTTGAGGGAGTACCATTTTTACATCAGCAATGATCGATCACATTCTATGGAGTTTGTACATGGTTGTTTTCAACTATTTTATGGAGATTTGGCTAACAGGGTCATATTATATCGTCAAAACATTATTTGGTTAGACAATTGTGCATCTCAATTCAAGAATACACGGATGTTCTATTGGTTGAGTAGGATGCACAGGTTGTGTAGAATTCAATATATGTGGAATTTCACAGAGGCTGGTCATGGTAAGGGAGAGCACAATGATGTAGGCGCATGCATTAAAAGAGCCTTGGCTCATGAAGAACTAAAGTACAAAGATGGAGCAATATTGATAGATGCAAAATCCATCATCCAATGGTGTAATGCTACAATGGGTCTAGGTAAGGAAGGTGAGTCTACAATTCATAGATTTTTTTGGTTGATAGATAATACTAACATTGTACCATATCAGGATTGTTGCACACTAATAGGATCTAGTGAGTTACACTCTTTTAGAAGCTTTGATGCAGGTTCATGGAGTATCCACACCCAAAAACTGGCATGCTATTGTCCATCATGTGCAGAGGAAAATTGGGATGACTATGAGTCAACTGAATGGGTGGACAAATGGGATATACGAGTTTTGGACCCAATTGACACCTATCGTCCCCCACAAGCACTAGAAATGGTAGAGATGGATTCATCTATCTACTTTGACCGCTTGTCAGATCTAGTATATGTATATATATATATCTTTGTAATTTCAATATGTAACTTTATAACTTTTACCCAAGTATTTTTTGAATTAACGACCGCATTTTGTACATTTGTCACTGCAAGCCATGTTTTTGCTATTATTGCATCTGAAGACAATGAAGAAGGGATAGATTATTATTTGTGTTGTTGTGTTGAAGCCAAACAAAAATTGGATCACTCGGTTATAGATGGTGAAGGTTTAGAGTACCATGTCGATGCAGTGGTTGTAACAGGCGCATGGCTTAGACGATATCCTATGAAGAATCCTAACTTGTGGTTATTCAAGGATTGGCAAATAGAGAGAAAGATTCTTCATTATTCAAACCTTTTTTTCGCATCAAATGTCCACTTGATAAAATATGGTGGAAAACCACATAATAATATTCTTTGGAAAGTTTGTGAGTCAGACCATGAGGCAATACTTTAGACATTAAAATGTCGAGCAGATCCAGTTGACTCATTAGATTGAATTGGGAGAGAGAGAAAAAGTGATCAATTGGATCCAAATACAATGTTACAATCTCTTCCCCAAGACTATCACATGACTAAGGTGGACCGTATTGTTATGATGTGTAAGTGATGAGATTTAGTTTTGATTTGTTTAGAATCTAGATACATTATTTGAATTTATATTAGATTCTTTAATAGGACCCCATTTTTTAATCTTATCTTAGATTTTTTATTGTGCTAATTATTCATTTGTAGGTCACCAAAGAAGAGGGCTAATAAAGTTGACGCACAAGTGATAAAGGGTGAGATGCCAAAATCATCTACAAAATGGTATTATCAATTCACATCCTCAATAATTATTAGTGTTCTTTGTTCAAGTACCATTGTATGCTAATCATCTTATGCCTGGAATTGTAGAGGTTAAATTATGTCAATACTAAGGTTTGTAGCCTCAATACTAAGGTTTTTAGCATCAATTGGTCACGTTAAGTATAGTAGTTTTATCATGAATCCTTCTGAACCAATATGACTAAGATTCTCGGAAGAAGACTAAACCATATCATTTGTCTACTCCCTCTTTATATAAGAGTTTTTCAAACAATGAGAATGAAACATTGATTATTACTCCCCCCTCAATGTAAAATTCTCATTGATTGCATTTTGTAAAGTTTTAAGTCACTATCAACCTCTATATCATTGTATTCTTCTTATCATCAAATTACACAACAATGAGAATATGAATGATGACTTCTTCACATGAATGTAACAATTATAAATGCTACACCCTAATAAATGTTTGGGCTTGGTCTTTACCATTCGAGCTTATAATACAATACATTGGCTTCATTTGTATTTGGAAGTATTTATTATGTTTGTTCCAAAAGTCATTCTTCATTTGCCAATATGAAAATGTGACTATCATGAAAGGCATAGTCTTATAATTTGTAATTTGTATAATGGTATAAAAGCTTGGTTGTGGGTTTGAATCCATACAACCTATGATGAGTGAATAGTGTCATGCAAAACACCCTTCATTTCTTTTTCTATTTCAAACACATTCAACCATAATTACCACCATTACCACTACCAAGGGATGAAGTCTTGTAGGCTTATAGGTAAAATTCTAATTGGTAGTGATCTCCTTAACAAGGTCATCACCAACATTGGTGATCTTGCTACGAGGCGGACTAGTATCAGTGTCCAATGCAATAGTCTCCTTCTAGTTGAGAAGCATATTTGACCCATTCTCCTAATTGCTTCCCTCCCAAAATTTTCCATTTCCCTCATGACCCTCCTTCTCATGCATTTATTCTATTTATTCTTCTACCTCCTCCTCCGCTTGGCCATTTTGCAACACCATCTGGATGGAACTCTAGCCTTCCTCAAAACCATTATACATGACCTCTCCTTCTTCAAGATATTCTATAAAAAGTTCCTCAACCCTTGAACCTTTCAAAACCCCAATCTCAATGGAAGGCTTCTAGACCAAAGGAACTAGTAGATCCGGTTCTTTAAGAGAAAGAGACAACAAATCCAATTTCCTAGTGACTAGATGGAAAATTGGGGAAATAATTTCAATTAGTTGTAAATCGAAAGGAATTATAAGTAAACTATATCAATATAATAAGTAACTTAGTAATTATATCAATATAATTTAATTAATAAGAAAATGAATTTATTACTCTAACATATAGTACATTATTTTGCACACAAAGGTGTTGAATTTGATGCTTAACAGATTTACATACATGTGTAATAAATAATAAGTGTTATAGCTTTGGGATCAACACTATAAAATGAAGGATGTCATACTACATTCATAGAGGTACCAAAATATTTTATTTGATATGGAGACAAAAGAAAATATTTTATCCATAGCTTACAAAGTTTAGCACCTTTATGTTGGTTGAATTCTTTGTTGAAATTTGTGACTATGGCTACATGAATGGTTTGAACGTATGATTTTATTAATAGCCCCATGATATATTTTTAAATATTCCACATGTTTGGTTTTATATTCAATCAATCAACATATTTTCCTTTTAATTCTTCCACATTTGGCATATCCATCTAACAATGAACTTATGATACTCCCATCAAGAAGTGCATGATTGAATGGTTTTATGGTGGATGTCCCTCTCTTTTTTAAATTCCAATTTTATTCATCTACATGAGTAAGGGAGATCAATTCCATTTCTTTCAATTTTATTTAAAGGTCATTAAAGTTTTTTCAAACAATGTGATTAAATAAATATTATTCAGCATTTACCTCTATCATCAAGGTTGATTCATTCCTCCAAAATTGAAAGCCAAACTTAACATAGAAAAGTAAAGCAAGCCTCAACTATATTCTCATTAAACACTGTGAATTCAAATATCTTTGACGGGGCATATCTCAGAGCTCATGTGAGATATGGATGAGGTTCTAGTTCCTATAGGATTGTGTCGCAAAGACCTACAATAACCTTGCTCACTTTTTGGAGATCGCATTCCATTTTCATTCTACAATGCCATCTCAGGTGATGCTAAAACTTGCATTATTGGCCAGTATAAAGTTGCCAACTACCAAATCTCTCTCATCTTTCATCGTGGGATCAAACTGTTTGCTCCATTAGCTCTGAGTGGCCAGGTAAACCCTATCCCCAACCTTGTCTTGTCCCCTTCAGTGCTCAAACGTTCTCAGGCACGCTGAACTAGAATGTCCCTAAGGGTCACTAAATACCACAGGGCTGCAATCTTTGATGGGGCATATCTCAGAGCTCATGCGATATATGGATGAGATTCTAATTCTTACAAGACCATGTTGTAGAGACCTACAATAACCTCTCTTCCTTTTTGGAGATCACATTCTATTTTCATTATACAACGCCATCTCAAGTGATGCTGAAACTTGCAGTGTGTGATGGAAGGATCTTAATTATATTGTTGGAAAGCGTATCTAGCATATCATTTTTGGAAAGACAAATCATGGAACTTGGTAAATGTTTCATAAGTTAATGAAATGTGTTACTACTAGATTATGTAAACTTAGGATTATATGATCTCCAAGAGTTTGGTTATGTTCTTTAGCACACCTTGGACGCAAGGTAGTGTGTAGCTTCTACTCCCTCTTTGTGATTAATGTTAGTCACTTTGTATATGTAAATTGGTTTTCAATTGGGTATGTTATTTTCAACCTTAATAGTGATGAAGGATTAGTTTGAATCAGCTTGTAACTATCTAGCCACCATATTTTCTGTGATTCCATCAAATGTGGGTTTTGTTCATATTTATTTATTTATTTTTATTTGTTGTGCTCTTGACCTTTGAGGCTTTGAATTTAAACTTGTGCACTTTGGTTTTTGAAATTTTATGTTCTTGAGGTGGCTAGGAGGTATTTTCTATGTTGCTAGTTATGTATTGTGATGTTCTCTATCAGGTTCAATGTGGAACATTGATAGAATGTATAAGAGAGTAGATTGCGAAGAACATACCATTCTCCTTTTTGTAATACACTATTTATTATGTTTTAATTAGACTCACTTCTAAATCCTATCTTCCACTTGGACCCATTCCTCTTTGGAAATCCCTAAGATTGCCAATTCTTATTAATTCGAGTAGAGACAAGATGAACCAGATTAATACAGTGACCTATAGATCGAAGGAGGATGGTTAAGAAATGATCTACCAGAGATCAACCAAGGATAAGGATAGCATAGTAAGAAAATGATTATTTATGTAGTGGATATAAGTATTTTATATAACAAACCATTTATATGCATAGTAAAAGAATTGAATATAGATTTGAGACATATTGATCACCTACAGTCTGATCATCTTCACAAGTATGCAACTTTTGTTTCACTGTTTCATGCGGGTTTATTGAACTTTCTTGATGAGGTCATTTACAGATGGGATGTTCAAAGGTTGAGTTCCTATGGGCTGTCAATACTTCGACTATGGTGACATATGATGAGGTTGTCACATTAATTGGTCACATTCCTAATATTGACACACAACTGAATTGGGACCAACTATTCCTCACAGGTTTACACCAACAAACATATTTTAATGGAGATGCTCTATACATGTGATGCTCATAGTCATCTATCTTTTAAGAAAATCATCGCTACTTACATGTGATGCTCTATACGGCCTATTGTGTGGTGATCATTCCAAATATAAATTATTCACCATTTCATATGAAACTAAACTATCATTTCTTCCCATAGTATTGGTTTTTCTTCCCCTTCCTCTATTTTCATTTCCTCTACCAATTTCTTGTCTCTCTTTCTTCCTATTGGCCATATCTTATGCACTTATAGCCAATTGGAAACTATCTCTAAGCATCTTAGGAAAAATCAAGGTAATCCCATTTTGCATGTTTTATATGAGCCCATTAAGATACCTTGCAACATTTTCATCTTTATGCTCTAATCCACCTCTTATTCTCAACTTGTGAAATTCCTCTATGTAGGTCATCAAACCCATATCCTTTTCTTTCAAGTTATTCCTTATCCTCTATTTTTGGATTGTATTATTTGATGGAAGAGGCACATCCTTCACCATTTGGTCATGTTTGTTCCACCCTTACAAAACCTCTTTTCCATTACACTACTCCACCATGTCAATATTTTCCCTCTTAGCTATGTTTTGCATAGCTTTACCTTATTTTACTTCACTTATATCTCCATAATTATAATAGTTCTCTTGGGAATCTATCAACCGCAAAACTATCACTATTATTGGGGTTACATGGATTAGTAACTATCACTATTCCCTTAAATAATAATGAACACTGTTGTATACACATAGCCAAAACTAAACAAAATTGTTGTTTCAAATGTTGTTATAGGGACACTAGCTAAATAGCCTAATATTTGCACAAAAAAAAGTGGGTAAAGTAAGACAAACCTTTAATTGATGAGAAAAATAAGAAATCTAAGGAGGAGATGGCTTTAGTGCAACCAATTATATCACCATGTACAAGATCAATCACGTTACAAGACAAGAAAAAGATGAAAAATAGTAGAAGAGATAAGGTAATATTAGATGAAGCTATCATACTTTCAATCTATGATCATACAAAATTGAATTCTGATGCTATGATAAATTATGGAGAATTGTGAAGGGGAAAGATGCAAAAGAGAAAGATAGGAAGTGAAGTACAAACAAGTATTATAAGATGTGAAGGACATCTTATTACAAATTATTCTAGATGCACCAGCCAATGACAAACCTCCAATGATTGATCAATTAAGTTTACTTATAAAATAGTTAAATGCACCTGATGTTGATGTTAATGAAAATTTGATACAATTAGAAGAGAAAAGAATAGAGAAGAAGATTATGGAGAAACTAAATGAGTCCATTACTGCTCAACAAGTTGAACTTGGTGGTATTACAACCGAGCTAGAAAATATTCTTAAGGAGATAATCCACCTACTCCAATAGTTATGTGATGTACTACATTTGACACAATATATTTTAAAGAAAGTTGAAAAATATTGATGAGGATTTAAAGAATAGTGTTTTTAAGTTAATTGATATACCTTAGTTAATCTAGGTTGATTTAAGTAAAGACATGGACAAGATGAGAAGACAAAGTCTTGAATTTCAAGCACTCTTGATACTTTACTTGGAACTCATACAAAAGAATGTTAATAAGGTTAGATAACTTATTCTTACTCCTAAAATGTCTATTATTTAATATGTGATTGAACTTTGAATGGAGATACATCCACAACACTTGGCATTGGATGGCCACTTGGTAAATATTAAGTCTATCTCTCTAATATTTGTAGACCACTATTTTGTTGGATAGAGTAATTTCAAACTACTGATTTCTTTAATGGAGTTCCTGATAAATCTCAAGGTTCTCATTTAGGTGACCAATTGCTAGGAGGTCCATGAATATTGCCTAATAAAGTCTATTTCCAATCAATATTGTATCAAAAATTCAAACTAATTAGGTATTGAATTAAACTTGATAAAAAAATAATAGAGAAGGAAAACTTTAAACATGAACAAGATCATAAATCATATGACGATGACATATTGCAAATGCTTAACTTATGCTTAAACAATGATAAAGTTTATTGTTAATCAATATTCTATCAAATTTTTGAATAGATTAGGTATTGAATTTAATTTCATACATGCACATATCTAATTTAATGTCATACACAAACATATCTAATTTAATGTCATACATGAACAAACATATCATATCATATGCCGTATATGAACAAACATACCATATATTAACCAATAATGTCATAAGTCGAATAATTTCATACATCGAATAAATGTCACACATCAAATATAGAATGTCATATACATCAAATGTGTATCGAATATGTCCACTGATGCCTATATATATACATGTCTAGATCAACTACATCTTTTCCTTCCCACGAGGGGAAGGAAACAAGTCTCTCGACGTCCTTTTTCGGCGTGTGGAGGGAGATAGTGGAGATGATAGGGCCCTCCTGACATGCTCACTCGACCTATTGTTGAGGCTCTTCTCCAGCTCCAACTGATACAAAGAAAGTAGATATGAAAAAATATTTATTATATGTTGAACTCAAATATATGTACACACAAAATCAATTATTTTCTTACCACCAAAAAATAGTCCCTCTGTAAGTTCACCTCAAATGCTCATGGATGGTCAGGCGTGATGAGACCCTACAACAATTCAATAAATATAATCACTTATAAATACACATATCACCAACAAAAATATTGTACCCAAGTAAATATCACCAAAGTCATCTTATACCCACCAATTCCAACCCAAGTTTTGATTGTGGGTCCAAGATATTTAGAGCATGTGAAATTTGATCTAACAACTTATTTTTGGGTTTAGAGAGAAAATACATGTCATAAATGGTAAGATAAGGTCTAATAAATGAAAGGAATTATTTGATTGAAGTTGAAATAGAGAAGCACACTTATAGATAAGGGTAACCTTGAGTTTTTAAAGAAAATGAATCAATATAGGACTTAAATAATAATTTGAAGGTCTAATGAGTGTTTAAAGGAGAGTGTGAAATCAATGTAGGAACCCATAATGTATATTAAAATGGGGCTAAAAATAATACCAAATAAGTGTTCTTACTTTTTCAAATGATACATGTAGTCCCCACTTTATTGGAAGCATGTTTCCACCTCATGCACACAATAAAGTAGAAGAAAAAAAAGAGAAAGAGGTAAAGATTTTGGGAAAACTACAAGGAGATTAAATATCACCAAGCTGAAGGACAAAAGCTCCCAAACCAAGAATATTAACTATTACATTCATTTGCAAGGATACATAAAAGAACAACAAAATCCTAAAGCTTACTAAGATTCCAAGTCAACTAGTTGAAGAGACCTCACTCAAGAAAATGTCTCAATCTCAAGCATTGTGTTGTAAAAGCTATAGCAAAAGCTCAAGTGGTCAATGAGAAAAGAAAGAGCAAAAATAAAAGATAAGAAAATACTCAATGATTTATCCCACTTGCATAGCTATAAGAGTATGAAAAGAAGAGAGAAGGGCCATGAATCCAAAAGTCTAGTAAGTTATATTATCCAAGTTTATTTTGTATGAAAGGAGGAGGAGGACAAGAATGAAAGAATGTAAAATTTTGTTATGCTAGTTCCATTCATCCCAAAGAAATAGTGAAGGAGAGTTTATGGTGTTGATTCCAAAAACTATAGTTTCTTTGAATCATAAGGATATGCCTAGTTCTATTATCAAGTTCAACATTTGACTTTGGCCTATGAATAATATTAATTTAAAACACAAATTCTCATGCACTTATGACTCTACTAGACCAAGGTGAGTATATCTAATCACCAATTATATCTTTAAACTTGACTATTATTTATAGAAAACATATAACTTCCATCTTGTAGGTCCTACTCCTAGTTGCAATCAAATTGGAATACAATTAATCTTCTATTCCTATCGTTACTTTTAATTTTATTATCTCCTACTCTTAGTCCTCATACCTTTATTTGATTTTCCTACTTCTTCTCTACTTCTAACTTCAATATGTGCTCATAGTTCTTCTTTATCTAATTCTTTCACTGCCACTTCTACCTTCACTCCTAGTTTTTGAATTAAAAGTAGCCAAAACTAGGGGGCTGACCCTTTAACAACAAACTAACCTATTATTAGCAGATAACCATTAAACAAAACTACCCCTTACCACTTAGTAAAATAAAAACAAGGTTTCGATCCATAATTAAAAGAGTATCAGTAGGCCTAACATACATATTGCTTGTGTAAAAACCATAAAAGCTATAGTAATATATAAACAAAGGTTAACATTAGAAATTTTGAGATTAACTATTATAAACAACAACTAAAATGAAGAAAATGCTTTCATACCTCCGTCAGTGGCTGTGAGCTAGCCACAGCTGTGACCACTCCACTATCAACAGACTGTCGCAGATGAGGAGGTGTGTCTGACATCATGAGCTGCATGTCATACAATACACGTTACATCTAACATGAAACATAAAATAAATATAATCAAATGAATTAAATTAACATGAAATAATTGTACCTGTGTGAAGCTCATATGATGTCTATGCTCTGAGTTTGTGGTAAAGGTTGAGGGTTCTATGGAGAACTGATGCACATGCATAATTTTTTTTTTATCAATCCTTAATATGATTACATAATAAATATATGTATTAATAAAAATTATTAAATCAATACGTACCTCAGGACTCATGGAAGGGACAAAAAATGGGTCTGGAGGATCGCTACTAGGCCCAGCAACACTCTGACCCTGAATTTTGAAGAATGTCAATAGATGCTAATTAATTAATTATTCACTATACATATGAAATGTGATAAAATTAGTAAATTATAATTGTAATTTACCTATGTGTCAATGCCAAATGTGTCATTCAGGAACTGATCGGTGACAAGCCCATCATCTGCACCATCTCTAGCATGAGTGCCAAATGTGCATAGGGATTTGCATGAAGTGCACATGTGACCACAACGCACAAAAGGATCCCCCTCAACTAATGGGCTCGTGGAATGGATGAGGGCCTACGTCAAAGTATTAATGGTCTCTAGAGTGTTGGCCTCTAAATTTTCCTCCACAACTGAACGAATAGTCACATGCTCGTGTTATGGCTTGACCACAAGTGCCCTAACTACATTAGGGTCACAACGTGCTCCCGGCCTCTCAAATGATGAGCCCCCACCTCTACCCTAGGAGTCTAATATATTAAAATAATTGGGGATCTCCCCAAGGACAAACTCACAATATAATTTCTTCAAAAAATACATGGGGACCTCATGATTGTTGTAAGGAGGGGCATCAAAAACCATCCACCATCTATCCCAAAAATTATTTCTAATAGCATCGTGTATGCACCAATGGATGGGGAATCATTTAGTACCCTCTCTAACAGTATTTTTCTCATCGGGTTTTCTAAATAATGCACATATACTACCTTTTGGTATTTCCTTTTTTTTTTACATCTTCATATGACAATTTATTTGCATAAAATCTTTTTTGTTCATCCCTCTTAACCTGCCAAATATATAACTGACCAGTAACTGAGGCTATCTGGGTGTTAATGGATTCGAGGGATGATGCCAATTGAGCCCTCATTGGATTGGTTTTTTTGGATTCTTTCAACTGAGCAATGAGTCTTTCTAATTCAATTTTTTCTCTCACTATTTCATTTATTATATTTTCTTGTGTGCCTGGTGGAGGTCTTGCAATTGGTTTGGGTTGTCGAATTTGTTGTTCTTCTTGAGGAGGGTTTTGGTTTTGAGGTTCTTGAGGGTTTTGATGTTCTTGTGGATTTTCTGGTTGATTATGAACATTTCCTGATAAAAAATCAATTGAAATCCAAATAAATAAACAAATCTAAATGAAATTTGTAAAAACCCTACAAAAGAATATAAAAAACTTACAAAATGTTAGTACCCAAGGTGGTCTTAGTTTTAAAACTTTCAGTTCCAGAGGTTGAACCTCTTTGAACAACTTCAAACTGAAGTTCGAAGTAGTTCAAAGTAGTTTGATGGTTCAAAGCAGTTCAATGGTTTAGCTAGCTCATCCTGCAGGTTCAATGCAAGCTAAGTTTAGATTCTAGGTTCAAAATGTAGAAGTGTTAATCTAGAAAGGTTCAAAGCTCAGCCTCAGTCAAAGAATAAAATGTCATCATAATGGATCTTTAGAGTTATTTTCAGTTGTTAAGAGTTGGTTCAATTTGTTTGAAGTCAAAGGTTCAGAATTCATTATGGGCATTTGGTGTTACTATTATCAGATTATAAATGTGGTGGTATTTAATTAAAGAAGAACCATTCATCATAAAGAAGAGGATCAAAGGCAATTGGGTTTTATTTCGGGATTCAATTCAAATCATGAAGGGTCAATGAATTTTGAGCACCTAATAATAAATATATAGAGCTCAGGTTAAATTCCTACAACATCACTCACCTATGGAAGAACATGTTCAGTGGGGCACTATGATTATATCTAAAGTAGTTTGGATCTCTTCATGAAGAAGTTCATTGAAGGTAGTTGTTTAACATGGAACAAATCAACATTCATTCCTTCTAGCTTAGAAGCTCAATATTGATACCATAGAACCTTTCAAGAATTGTCTATCCTCCAAAAGCATATAAGGAGGTCATTCAAGCTCTATATAAGTAGGTTGAGGATGTTGAATCTGAGAAGATAAATTCCAAAGATATTTCCCTTTGGAAACATTACCTAAAACTTCCTCCAGGAGAGGCAATGTGGTTTTGTGAACTCAGAGATCAAAGTGACAAAAATGTGTTACTAACAAGTGCAAATATTCTTAACAACAACTTGACCTCTAAGAAGCCACAAAAACTCTATCTTGATCCAGTTACACAGTTTGGTGTACGAAGCACTCAACATGCGGCACTGCTACATATTTCTCATTCAAAAATAAATCATGTTGTTGGAAGATTCAATTGTATCATCGCTATGAATACGAAAGTGGTTTGATCATAGAGGGTTTCTGAGCTTCCACAGTTACTATAACTCCACATAATTCAAGGATTGGATCTAATAAACGCGTATCCAAAATAAAATGTGATGATGAAAGATAATGTTTCATGAAATTCAAATTTAGCAAGACTAGGGAAGCTCGTAAATGACATAGTATCCAATATACATGATGCTTCAGTATTGACAGGATTCGCAACAATAGTGAGCAAAGTATCTATAGGTCTAATCAGGCCAATGGAAACCATGAACCCGTGGACTTTGGAGGTGACTATGAGGAAAAGAAACAATACATGGCATCCTGCAAAAAGATGTAATAACCAGCAAGCACGTAGGGATAATGTGGGTGTCTTGGTGAAACATGACATTATTGTCATGAGCGAAGACAGAAGTCATCAAGGGTTTATTGAAATTAACATCTTTCAAATTCAAACTTTCATTATTGTAGATGAGTAAGAGCATGGGAAGGAAAATCACGCAGTTACAACAGTAAGACATTGGCCACAGCATCTTGTCATCGGTGGTGATGATTGTCGATAGCAAGAATATGCCCGCAGCCCCTCTCAGCATCACCATTACATTATAAATATGATCAGAAATGTCTATGTATATGAATTGTCTCTGCCCAAGCCGATCCAAAAGATTGGGAATTTGGCACATATCAAGGGGCTAATAGTCTTGATGAATTACATGCTTTAATGAAGAAAATATGGTTCGAAAGTTGAAAGAAGATGCCCGCAAGTATATTTGAAAAAGTTTAATCAAATGACATTCCTATAAAACACGAGTGTCATGGTATCAAGAAATGATACAAAGAAAGATGTCGATAAAAGGCATATGTATCTATAAACCCATGTGAAAAGTCATAAAAGACCGAGCTCATTTTTGGGTGAATGTCGGGTTTCATGCAAGAAAATACAATGTATTTATAAAAAGTTATACACCCAAGCAAAAAATTCAGGCCACTTGTCATCACATTTTAAGGGAGGCTTGTGCTTACATATCATAAGTAATGTCTATGATATTTTGATAAAAAGGATGAAAGAGGACCTCTGCCCAGAAATAATGGGTGTTTTTAATTAAATCATGTAAACCCAATAGGTGATAAGAAATGCATATCATGGAATCCAAAAGGGAGGAATATAATTCGATGACATCAGAGGAGTTTTCTCCCAAGAATCAGTTATTCAAAAAAGAATGAGAACCGACATCAGAAAGGATAAAAGGGGACAGCAAATGAGTGCAAAGGGGTTCCATTCTTCCTGCTTCCGACTGTAGACTTTGTGCTCCAGAAGGGAAGGAGATTCTGCAAATCATTCCATTTTTCTTGAGAGGCTGTGAGAGGCAAAGCATGGGTTATTTCTCTTTTCCAGAACTGTGTGTCTGATTTAGAGGTAGGATTAATGGTTGATGTAACATTGTGAAAGAAGTTTCTGTCTTTCTTAGAAAAATGGTTTGGTTGTAATGTGCACAAGATACTTTGTGATCTTTTGCAGTCAAGGAAGGGAGACTGAGGGTTAAGTATATCATAACTTTGATTATGGTGTATTTTCCCTCCACTGATTATGAACCTTGTGTCATGTTTAGTTTTCTCTTAATTACATTTCAATATCATTTTTTTCTTGTTACATTATCAATTCAAATATCTTTAAAAGCTTTTATTTTCAATTCTCTCAAGAGAATGGAAGACATTTTCTCATGTTTACTATGTAATGCAGTGTTCAGTAAATGAACTTTGTGTCATCTGCTGCTCCTTGCTTTTCTTTTCTTTAGGCTTTTAGGTTTTGTATCTACTCTGGGTTTACAGGTAGATGTTTGTTATCCTTTTATGCTTTCTAGTAAAAGCATTTACATTTAATTCATTATATATTTTATACGGGGAGCTGTACCCGATAAAAATTCAGAGGAAGGTTATCAATCCCATGATAACCTATCCAACTGTTGGTGTTAGTTTGTCCTCTCACTTGGGCATTCAAGGTCGGATTTGCACGCATTTCCTCAAAGGACAATCTATTCACTTACAGATTTTTGGTGACTCTGCTAGGGAAAGAATTGCAGTTGCAGTGTTTTCTTTTCTCAGAAATCTGAAGGTACCTCCCCAAGGATGGAGGTTGGTAGCTCTATTGAGGAAGAATGCTGAAAAGTCTTCCTTAAAAATCAAGAAATCCTAAAGGAATGGGTTCTAGCAAGAGATGAAGATAACTCAAAAATCTTTATCTTCATCCCACCATTCCAAAATGATCCTATCAGAGAGGTTACTGAAGAACTTGCAAAACAAGTGGGCTAGTTAAAATCTTTCTATGGTGTTATTCTCATCAAGAAGAAACCCCATATGCAAGAATCAGCAAGTGAAAATGAGAAAAGTAGTGACAAAGAGCTTGTAGATTCAAATGAGAAGGTGTTACTACAATATTTCTTTAGCTCGGAGGTAGAAATTCACAAATCGATAGTACCACAGCAACAAGAAAGATTAGTTATAAAAAAAGATGACCTCGCTGTAAAAAATTCAGATTGTGGTAATGAGGTTGAGCATCATGAAGATTTGATAAATGAAGAAGAATTGGAGGTTGGCAACAAGGAAGCCTCGGTGATTTCATCTCATTTTATATCATGCAATTATTCATTCTTTAGCAAAGAAGAAATCCAACCAGAGTTACTCTAGCATCATGCTGATCTAGTTTTACAAGAAGAGAATACCCGTGACAAAACCAGAGTAAAGGTAAGCCACAATGGTGAAATTTTGTCTCAAGATCTTTCTTCATCTCATGCTGAAATTGGTACAGTACAGGGTCATGGTGATTGTCCTTTTCCTAAAGATTTCTTTTGAGATACTTTCTCTGGGTGCCTTGTCTGAAAATGAATCTTTAAATACCACAAAAGATTGTGAGAGTATTAATCCTTTGAAGGAGGATGTAGAGAAAGAGTCTTTACTTGAATCTTTTCATCCTGAATATGTTACAACGGGGAACCTTGTAGATGATGCTACTTTTAATGGAGATGTATTCAAATCTTTTTCTCCACATCATAAGAGTTTCAGTTTTAACTATGTTGATAATCTCCCTATTTCAGAAGTTCCTATTGACGAGAAAGTTGACAACTTGCCTTTGGATTTTCAATCTTTCACTTTTGATGTTGATCATTTTTCTTTGGAAAACCCTCTTGATGAAAAGATTCAGGATAGTATGCAGCCTGAGACTGAACTTCTTATTTCTATGAAGAAAGAAGATGATTCCTTATGCTTGCAAACTAATAATCAACACGTGCAAAGATTGTCTGAATTTGATGATGAAATCTACAACTATGACAAGGTGAAAGTGCATGAAGAAGAGTTCCTTTTTCATTCTGAAAATGCTGAAATTAGCACTCAGCCTGTAAACTGTCTAGCTAAAGCATGGAAAGAAATATCATTTGATCAACAAGAAAGGGTCGTTGCTGAATTTTTGCTAATTCTTCAGCCTGAAGATGTCTCTCAAACCAATCCTCTTGATGGTGATTCAATTCTTCATGAAGATGAGACAAAGATGTCTCTAGACAAAGATGTCCCTGCTGAAATTCTTGTTGAAAAAGAAGAATATGAAGCTGACTTCCGACCTAACAGTAATTCAGCTGATATGTTGGGGAAAGAAATTTTTAATGAAGAAGAAGAAATCATAGGTACATCTTTGTCATCACTTGGGCTGGATCATTTCTTTGACGTTTTTGTAGACACATATTCAAATCAGTTTCAGAATGAGGTCTTTGTTGAAAATTTTTCTTCTCGTCCACCTATGCATAATCTTGCTGATTTGGATTGTGAAAGTAATGCTAAGATGTGTGATGACACTTTGAGAAGAGAAGGGAATGGAATTTATGATATATTTGATGACAGTCTGATTCTTGAAAAAGCTGAAGAGAACATATACTTGGGAATTAATTCTATGATGGATGAGGTGTTCCTTTACCTACAAGTTGATCATGATATTAACAACCATATGCAAGAGCTCAGAATGAAATCTGGCCTGTCGTATGTTGAAGATCAATCCTTGGATGAAAAAGAATGCTATGATGAGTGGTGGCTATTTGAGAAGGAATGGTTGGTCAACATCTTGATATGTACTTTCATCTTGCAGTTTAGCATTGAATAAGTCACCTATAGGTACTAGTTTAGAGCTGCTCAAATGAGACACAACTTGCTACTCTAGAAAGGATGTTACTTCTCCCAATCAGTAAATGGTTTCACGTGATTGCTTTTCTTTCTTCCAGTTCTCGTGATAGGTTCTTTCCTACCTTTGTTTATATTTCATAAATAAGTTTTTGTTGTGCATAGTGTAGCTTGAATAATGCACAAGCCTCGTGCTTGTTGTTAGTTTAGTTGTTGTTTGTTAGAGTTTTGGTTTGCTGGTTTTTCCCTGCTCCCCTTCACCCTCTCTACAAGCAGCTCCCGGTCTTCTTCTCTTGCTAACTCTATTTGCCCAATGGATAAGGCACTATTCTTTTCCTAGGGATTGCTAGAGTTCTCTGATTTTGCATCAAAATCAGTCCCACAGTTAGAGCCCTTGTTAGTACCCAAGGTGGTCTTAGTTTTAAAACTTTCAGTTTCAGAGGTTGAACCTCTTTGAACCACTTCGAACTGAAGTTCAAAGTAGTTCAAAGTAGTTTGATGGTTCAAACTAGTTCAATGGTTCAACTAGCTCATCTTGCAGGTTCAATGCAAGTTAAGTTCAGATTCTAGGTTCAAAATGCAGAAGTGTTAATCCAAAAAGGTTCAAAGCTCAACCTCAATCAAAGAATAAAATCTCATCATAATGGATCTTTAGAGTTCTTTTTAGTTGTTTAGAGTTGGTTCAATTTGTTTGAAGTCACAGGTTTAGAATTCAGTTCGGACGTTTGGTGTTACTATTATCATATTATAAATGTGGTAGTATTTAATTAAAGAAGAACCATTCATCAAAAAGAAGAGGATCAAAGGCAATTGGGTTTTATTTTGGGATTCAATTCAAATCATGAAGGGTCAATGAATTTTGAGCACCTAATAATAAAAATATAGAGCTCAGGTTAAATTCCTACAAGATCACTCACCTATGGAAGAACATGTTCAGTGGGGCACTGTGATTATAGCCAAAGTAGTTTGGATCTCTTCATGAAGAATTTCATTGAAGGCAGTGGTTTAACATGGAACAAATCAACATTCATTCCTTCCAGCTCAGAAGCTCAATATTGATACCAGAGAACCTTTCAAGAATTGTCTATCCTCTGAAAGCATATAAGGAGGTCATTCGAGCTCTATATAAGTAGGTCAAGGATGTTGAATCTGAGAAGACAAATTCCAAAGAGATTTCCCTTTGGAAACATTACCTAAAACTTCCTCCAGGAGAGGCAATGTGGTTTTGTGAACTCAGAGATCAAAGTGACAAAAATGTGTTACTAACAAGTGCAAATATTCCTAAAAACAACTTGACCTCTAAGAAGCCACAAAAAATCTATCTTGATCCAGTTACATAGTTTGGTGTATGAAGCACTCAACATGCGGCACTGCTACATATTTCTCATTCAAAAATAAATCATGTTGTTGGAAGATTCAATTGTATCATCACTATGAATATGAAAGTGGTTTGATCATAGAGGGTTTTCGAGCTTCCACAGTTGCTATAACTCCACATAATTCAAGGATTGGATCTAATACATGCGTATCCAAAATAAAATGTGATGGTGAAAGATAATGTTTCATGAAATTCACATTTAGAAAGACTGGGGAATCTCATAAATGACATAGTATCCAATATACATGATGCTTTAGCATTGATAAGATTCGTAGCAATAGTGAGCAAAGTATCTACGGGTCTAATCGGGCCAATGGAAACCATGAACCCATGGACTTCAGAGGTGATTGTGAGGAAAAGAAATGATACATGGCATCCTACACAAAGATGTAATAACCAGCAAGCACATAGAGATAATGCGGATGTCTTGGTGAAACATGACATTATTGTCATGAGCGAAGACAGAAGTCATCAGGGGTTTATTGAAATTAACATCTTTCAAATTCAAACTTTCATTATTGTAGATGAGTAAGAGCATGCGAAGGAAAATCACGCAATTACAACAGTAAGACATTGCCCACGGCATCCTATCATTAGTGGTGATGATTGTCGATAACAAGAATATGCCCGCAGCCCCTCTCAGCATCACCATTACATTGTAAATATGATCAGAAATGTCTGTGTATATGAATTGTCTTTGCCCAAGCCAATCCAAAAGATTGGGAATTTGGCACATATCAAGGGGCTAGTAGTCTTGATGAATTACATGCTTTAATAAAGAAAACAGTTATGGTTCAAAAGTTGAAAGAAGATGCCCGCAAGTATATTTGAAAAATTTTAATCAAATGACATTCCTATAAAACATGAGTGTCATGGTATCAAGAAATGATACAAAGAAAGATGTCAATAAAGGCATATGTATCTATAAGCCCATGTGAAAAGTCATAAAAGACCGAGCTCATTTTTGGGTGAATGTCGGGTTTCACGCAAGAAAATATAATGTATTTATAAAAAGTTATACACCCAAGCAGAAAAGTCAGGCCACTTGTCATCACATTTTAAGGGAGGCTTGTGCTTACATATCATAAGTAATGTTTACGATATTTTGATAAAAAGGATGAAAGAGGACCTCTGCCCAAAAATAATGGGTGTTTTTAATTAAATCATGTAAACCTGATAGGTGATAAGAAATTCATATCATGGAATCCAAAAGGGAGGAAGATAATTCGAGGGCATCAGAGGATTTTTCTCCCAAGAATCAGTTATTCAAAATAGAATGAGAACCGACATCAGAAAGGATAAAAGGGGACAGAAAATGAGTGCAAAGGGGTTCCATTCTTCTTGCTTCTAACTGTGGACTCTGTGCTCCAGAAGGGAAGGAGATTCTACAAATCATTCCATTTTTCTTGAGAGTCTGTGAGAGGTAGAGCATGGGTTATTTCTCTTTTCCAGAACTGTGTGTCTAATTTAGAGATAGGATTTTAATGGTTGATGTAACATTGTGAAAGAAGTTTCTATCTTTCTTAGAATAGTGGTTTTGTTGTAATGTGCACAAGATACTTTGTGATCTTTTGCAGTCAGGGGAGGGAGACTGAGGGTTAAGTATATTAGAACTTTGATTATGGTGTATTTTCCCTCCACTGATTATGAACCTTGTGTCATGTTTAGTTTTCTCTGAATTACATTTCAATATAATTGTTTTCTTATTACATTATCAGTTCAAATATCTTTAAAAGATTTTATTTTCAATTCTCTCAAGAGAATGGAAGACATTTTCTCATGTTTACTATGTAATGCAGCGTTCAATAAATGAACTTTGTGTCATCTGCTGCTCCTTGCTTTTCTTTTCTTTAGGCTTTTAGGTTTCGCATCTACTCTATGTTTATAGGTAGATGTCTGTTGTCCTTTTATGCTTTCTAGTAAAAGCATTTACATTTAATTCATTGTATATTTTATACGGGGAGCTGTACTCGATAAAAATTTAGAGGAAGGTTATCAATCCCATGATAACCTATCCAACTATTGGTGTTAGTTTGTCCTCTCACTTGGGCATTCAGGGTCAGATTTGCACATATTTCCTCGAAGGACAATCTATTCAGTAACACAAAACAATATGAAAAATATATCAAACAATGCAAAGTTAGGTTTATATCACTTACGGTGTCGTCGTGGGTGCACTTGTGGTCTTGGATTTTGTCGATGAGGAGGTATTTTGGTAAATGGTGGTGAAAATGTTAAGTCTTCAACTCGTGTATGCGTTGTTCGCTGTAGGAGTAGAAGAAAATACTAATGAAAATGATGGGCTGCGGGTCTGCAGCCCATCATATATAATTTTTATTTTTTAAATAGCATGTTCGCGCTATTTAAAATAGGGAAAAAAAGTTGCTTGTCACCTTTTTGGCACCACAGCTCGGTGCATATGCCCCAACACACTTTTCATCCTCCTACACAAGGTTCACATAACTCCAAATTTGATTTTAAACTCCATCTTCAACCTTGAAACTAACTCTTGGCTTCAAATCTAATCTCAACACACTTAACAAAACTTAGGATCCAAATCATCCAAAACATACCTTCTTGTTGTCCTTTGTATAGACCCAAACACAATCATTCATAACTTTTGAAAAATACTTCATTTCCTCAATCCAACCATCGAGTAATTAGATCACTTGACCTTCCATAATATATCCAAAAATTGGGCCAATCCAATGGTGGACATTTGAGATATGGCCCCCACAAAAGCACTAAAAATTCTATGACAAAACAATCTTCCTTTGACAATCTCATTAAAAACATGTTACCAATAGAGTGTAACAATGGAAAATGATACAAATTGCAGAAAGAAACTTTGTTTTATTACTTCTTATTAATCATACACCATACATCTTGTTTTTATTTGAACAATATATCTTAAAGATACTCTCTAAGAGTTATAAACTGCCCAACTTTCTCCACTAACTGACTTCTAGTCCCTTTGAATCAATTGATGACAACTTATTGTCAATTTTTAATTGTAATTTAAATTTTCATTACATTGCTTGATCATTATTGATCTAATCAACATCTAAAGGCCCTAATAAGACATTTTCCACCCTATATAGTACTACAAACCCTATAATCCCTTGCATTCCCATGATTAGCCTTCTGGGCCATATTTTGCATATAATGCAACTTTTATGTAAACTAACTTCATTAATGCATTCTATCATTTCACACCTTATATAGGTGTTTCCAACCTTTTATGGTCATTCTCAAACCCCTAACTAACTCTTTGCACTCATTTTTAATTTGCAAGAAAAAGTTGCAAAATTTGCAAAAGTTGTAAAATTGCAATTTTGCAACTTTTGTAATTTTGCAACTTTTGCAATTTTCAGCAATTTTTGCTATAACTTTAAATTCTCAATTAGAGGAGTTCGCCAAACTTGGTAAGGGATTATCAGTAGCCCTCACAAGCTCAAAGTTATGACCCTCAGAAGATTGACCTCGATATGCACTTAGAACACCTTGGAGACTCTTCAATATGGGGTGGTTACAGATGATGGAGGCTCTATGCTGCTAGAACAAGAGTGTCACTAGGGTTCACCTTCCCATTCAAATCTAATGGCACTGATTATTCAATGCCAAGATCAGCAGTTTCAAATTTATGATGTGGTGCACCTATGAACTAAGGCACACTATGAGTTTTGGCATCGAGCGAGATTGTTGTGCCAAATCCAAATGGAATGTGATCTCTCAAAAATGAGATAGGTTGTTTTAGGCCTCAACATGACCATCCTATATCATTTGATATTTCATCAATAGCCCTCATGAGCTTCGAGTTATGATCCTCAGAAGATCAACCTCGACACGCACTTAGAGCACCTTGGAGACTCCTTGGTATGGGGTGGCCACAGACGATGGAGGCTCTCTATGGCCTGAATAAGGGTGTCACTAGGGTTCACGCACCCATCTAGAGCTAATGGCACTAACGATTTGATGCCAAGATCAGCGATTTCAAAGTTACATTATGGTGCACCTATGAACAGAGGCACACTACAAGTTTTAGCATGGAGCAAGATCATTGTGCCAAATCAAAATGGAATTTGATCTCTCAAAAATGAGATAGGTTATTTTAGGCCTCGGCATGACCATCTTGTAGCATTCAATATTTCATCGATATCCCTAATGAGCTCAAAGTTACAACACTTGGAAGATCAACCTCAACATGCACTTAGAGCACCTTGGAGACTCCTTGATGCAGAGTGGCCATGGATGATTGAGGCTCTCCATGGATAGAACAAGGGTGTCACTAGTGTTCACCCACCCATTAAGAGCTAATGGCACTAGCGATTCGATGCCAAGATTAGATGTTTCAAAGTTACGTTGTGGTGCACCTATGAACTGAGGTACACTATGAGTTTTGACATCGAATGAGATCATTGTGTCAAATCCAAATGGAATGTGATCTCTCAAAAATGAGATAGGTTATTTTAGGCCTCGTCATGACTTTCCTATAGCATTCAATGTTTCATCGATAACCCTCACGAGCTTTGAGTTATACAGCTCAAAAGATTGACCTCGATACACACTTAGAGCACCTTGGAGACTCTTTGGTATGGGGTGGTCGTGGATGATGGAGGCTCTTTTTGGTCAGAACAAGGGTTTCACTAGGGTTCACCTACTCATATGGAGCTAATGGCTCTGAAAATTTGATGCCAAGATCAGTGGTTTCAAAGTTATGCTATGGTGCACCTATGAACTGAGGCACACTGCAAGTTTTGGCATCGAGTGAGATTGTTGTGTCGAATCCAAATAGACTGTGATATCTCAAAAATGAGATAGCTTATTTTATGTCTCAGCATGACCATTCTGTAGCATTCAATGTTTCATCAACAACCCTCATGAGCTGTAAGTTATGACCCTCAAAAGATCGACCTCGATATGCACTTAGAGCACCTTGGAGACTCCTCATTACAGGGTGGTCATAAACCATGGAGGCTCTTCATGGCTAGAACAAGGGTGTCACTAGGGTTCACTCACCCATTTGAAGCTAATGGTGTTGATGATTCAATGCCAAGATTAATGATTTCAAAGTTATGATGTGGTGCACCTATGAACTAAGGCACACTACAAGTTTTGGCATCGAACAAGATCATTGTGCTAAATCCAAATGGAATGTGATCTCTATAAAATGAGATAGTTTATTTTAGGCCTTGACATGACCATCCTATAGCATTTGATGTTTCATTGATAGCCCCTATGAGCTCTGAGTTACGACCCTCAGAAGATCGACCTTGACACACACTTAAAGCACCTTCGAGATTCCTCGGTACGAGGTGGCCACAGATGATGGAGGTTAAACAAAGGTGTCACTAGGGTTCACTCGCCCATCCAGAGCTAATGGTGTTGGGGATTTGATGCCAAGATCAGTAGTTTCAAAGTTACATTGTGGTGCACATATGAACTGAGGCACACTACAAGTTTTGACATCGAACAAGATCGTTGTGCCAAATCCAAACGGAATGTGATCTCTCAAAAATGAGATAGGTTATTTTAGACCTTGGCATGACCGTCCTATAGAATTTGATGTTTAATCAATAGCCCCCATGAGCTTTGAGTTATGACCCTCGAAAGATCGATCTTGATATGCACTTAGAACACCTTAGAGACTCCTTAGTACAAGGTGGCTGCAGACGATGGAGGCTCACTATGGTTGAAACAAGGGTGTCACTAGGGTTAGTATTAAAAGAAAAAATATCATTTTTTACCTCTCTTAATTTTTTGGCATTGAGCGCAGTGCAAGTTTGGTGTTAATATGTATTAAAATCATCATTTTTTAGGTCCTTCCACATAAATTGCATTAAGTAAAATCATCTCTGTTTCTTACATTAAATCAGCAAGTTTGCATTTATAATATATCAAGTGTTTCATCATTATTACATCAATACACAACTACCAAAAATTGTAGTGTCAATAAAAGTATTGTCAAAAATTGTAGTATCAAAAATAAATAGATTTTTCTTCATTGTTCTCCTTATTTAGATTTTTATCTTCATGCATGGATACTCTTCATGATGTACCTACATTCCAATATATATAAAAATATTAGTAACTCATTGTATTAAATAAGATAATCATTGGTTCACTGAATCATTATAAACAAAATAACATAAGAAATAAATATACCTGTTGGTCTGACTTTTTGTGTAGTAGAAGTTTTCTGTTAAATCATAGAAAAGTCAAATGTTCTATTCCTAAGTGAAGCATAGGGTTTTGGATAATCCATCCATAAGAAATAATCATCATGTAAACCCTATTTCATCTCTATTCATAAATTGTCGGGCGCAAAATTTTGAATTTTCAAAAGAGACGAATATGCTGTCATATTCTTTTTCCTTTCCTCTCGGGTTACTTTTCTTCCTATTTGTCCCAACCGTCAGATCCGACTAGATCTACCATTTTTGTTACCTCGCTATGACAGGTTGCATGCTTATTAAGTATGGCAAGGTAACGAGTGTTTATTTTTTTAAGAGGCGGGACCGTAAAGTGAAGATACGGCGATCGAAGATTTGCTTATTAAATGATTTATTGTGCAGGTACACTTTGCAAGTTACCATCCAAAAAGGATAGGGACCCACTAGAATATCTAACATCAGAGCTGGAATGATGGTTTTTTTGGACGTTCTGCCACCTCGCTATCGGAAAAATCAGGCACTTCGTCGTTAGCGAAGTAGCGAGGCCACGTGAAAATCTGAAGATGATGACATTGCATCTTACTTGTATCATAATTACACCAGGTGGCATGACCAGTCATAAATACCGTTGTCAGAATTAGTTTTAATTGACAAAAGTGATTACTGGGTAACCCTTGCATTTTCTGGCATGAAATCCTTTTAAGTGTCGGAGCTCGCTACCTCACTATCAGAAAATTCAGGTGCTTCACCGTTAGCGAGTTAGCGAGGCCCTGTGAAATGGTAAAAGATTGGCAAGATCTTTGGTGACGTGGAATGATAAATGACTATGGTAAATTTTGACATGTGCCAACTATGGAGAGATCCGATTCTCATTAATGCCTATCTGATTGAATGTACAAAAAATCCTGAACGTCAGCTTGAAGTGGATCAACGGAGCTCGCTACCTCGCTATGACAAGTTGCATGCTTGTTAAGCCATGTGACATAGCAAATATAAATCAGGACATCCTGTGTTTTTTCCTCACCTTTGATTTGGTAAGTGATCAATGGATGTCGTCTCCTCGCTATGAAGAGTTGCAAGGGAGATAATTATAGTGACATAGCGAGTTGGGCCCGCCGCCTTCCCTCTTAAGAAGCCCTGTAGCATATCTTTCGATCATTTCCAGATCAGATCAACGATTGTCGCCGCTTCGCTATGGCAATGTGCTCGTTCTTTATGCATAACGAAGTAGCGATGTGCTGACATGTGTTCTCAGTCGTCAGTGGGTCCAAATATAAGCGCCATCAAAGAAAGAATTATGTACGTGGCAAGTTCTCATTGGGTAAAATAATTGACATGGCAAATACAACTCCTAGTTGTTCTCTCTGCACCACATGATCATAGGATCTTTGAAGATCGACGACACAGTTTTAAATGAAAAATGTAGTGCCACTCTCTGTATTAATTAGACAAGAAAGCTTTGTTCATAAGGAAAAATAGAGTATAATACAGAGAGATTTCATCAGTTTCATCTCACGCAAGCAAAGATTTGGAGCCATTCTTGTGCAGAAGCCATTACTGAAAGAAAAGCATGCCAAGGTCTGATAAAAATTGTCAAGTTGTCTGTTCGCTGAAAATTTGCAAGAATACAGAGGAAAATAGAGACAAAATTCAAGTTATACTACCATAATCTTCGTAAGTTTTTAGGTTCTAAAAAGATAGCCCAAGATGCCTCCGAAGAAGGGATTTTCAGGTGCAATAAACTACTTGGATAGAAATGTCCATGATGATTTGCTTGAGTTGCTTCCTGAGTCTACTGTAGAAATAGTGCAAGTTAAGAGGTTAACCTCACTGAACCCTAGGCTAAGGATAGCTGATGGATTGTATGATAAGGGTAATTGGGTTCAGGATGCTCAAACTTCTCAAACTAGTTTGAGTTTATTTTTAAAATGGTTTGCAGAAAGGAAGTTATATGCCCCTCATGCCAATATATGGAATTTTGATCTTGGAAAGCTTGTTGTCCCTAGTGTGTTTATGGATTTTGACCTGCTTGAAGCTATAGCGAAAAATTATGACCAAGCCACTAAGGTAGTGAGAAGAATGGATGGTGAGGCTTTAGTTACCATCAGTCCCAAGGAGATTAAGAAGGTTTTCAGTCTGGGACCTCTCACTATGTATCATGTGCCCATTAATTTGATAGAGTTAGAAAAAGAATATATGTCCAAAAGGGATGTAATTAGACAAGGTGCACTGAAAGCCCACATAGGCCGGATTGGAGGCCTCCCAACCATAACATTGTCTTCTAAAGAACCATTCAAGAAATCATGCTTTAATGCCAGGGCAGTAGAGATATATAGGACCCTGTGCAAAGTCTTCGGAGAGGGCGAAGAAGATTTTATTCCGGTGAGCTTCATGTATATGATCACCCAAATCTCCTCTTTTGGTGTGGAAATAATTTTTGATTTTGCATCTTACTTGGCTAATGAGATTCACCAAGGATTGGTGGGGATTGCAAAGGGCAAGGTGGAAAAGGTTTGGGGTCAATACTCCCTATTGATGCATATGTTTCTTTTTAAAGGGGCCACTTATTTTGGTAAAGAAATGGTTTTAAATAAGGAACAAGAGGGGGAGGCACTGCCAGTCCAATTATGGAGTGCAGACATGACTTGGGAAGCATAAAATGCTAGCTTTGTTAGATTTGATAGGCACTTTGCCTCCAAACTAAGATGCCTCATATTGAGTGATAATCCCAGAATTCCTAAGGCGCTAATGCATCTTGTTAGGCCTATGGACAAACCCCATAGTCTAAAAGTTTCACATAATTGGGGAGATATTATCCCATATTCAGTCTCAACTATCATTAGGGTCTATGGATTCAAAGGAACACCCCATGTACTACCCTATCAGGTACCTTTGAAGGTAGGGATAGCTGAATTTTTGTGGCAGTTGGGAGGAGTGGAGGAGGCCTTTTTGCACAAAAGGGGAACAGGATCAATTTTTCCTACTTGCACTATAGCCCACCAATTTGTGATAACTAAAGAAGGGTGGATTTTTCTCCACAAAATTTTGGATCAATATAAGATGGCAGTGTCTCATGCTCGTTTTTGTGATACAGAAGGTTTCTTTAACTCTGCTCTTAGACTTAGAATCAAGCTTCGTCCAGTTCAGCATGAATTCTATTTTCCTGAAGATATAATAAGAAACGAATATTCTCTCCATGAGCAAGAAATAAAGAAAGAAAAATGGAGAGTCTATTCAAAAAATTTTGGGTTTATTAATTGTTTTGACAAAGATTACAGTCCTCTTAGTAATGCTGCAACCAATGCAGATAAGATAAATAAGCTCATGAGTACTTTCTTTGAGATAATGGAAGTAATGAATGAGAAGAAACAGCATTTTATTGATTCTTTTCTAGATAAAGCCAGAGAGGTTATGAGAAAATTGGGTTTCACCCCCAACATTGGAATGGGTCCACTGGTGGTACGAAAGAAGACATGATATACTATTGTTCGGCAGCAGATGCCCATTGTACACAAAGAAAAATAGGTAGTTCAATCTACCAGTACTATCCTGGAAGAAAGACTTCCTGAACCTTCTCCCAAAAGAAGAAAAATAATAAGGGAAGAAGAATCCTCTGATGAAGGTTACTCACCTTCTCAAACTCCAATGAGAATTAAGGAAGAGCAGCTCACCAATGAGCAATTTGAACAAATGGGGTCACAAGGAGAAATTTTTGTTACACAAGCAGAAATTGATGAAGGGAACCCCCAGGAACCTCCTGTGCCAAGTTTTGAATTAACTATAGCAGATTCCATAGGAAGGGAATTGGACCCTGTTCTGAAACAAGCCAGTCGGCATTTTTTGTCTGATAATAGTTTTGTAAGATCTAGGGCTTTCCATCAGTTTGCATGGAGGGTAAACATGCACATTTTTGAGCAAAGGTGTAAGAATATGAAAATAGAACATCCAGAAATGGATGAGGCCTCCATTCAAAATCAAATAAAGGAACAAATGATGCAAAAGTTCCAGAATATAAGCCCTAATGAGGGTAGACAGATGGTAAAAAATGCAAATGTTTTATTATTGCCCAATTGGGATATTGCTGATGCATTAATTTTTAATTCTGTATCAAATAATTTAGGACTACAGGATCCAAATAAAGAGGAATTCTTGGGTATAGCATTCAGAAATGATCAAGCTGCCCTTGTTATGTGGTCCCTGAGAAGAGGATCCAGGACTACTTCATCACAGCCTGATGATTCAGGACTAACAGGGAGTATCATTGTAAGGAGAGTTGTTGATACTTCAAATGTACAGGCAGCCCACATGAATGTGGATTATTGTAAATTTGCCTTGGCCACTGCAGAAAGAGAAGAGAAGGAAATGATTGATATGCACAGTAAATATGAAATAGTGGTGGATGCTTATAATCAAGAGGTAAAAAGGAGAATTGAGCTGGAAAATAGGGTATCTCAATTGGAGAAGATACTTGGAAAAAGGAAAGTGGGAGAATCTAGTACACTGAGAATTGCATATCCTCCACAGTCATCTGTTGGATTAACCCCTATCATTGAAATACCAGACACCCCTGAAAGACCCCAATTCTATACTACAGAGGAATTTGAAGCAGAAAAAACCAAATTACATGAGTGGTAGATAGAATTTAGAAATCAGCAGGAAGAAAAATGGAAGCAAGGTGTGACATATTTGAGGGATAAAATACAATGGTTGACTTTTTATGATCAGTTGACAAGGATTGTAACCCTCATGGATGAGTTGAATAAAGAAAAGGATGGACTAGATTCTTTTGCATAGAAATGGAGATAGAGAAATAATGATGTTACAATTATATATATATCTGCAGTCCAAATGCCTTATCATCAAGTTGAAAAGATTTTTGATTTATTGAATAAGTTAGAAAATTTTGAAAATGAAAGAGATTCTTTACAAAGAAGATTAATACTCTGTTTTTCAAAATATCTTGCTGAAAAATTCACCCTATTTCCTTGTGCTTTAGAATCTGTTGATACAGTAAAGGAAAAAGAAAAATGGAAAAAGGAAATGGATGAATTATTCGATAACAGAATAATAAACATCATCAGTGAGACTGGTCATTGGTTTTGGGTAAAGACAAACGAGGAGCTGGTAAAAGTACAATTGTATTATACTGCTATGATAAATAACTTGATGATTTAGAGGAAAATGCAAATTCTTTAATAAAGATACAAAGAGAAACTCTAAGTTTTGATTGGCCAGATGATGATACTTTTAATAAGTGGAAAAATCAGTTTAGTGAACAGATGTCAGGAGACAATGAGGAAGAAGATGCAAAAGTAATAGTTACCCTTGTAATCAGCAATGATGACATGGAAAATCCCCAGGTTAAAGTGAGTTTGCAGGTAACAGAAGATGATACATCACTTACAAACCTCATGGGTATGTACTCCGAAAGTGAAGAATGACTGCAAGGTCAGATCGTGCTCTTGTCTCAACAATTCAGAAGCATAACAGAAAGGGACCCGCCAAGAAATGTTGTTAATCTTTCTGTTATTTTGTTTTTGTCTTTCTTTTGAAAGGACACCTGTCACCTTTTTTAGCCTGAAGCTTGTTGCATCTCACACTATTTAAGTGAGATCCCAAGGCTAAAGAAGGGTCCGAATTCTATTTTTACTAAGTATTGTGCTTAGTCCTATTTTTGGTCCAAACATTTTGGAAAGCAAGTTTGTAGTATACTTTTCTGTCAAAATTTCTGAGAATATATGAATGTAGAAAGAATTGTGCTTCTTTTCTGAAGGTCTTTTTGGGTCTATTGTAAAGGATATACCATTTTCAAAGGAAATGAATACAAATTATGAAATATCCCCATATCAGTTCTTTCTGAATTTTGTCTCCTTTTAAATACTTAGCTACCTTGATGTTGTGTGAGTAAAAGCTTATGCAATTGATTGCAATCTAGTAGGGTTGTACATCCATTTGTTATTGTTGTTAATTCAATGGATTAAATAAGGGCTCTGATGAATGTGATGAGATTGCTTAGGTATTGAAAAGGATTTTTGAATGATAAATTCTAATAAGAATTGCTGATAAGAATTTGTTGCAAAGCAACAAATTAGATCTAAGAATTTACTATAGACTCTGAACCCCAATGGATTAGGCACTGATCGAAAGTATTTCAGCCAAAAGAGAAGTATATTATGACTAGTTTTTTCAAATACATCATAAAATCAAATTTTACTTTTATTTCTTGTAAGATATTCAAAGTTGGCCAGCACTTGCCTGCATGGAATGTTTTAGCTTCATTTAGCCATTGTTGTTGAAAACATCTGCAGATCTATAGAAGATTTCTTGGCCATATCTGTTCAATGGATGTGTTTACCAATTTGGTAAGAGTTATGTATATGTTTGAGGATTTAAAATGAGAATCAAAATGAAACTAAGAATAATTCTCATACAATTGTTCCATTTTTGAACCATCCTCAGGTACACCCGCCCTGGTTTTTACAGAGCCAAAAGAGTAGAAAACCATCTGAGATTTTGTTGAAGTTGGGTCCTAGTACTTTGAATAGGCAAGTGACAATGAGAATTGTCTATTCTTTAGGTTGTGTATGTACTGATATCTAGGTATTAAGCCTTTTGTCGCTTAGTATTTTTAGCACTGTTTTAACTTTTTCAAACACCAACAATACCTAGTCGAGTGTTCCAATAGGGTCCTCTCTTTGTTTTAGGGTCTCTAACAGGGCTTCATGATCAGCATTAGTAATAGTAAAAAAAAATTTACTTCTGGTCTTCCTTGATGCTTCAACAACTTTACATTTTTTGCTATAATAAGATGTGAATATATGAGAATTGTTTTGTGCTTCTGATAGTCTTCGAATGCAAGAATTCCATTCCTTCTAAGCATGTATGTCCATAGCCATGTTCTAGTGACAACCATTGAACTAGTAGGATATGTGAATTCATCATCATTTGTGATTGGTTGTGCAAGCTTTTTTTTACCTCTTACACAACATGCTAACCAATAATCTAATTTCTCATCATTCCCCTGTGGTGTCCTAGTGAAGAAAATCTGATAGATGGTTATGCTCAAGTGAACTTTCCATGTAATCATTTCTAATAGAGGGTATGATAGACAATGGAATAAGATAATGTGGAGCCCATTTTTCCACCCACTCACTTGACTCACAATGATCCCAATCACACTAAAAAAAACTAGGACAAAAGCAAGCTAGTTGTCATGTCCAAATGGTCCATGTACTAGAATTAGAGCTCTAAAATGAATGCATTTTTTATGAGTCTCTCACTATAGCACAATCTAATCTATCACCTATGGAAAATTTCTTGACCAACCAAAAGAACCTACGTACTACTGAATCAAGAGTCCCCCCCTATGATAATGCTAAACTACACCAATCAACAATGCTAGGAGCATCAAGAAGCTTTGCTCCTAAAATCTTCAATTGCTCCTTAACTAGAGCTCTCTTCACACATGCCCCCACTCCATCATGTTCCCCTTTCCCATGGTTGGACTCAAAAAAACTTCAAATATGAGGCACCCCCATCTCTATGTGCATCCTACACAACTAATAAAATGTGAGAGCATTCTTGAATTGACCTGTACAATTATATGACCAAATGATATGGCTATCCATAGAAATTGCATGCTACTGTAAGAAATCAGAATAATTCTTGAAACAATATTGCACAAACTCATGAGAGTGAGATCTATCATCACTCATATAAAAATGATACTCTCTAATAATCTTTCAATTATCTTCCGCACTATCAAGGGCATGTCTATATGTTATGTGGACAAAAATAGCAATCTGAATGGAGTTGTAATACTGAGATTGTGTCTCATTTTGAGGTTGCAATGTGTAGTTCTCATAAAAGTAAACAACTGATAAAATAGTGCTAATGGGAAAAGTCTCCTTACACATTCTAAATTGTTAATCCAACCACAGAGACCTATGACTATGTCTTACATACTTGTAGAAAAGATTTGTCTTGAAATCTAAAATAAAACTAGCCACACTGATTTCTTTTGCAACCAATTCACATCTAGAGCCCTCACCCCCACTCTTCAATGTGTATTTCATCATTTCATATACTTTTTTTTTACTATTGTCTTCCTAAGATCTTGTTCGCACCCCTCATGGAAACATGTGTCAAACTTGGATAAGCCACCACATTCTGAACACTTCTCATTTAAGCAAGCATTTCTGTCAAAGAAACAACCATCAACTCTATGACATAAAAATTGATCTTCCAAGTCTCTTGATGATTTTGGAAGACCACCAGCACCACAATTTTTCAACGTTTCTTTACTATGCAAAGTAGAATGGATGGAGCGTAATAGTTCATGGTGCATAGAAAACTTAACATGATATTTGCAAGAACATGTATTTCAAATTTTAAGTGGCACACATAAAATGGCTTCAAAGATTCAAAATCCCTTTGTGATATATGAAGACTTGGATGACTCTCTCTAAATTGTTTGAACAACATAGTTTGACTTACCTTCAAATAATGTTTGGGATGTTGTGTGTGGTCTCTAATACCAATTCCTAACTTTAACACATCTTTAGCATTGGGATTTCTTCCTTCACATCATCAGATAGCTTCTTATCAAAACATAGAAGTCTCCCACCAAAAGCTCATGTTTCATTTTGAAGAGGATTATCAATTCTCTCTCATATACTAAGTGCTCTTCTCAAAGTTGTACAATTTAGGTTAAAGTCAATACAAGTTTGTCTCATATATCTACCCTTTCTCAAATGATGACTTACCAAAGAGGTTGTAATAACCCTTCAAATAGCTCTCTTATCCTTCTCCCTGCTATTTTTTCCAATGCTATTGAGAGCACTGAAAAGATTCTTCACAATAATGCCATTTCTTTCCAATTTTTTATTAACACAAATCTTCAATTTGGAAAGCATAGGTCTCATCTTTTGCATCTTTAATAAGTGCATAAAAAGCTAACATTGCTCCACCACTGTCTTGTTGCCGGAAAACATCTTATATAGTCTTGAAGCCCATAACAGAATGGTTCTTTCTAATTTTTCCCTTCCAAATTGGTAATAATCATTTCATCAGTTTCAATTATCCATTTTGGTGTTCTAAAACCTTCATGGTTATTATAATTAGGAGATGTGTAAGGTTACTATGCAATTTACATTATCACCTGGTAGCATTTCATTCTCCAAATTTTCATTCTCTAAATTTTTAATCTTGGCATTATCGTTGTCAATTGGTACATTTTCATTTCTCAACTGCACATATTCATTATCTGACTCTATGATTTCACCTTCGACCAATACATCATCAATTTGACTCACATTTAACATACCTTGTCTTTTCCTTTGATGATTTACCTTGTCCTTTTCCCTATATGCTACAATGTTTTCATTTGATACCTTCCTTTTGCATTTAGCCTTTCGATGACTACTGCTCCCCATTCAAATGACAATATCGAACACCTAATGATATATTATTGAACCTTTTTCGATTGTTCGTCCCCCAAAAAAGTCAATTTTTCCAAAACTCATGAAAATGGACCACAAAAAGCAATATTGTCAAGTCTACAATGACAGAGAATATGTTGGAAAAATCATGTCAATTTAATCGAGTATCCAATCTCATATTGAATACCCAATACTAAATCAGATATCCAATATCAAATCAAATGTCTGATATTTATCCTTAAATTTTGGAGGGAATCATGGGCAATGTAACAAATTTCATTAACTTATATGTATGATTAATATATACATTATTATTATTATATGATTATTATATTATATTCTTATTAAATATAATAATATATGTTATTATTATTATTATAAGGTCTATAAATATAATATATATGATTATTATATTATATTAATATGATTTTTACTATTATATTATTATTGAATATAATATAATATATATAAATATATATGATTATTATATTATATTATTATGAATTTTACTATTATTTTATTAAATATAATAACATAATATATGTTATTATTGTTATTATTATTATGACCTATAAATATAATATATTAATATATATATGATTATTATATTATATTATTATGTCCCTAGGGGCACTATAATCCCTCTCAACGCATTTCATGACAACATATGTCCCTAGGCACCCTAGGACCCTGAGGGACAAATTTGATTAGTTTGAATGCGTCGAGAGATATTTCATGACAATGTATCATTGAGAGGGGTCATAGGTTAACCTATGACTCCTCTCGATGCATTCAAACCAACCAAATGGATCCCTAGGGGCCTAGGTTAATCTATGACTCCTCTCGATGCATTCCAACCAACCAAATGGGTCCCTAGGGGCCCATTTGGTTGGTTTGAATGCATCCAGAGGAGTCATAGGTTAACCTATGACCCCTTTCGATGCATTTCATAACAATGTATATCCCTAGGGGCCCTAGGATCCCTAAAGATGCATTTGGTTGGTTCCAAATGCATCAAGAGGGGTCATAGGTTAACCTATGAACCCTATCAATGCATTTCATGACAACATATGTCCCTAGTGGCTCTAGGACCCCTAGGGATGTATTTGGTTGATTCTAATGTGTTGAGAGGGGTCATAGGTTAAACTATGACCCCTCTCGACACATTTCATGAAAATTTATGTCCCTAAGGGCCCTAGGGCCTTTAGTGATGCATTTGGTTGGTTTGAATGCCTCGAGAGGGGTCATAGGTTAACCCTATGACCCCTTTTGACGCATTTCATGACAACGTATGTCGACACATTTGGTTGGTTCAAATGCAACGAGAGGGGTCATAGGTTAACCTATGACCCATATCGATGCATTTCATGACAACATATATCCCTAGGGGCCCTAGGATACCTAGGGATGCATTTGGTCAGTTCTAATGCATTGAGAGGGTCCATAGGTTAACCTATGACCCCTCTTATGCATTTCATGACAACGTATGTCCCTAAGGCCCCTAGGGATGCATTTGGTTGGTTTCAATGCATTGATAGGGGTCATAGGTTAGCTTATGACCCCTATTGATGCATTTCATGACAACATATGTCCCTAGGGGCCATAAAACCCCTAGGAATGTATTTGGTTGGTTTTAATGCATCAAGAAGGGTCATAGGTTAACCTATCACCCCTCTTGATGCATTTCATGACAAAGCATATCCCTAGGGGCCCTAGAGCCCCTAGGGATGCATTTAGTTGGTTCCAATGCATCGAGAACCTATGACCCCTATCAACATATTTTATGACAACATATGTCCCTAGGGTCCATAGGACCCCTAAGGATGCATTTGACTGGTTCTAATGCATCAAGAGGGGTCATGGGTTAACCTATGATCCCTCTCGATGCATTTCATGACAATGTATGTCCCTATGGGCTCTAGGGCCACTAGGAATGCATTTGGTTGGTTCAAATGCATCAAGAGGGGTCATAGGTTAACCTATGACCCCTCCCCTCTCGACCCATTTCATGGCAACTTATCTCCCTAAGGGCCCTAGTGCCCCTAGGGATGCATTTTTTGGTTCCAATACGTTGAGAGGGGCCATAGGTTAACTTATGACCCCTCTCGACGCATTTCATGACAACATATGTCCCTAGGGGCCCTAGGACCCCTAGGGATGTAATTAGTTGGTTCTAATGCATCGAGAGGGATAATAGGTTAACCTATTACCCCTCTTGATGCATTTCATGACAACATATGTCGCTAGGGGCCCTAGGACCCCCAAGGATGCATTCATTGGTTCTAATGCATTGAAAGGGATAATAGGTTAACCTATGACCCCTCTCAACACATTTCATGAGAATGTACGTCCCTAGGGGCCCTAGGACCCAGAGGGACACATTTGATTGTTTCAAATGCATCGAGAGGGTTCATAGGTTAACTTATGACCCCTCTCAACACATTTCATGACAATGTATGTCCTTAGGGGCCCTAGGTCCCCTAGGGACCCATTTGGTTGGTTTGAATGCATTGAGAGGGGTCATACATTAACCTATGACCTCTCTCAATGCATTTCATGAAAACGTATGTCCCTAGGGGCCCTAGTGCCCCTAGGGACATATTTGGTTAGTTCCAATGCATTGAGAGGGGTTATAGGTTAACCTATGACCCTTATCAACACATTTCATGAAAACATATGTCCCTAGGGGCCCTACGAACACATTTGGTATGTTCTAATGCATCGAGAGGGGTCACAAGTTAACCTATGACCCTTCTCGACACATTTCATGACAATGTATGTCCCTAGAGGCCCTAGGACCCCTAGGGATGTAGCATTTAGTTTGTTCCAATGTGTCGAGAGGAGTCATAGGTTAACCTACGACCCCTATCAACACATTTCATGAAAACATATGTCCCTAGAGGCCCTACGACCCCTAGGGATGCATTTGGTTGGTTCTAATGCATCAAGAGGGGTCAAAGATTAATATATGACCCCTCTCGATGCATTTCATAACAACGTATGTCCTTAGGGGCCCTAGGGATGCATTTAGTTAGTTCCATTGCATTGAGAGGGGTCATAGGCTATCGATGCATTTCATGACAAAATATGTCTCCAAGGGCCCTAAGACCTGCATTTAATGACAACATATGTCCTTAGGGGCCCTAGGACTGCTAGGGACACATTTGGTCGGTTCTAATGCATCAAGAGGGGTCATATGTTAACCTATGAACCCTCCTGACACATTTTATGATAACATGTCCCTAGAGGCTCTAAGACCCCTACGAATGCATTTGTTTGGTTCTAATGCATCGAGAGGGGTCAAAGGTTAATCTATGACCCCCTCTCGATGCATTTCATGACAACGTATGTCCCTAAGGACCCTAGAGATGCATTTGGTTAGTTCCAATGCATTGATAGGGATTGTAGGTTAACCTATGACCCCTATCAATGCATTTCATGATAACAGATGTCTCTAGGGGCCCGAAGACCCACATTTCATGACCCTAGGGGCCCTAGGACCCCTAGGGACACATTTGATTGGTTTTAATGTATCAAGAGTGGTCATATGTTAACCTATGAACCCTCTCAATGCATTTCATGGTAACATATGTCCTCAGGGGCCCTAAGACCCCTAAGGATGCATTTGGTTGGTTCTAATGCATTGAGAGGGTTCATAGATTAACCTATGACCCCTCTCGATGCATTTCATGGCAACAAATGTCCCTAGGGGCCCTAGGGCACCTAAGGACGCATTTGGTTTGTTTAAATGCATTTCATGACAATGAATGTCCATATTTGGTTGGTTCAAATGCATTGAGAGGGGTCATAATTTAACCTATGACCCCTCTCAACACATTTCATGATAATGTATGTCCCTATAGGCCCTAGGGGTCCATTTGGTTGGTTTGAATGTATCGAGATGGGTCATAGGTAAACCTATGACCCCTCTCAATGTATTTCATGACAACATATGTCCCTAGGGGCCCTAGGGCCCCTAGGGATGCATTTGGTTGGTTCCAATGTGTCGAGAGGGGTCATAGGTTGACCTATGACCCCTATCCATGCATTTCATGACAACATATGTCCCTAGGGGCCCTAGGACCCCTAGGGATGCATTTAGTTAGTTATAATGCATCGAGATGGGTCATAGATTAACCTATAACCCCTCTCGATGAATTTTATGATAACATATGTCCCTAGGGCCCCTAAGACCCCTAGGGACCCATTTGGTTGGTTTCAATGCATCGAGAGGGGTCATAGGTTAATCTATGACCCCTATCTATACATTTCATGACAACATATGTCCCTAGGGGCCCTAGGGCCACTATTGATGCATTTGGTTGCTTCTAATGCATCCAGAGGGGTCATAGGTTAACCTATGACCCCTCTCAATGCATTTCATGATAACATGTTGGTTGGTTCGAATGCGTCGAGACCTATGACCCCTCTCGACACATTTCATGACAACGTATGTCCCTAGGACCCCTAGGACCCCTAGGGACCCATTGAAAATGTGTCAAAAGGGGTCACTAGGGACCCTAGGGACATATGTTGTCATGAAATGCATCGAGAGGGGTCATAGGTTAAGCTATGACCCCTGTCGATGCATTTCATGACAATATTATATTTAATAATAATAATATAATATTGTATATTTTAATATAATACTGTATATTTTAATATAATAATATATCATTAGATTATATAACAATAATAATCATATATTACTAGATTATATATTTAATAATAATAACCATATATATTATCATATATAATAATAATTGTATAATATTACTATGTATATTTAGTAATAATAATATTTATCATATATATTACTATATTGTATTTAGTTATAATAATAATTATATTTATAACTATATTATTTTTAATAATAATAATCATAATAATCATGATAATCATTAATATTACTATATATAATAATAATAATCATAATAATCATAATCATAATAATCCTCTAAAATTTTCCTCCAAAATTTCTAATGTGGGTGGTTTCCCTCCCAATTGAAAAATTCGTAGTAATCAAATACCCGATTTCATATTGGGTATCTGATTACGCTTGGTATTTACCAAACCTATTTGGTCAACCCAAAAAGAGAGTTTGAGAAGGGTTTCACTGACACTGAGACTTCGAGTAGATATTTGACAATGTTATTTTCATCAAAATTGAACGAAACAAAAAGAGTTTTTTTATAACACTCTCAAGATTTTCTTGATATAATATCTTTCAAATTATGAGTTTGATAAGTATTTATTAGTTAATTTTCAATGAAGATGATTGTAAAGTGTTGATTGATATATTGATTGAAAAATAGCTATAACTTTCAAATGGTATAACATTTTTTAAATCTAAAATTTGTGTCACATTCTATGCTTGGCCTAGTATAAAAAAAAAAGTTGATTTGGTAAAATTTTCAATTAGTTAAGGTTGTCAAACATGGGAGTTTTTTATTCTAAAAAAATTTTAGTAGAAAATTCATATTTAATTATTTATTTGGAAAAAAATACCCAAAAATATGTGTCACATCCAGTCATGTGTCTACTTTTTATATCTATATTTATATTAAAAAATATTATCATTTGATTTTGATTAAGGTGGTCAGACATACACCTACTTTTTATTTTGCCTTAAAATTTTTGTAGTACTACATTAAAATCCAAATTTTTGACCAATCAAATATTTTATTCTCTATATAAGGCCTAGTAGTTTAGAAACTACATTCAATTTTCTACAAATTATTTTCTTGCAACTTTTTGATATAAAGTCCATAACCAATTTAAAATTATGTGTCAAGTTGACATAACCCTGATTTGCTAGTTTTTCACTGCCACTTAAGGCCATAGTTTGGTTGACCATGATCCTGCACATACCCCTAGGACCCTAAGAAATATAAGATATCATTTAATGGGTCAAAAGGGGTTAGAGGGCACCTTATGACTACATTTGACCCATTAAAATACATGATGTATCTCCCTAGGTGTCCTAAGACCCCTAAGAGCATATGTTGTCATATAATGGGTTGAGAGGGGTCACCATGTATCCTATGACCCATTTTGATCCATTCAAACACATAATGTATGTCCTTAGAGGTTTTAGTACCTATAAGAGCATATGTTGTCATATAATGGATCAAATGGGATCATAGGGTACTTTATGACCCCTTTGAATCCATTTAAACACATGATGTATGTGCGTAGGGGTCCTAGTACACCTATGAACATATTTTGTCATATAATGGATGGAAAGGGGTATAGGGTACTCTTTGACCCCTTTCAACCCATTTGAACACAGGATATATGTTCCTCATCATTTTAGGAACCCTAGGAACATAGGTTATCATTTAATGAGACAAAGGGCTCACAGGGTACCATATGACCTCTTTTGACCCATTTAAATACATAACATATGTCCCAAGATTCCTAGGAGCCCTAGGAACATATGTTATATAATGGATTGTAATAGATTATAGAGTTCTCCATGACCCTTTTTAACTCATTCAAACACATAAAATATCTTCGTAGGAGCCCTAGGAACATATGTTATCATATAATCAGTTGAAATGGGTTATAGGATACTCCATGACCCCTTTTGACTCATTTAACCACATGAAATATCTTCCTAGGGGTCCTATGAACCTTAAGAACATATGTTATCATATAATGGGTTGAAACAGGTTATAGGGTACTCCATGACCCATTTGACTCATTCAAACACATGATATATCTTCGACTCCTAGCAACATATATTATCATTTAATGGGTCAAAAGGGATCACAAGAAAACTTATGACCCTATTCAACCCATTCAAACATATGATGCATGTCCCTAGGGATCAGAGGACCCCTAAGAAGATATGTTGTCATATAATGGGTTGAGAGGGGTCAAAGCATACCATATGACCCCTTTGGATCCATTCAAACACATGTTGTATGTCCCTAAGGCTAATAAGTGTTATCATATAATGGGTCAAAAGGGGTCCTAGGATAATATATGATCCTTTTTTACTCATTTAAACACATGATATATGTTCCTAGGGGTCGAACATATGTTCTTATTTGATGGGTCAAAAGGGATCATAAGGTACCTTATAAACTGACTCAACTCATTCAAACACATGATGTATGTCCCAAGGGGTAACATGAGCTCTAGGAACCTATGTTGTCATATAATCAATCAAAATGGGTTATAGGGTACTCTTTGACCCCTTTTGACTCATTTGAACACATGATATGTGTTCCAAGGGGTCATAGGACCCTTAGGAACATATGTTATTTAATGGGCCCAAAGGGGTCATAGGACACCCTATGACCCCATTCAACCCATTCAAACACATGATGTATTTCACTAGGGTTCCTAGGACTCCTAAGAACATATGTTGTCATATGATAGGTTGAGAGGGGTCATAGTGTAGGCTATGACCCATTTTGATCCATTCAAACACATCATGTATGTCCTTAAGGGTCCTAGTACCCCTACGAACATATGTTATCATATAATAGGTCAAAAAGGTCCTAGAGTACTTTATGACCCCTTTTGACTCATTTGAGCACATTATATATGTTCCTAGGAGCCTTAGAAACATATGTTCTCATTTAATGGTTCAAAAGGGATCCTAAAGAACTCGATGACCCCTTTCAACTCATATTAACAATTATAATATATCTGGTAATATGTTATCATGAAATGTGTCAAAAGGGGTCATAGGTTATCCTATGACCCCTTTCAACTCATTAGAACAAATAAAATAGGTTTCTAGGGGTCCTAGAACTCCTAGGGACATATGTTTTCATGAAATGTGTTGAAAGGGTTCATAGGTTATCCTATCACCCCTTTTGACCCATACGAACAATTATAGTATGTCCCTAGGGGTCTTAGGGTCATAGGTTATTATGAAATGTGTTGAACAAGGTCATAGGCTATCCTATGACCCCCTTTTGACCCATTGAAAAAAATAAAATAGGTCCCTAAGGGTGCATATGTTATCATGAAATGTGTTGAAAATGGTCATCAATTATTCTATGACCCATTTCAACCTATATGAACAATTACAATATGTCCCTAGTGGTCCTAAGACCCTTGAGGATGTATATTATAATAAAATGTGTCAAAAAGGGTCATAAGTTATCCTATCAACCCTTTCAACCCATTTGAACAAATGAAATGGGTTTATAGTGGTCTTAGGACCCCTAGGGGTATATGTTGTCATAAAATACGTCAAAAAGGGTTATAGGTTATCCTATGACTTGCGTCAACCCATATAAACAATTATAATATGTCCTTAGGGGTCTCATGACCCCTAGGAACATATTTTTTCATGAAACATGTTGAAAGGGATCATAAATTATCCTATGGCCCCTTTCAACCCATTCAAACAAATAAAATAAGTCCCTAGGGTTCCTAGGAACCCTAGAGACATATGTTTTCATGAAGTGTGTCGAAAGGGAATATAGGTTATCTTATGACCTCTTTCGACCCATTCAAACAAATGAATTAGGTCCCTAGAGGTCTTAGGACACTTAAGAAAATATGTTATCATGAAATATCTCGAAAGCAACCATAGGTTATCCTATGACCCTTTTTGATCCATTTGAACAAATTTAATAGGTCCTTAGGTGACCTAGGACCTCTAAGAACATATTCTAGAATGAAATGCATCAAAATGGGTCATAGGTTATCCTATGATCCCTTTCGACCCATTTGAACAAATGGAATAGGTCTCAAGGGGTCCTAGGACCCTTAAGGACATATGCTGTCATGAAATACATTGAAAGGGGTCATAGATTATCCTATGACCCCGTATAACCCATTCAAACAAATAAAATAGGTCCCTAGGGGTCCTAGGACAGCGAAAAGCATATGTTGTCATGAAATACATTGAAAGGGGCCATAGGGTACTGTATGACCCCTTTCGACTCATTTGAATACATGGTATATGTTCCTAGTGGTCCTAGGACCCTTAGGAACATATCTTATCATTTGATGGGTCAAAGAAGGTCATAAGTTACCCTATGGCCTCTTTCAACCCATTTAAACACATGATTTATGTCCCTAGATGTCCTATAACTCCTAAGAACATATATTGTCATATAATGTATTGCAAGGGGTGATGGGGTACTCTATGACCCCTTTCGACTCATTTGAACACATGATATATTTTCCTAGGGGTTCTAGGACCCCTATAAATGTATGTTATCATTTAATGGGTTAAAAAGGGTCATAAGGAACCCTAAACCCCTTTCAGCCCATTCAAACAAATGATGTATGTCCCTAGGGGACCTGGGACCCCTAGGGACATACATCATATGTTCCTAGGGGTCATAGGACTCCTAGAAATATATGTTATCATGTAATGGGTTGAAATGGTCATAGAATACTCTATGACCCCTTTTGACCCATTGGAACACAACATATATGTCTATAAGGGTCCTAGGACCCCTAAGAACATATGTTAGCATGCAATAAGTTGAAAGGGGACATAGGATACTCCATAACCCCTTTCTACCCATTGAAACACAAGATGTATGTCCCTAGGCATCCTTTGGCCCTTAGGAAGATATTTTGTCATATAATGGGTCTAAATGGGCCATATGGTATCCTATGACCGATTTGGACTCATTTGAACACATGTATGTCCATAGTTTATTAACTTAGGTTACTAATATATATAATATATAATAATAATAGTAATATATATGATATATAATTAGGATATCCCATGACCCATTTGGACTCATTGGAACACATGTATGTCCCTAGGGGGACCCCTAGGCACATACATCACCATATAGTTTATTAATTTAGGTTAGTAATATATAATATATATGATATATAATTATATAATAATATAATAAGTAATAACTATATATAAAATAATTATATAATAAATTATTATTATTATTTAATACTATATAATAAATGTTAGTAACTGTATATAATAATTGCGCCCCCCCCCCCCCCCCCCATTATGCTATAACTATATCATACTATGACTTGAAATAACTTAAAAATTGGTCACCCCTTTGAGTTTGGTAAATAAAAATTAATATTTATCTTTAAAATTGGTCCCCACTCCCTTTACATTTGAATTTGGCACCATGATTTGGGAACTTAGATTGGGTACCCGTTCTCAAATCGGATACACTATCAGACAAGGTATTACATTTTTGGTTTGGTACCAGGGTGGGTGGGAAAAAAGTCAAAGAGCATTTTGAAACACTTTTAGGTGTTTCAAAACTAATTTTTGGCACACCATGATCCTACATGCACACACGCGCGTGCACGCACGCGCGCGCACACACACACACACACACACACACACACACACACAAAACATAATTAAACTATAACATATGTAATTAATATAATACATTTTAATAATATTTATCTATCTTGTATATACAGATTTTTTAACTAAATTTTTAATAATATTTATCTAACCTCCCCTAACATTTTATTGAATAATTGTTTTAAAATAATTTAATTAAAAATACACATTATTTAAAGAAAAATTAAAATTTATTTTATTTAAATTAAAATTTATTTGATTTAAATTAAAATTTATTTGATTTAAAATAAAATATACGAACACACATTCATTGAGTTATAATATTTTGTTCAAAACTAAAGTTCAAACTAAGTTTCATGGACTAAGCATTAGTGTGGTCTTGATTATGATTTTATATATCTTTTAAGCATAGCCTATGTCTGACAATTCAGTGAATGAATGCATAAAAATAGGTTTTTCAATGGAGTCTAGGTCTGACAGTTCAATGAATAAAAATCTTTTAAGCACTTTGGCATGGATGTCAAAATTTATTTCAAATCATTGAATTTGTACAAGCATGAGTGTTGTGAAACTCCTTCAAAACACATTTTCCTCATCTATGTAGTCTACCCATAAATCCTCCAAGGTAGGTTTATGGATATATGTTTGTGCTCCATACAAGTGTTTGCTTGCAAATCCCTTACTATCAAATTGAGCTCTTTCAAGAAAAGTTGGTAATCAATAACCCTCCATAATATTCTTGACACTTGTGATAGTGTTTGGAGTTTTGAACAAATAAAAAGACATGGGAATAGGGAAAGTGGACCATTTCTATCATGTTGAAATATTGAATATTGACTATATCCATTTGTCGATACACTTCTAAAAACACCAAGAGGTTGAAGGGTATTTGGGAATCTACAAAGGTTCCTTTTCAAAGTCCCATATCCTCGGATAAGTGAATTTTCTAAAATGGGTGAAAATACTTTTGAACTCTAAAATGAAGTTGGCAACCTCCTAAGTTAACCTCATATTAGGTTGTCCTTCCAACTCTAACTAACTTTATGAGAATTGCATCATTCACCTAGACATAACCCTCATTGCCCTTCTTCATATTGTGATGGGGAAACGTCCTATACATAGGATCCCAAGCATAATGTATTTTTTGGGTAGTTAATCCTTTCCAAAATTTTCTATGGAGAAATTAAACACCATATTGTCTATGAACTCCCTTAGTTATTTATTAGGTTGATAACTCATGAGGTTGGTCTAGTTTATGAATATTTCTTTCCATGGACAATTAAAATAAATTTACACATCTGAAGCTCAAAACTTGTATTTGATTATATTTTCCAACCACCCTATGCAACAAAGTAATTATGGATGTAATGGGTTCTTTGAAATGAGACTTCTTTAATTTACTAGGTAATTAGGACTTACCTCCCCTTTCTAATTTGAGCCGCTTTTTGTAATGTTGTTGACAAAAAATTCATTGGGTATCCTAATATAGTCATGTTCAACTTGTACAAAAGGCCTCTCCATCTTTTTGTCACTAGGAATGCCTAAAGCTTCAGCAATGCTTTCAAAGTTGAATTTTTCTAAAAAAAATTATTGGTTTTTTGGATTTCCCCCTCTATAGGATCATAAAATATCACACATGCTATTACTAATTCAGAGTATTGCATGGCAAAGGGATGTTGACTTGGTGGTCAGCACCTCCTTCGAGGTTTATGACATAGCTTAACCAACTCTTGTGGATCTACATAAGTCTGGTATTTGTGATGTTCATTGATAGCTTGAGCATTTGGCGCAATGGTAAACATACCAAAAATTGGTATCAAAGTCTTGGGTTACAGGTTTGAACCCTCAGTTGGTGTTGACAGGGAGATTGTTTACTTGGTGGTCAGCACCTCCTTTGGGGTCTGCAACATGGCTTAACTACCTCTTGTGGATCTGAGTAAGTCTAGTGTTTGTGATGTTCATTGATAGCTCAAGAATTTGGTTCAATGTTAAATATACCAATAGAGGGAGACACTAGTAGTGTCTCTCGTGTTTTCATTTTGTACCTTGTTATATTGTGATTTGAGAGATACTTTGATACTCATGTTGGATGACATTGGAGATGACCTAATGGTCAGATACTATATTTTGATTAACAGTTTCATGGATGATAGATGCTATGTTGTTCAGTTTGATCATATATGGATGATGATTCCTATTGATGTGACATGTTTCCTTATGATGATATTTGATTATTTTGCATTCGTACATATACTCTATTTATGATTATATGCTAGAATTTTGGATTCTAGATACTATGATTCCATGCTACGTATATTTATTTCATTCTTTCTTTGAGATGTTATTATATGATGTAGTGAGTGATGTAAATAGATTATTTTAATGTAATTAAATAAATTGTTAATTACATGATTTAATGCATTTATTGCTTTGGCTATATTATTATATGCAATTGCACTTGATCATGTTATTTAGTGTGCAAGATTTATATCCTCAGCAATGGCACATGGACTTGGTGATTCAATTATTTATACCTAGCAAATGTCATCCCTATATGGGCGATGTATCTTTTCTAATTGTTATTTAAACCCTCCGGTGATTTAATAAATCCAGATTCATTTGTATTTGTGATGAGACCAATATTGTGTCTGTGCATTTAGATATTTGCATTGGTCACAAAAATTATTCAGGAATATTGTGATTTAATGTGTTAAGGGTATTTTGGGTTTTAATCTTGTTATTTTAATTACTGGCAGCTTTGCTACAGTTGAATTCCATTTAATTGGAATTACCCAATTTGGTATGGGTTAAAGAGGGATTTATTTTAGTGAGCCAATTATTTTCCTATTATAATATTTCACTTTTAAAGTGAATATATAACCCAAAAAGTGAGTAATTCCTCACTTCTCACTTTCGAATTGGAAATTTGAGAGAAAAATCCCAAATCCTCTTCAAGAGGTACTATTGTTTTACCTGTTACGAAAGCTGCGGATGTGGGATCATTGCGAGATTGATCTCACTGGATCCAACTTGGGGAGACCTTGGTTTGCCGAGATTTTCATGGCTTTCATAGAGTGATTATTTTATCGTGAGCATTTTCTTTTTTCTCCTTTTGACTGTGAGGTAGGTCTCTTTCATTTTTGTGTTTTCACTTTGTTTCTAAGTCTTTTTTTGGTACAAATATGTTATAAGGTAGAGAACTAGTGTCCCCCTCCATTTTTGTATGATGGATCTACCCAATTCTTTGGGTATGAGCATTTGTTGCTTTTTGGTGTGGGGTTTTAGGGTTTTGGGCCATTATGCTAGTCATTTTTGCATATAGATTGCAAACCCAAATTTTATTAGATATTTGGGTTTTTTATACCCAATTGGATATAGGATTTCAGTTTTGTTGATTTTTGTCAACTTTGATTTTTGGGTGTTTTGACTTTGCCTCAATTTACGTGCCACCAAGTTTTCTAGGGTGTTTCTTCGAGCTAATGTTGGTCATGGACTCAAATTATCCATGAGGAATCCAATCTAACCATAAATGTTCTTTTTGCATTAGGATTTGTGTCAAATCCGTACTCCCAACTATGTGCTCGGTCGAGTGATTTGATACTTGGTGTTTTTTATTATTTCTCATCTAGCCCTTGTTGTTTATGATCTTCTTGTAGTTGGTGTACTCGCACACAAGCACATGAGCATGCACTTTCCAAGTTCTTGCGAGACCCTAACTCCTAGTTGTTTTTGGTTGAGTTGTGTTCATCGGAGTTGGGTTGGGAAACTACATTTCCTATGAGAACTCATCATGTGATGAGCATGGGTATGTAGGATAGACCAATGGATGGGCTTCTCTCATCACCCTTGGTCATGTTCCTGACAAGGTTGACATGAAGAAGTTTTTAAATAAGTGATGACTAAATGAATTCATGAGTAATTAAACTAAGATAAGAAAATGTGACATACATAGATACGTGTCATCCAAGGGTATGTGCCCATTCAGTTCATCTAAGGACCAATTGTCTGCATGGTTCATCTGAGGACAAAGTGTGATGGCCTCCTGAGGGAGAGTTTTTGTATGATGCTTAGGTTGGGAGTCCCATGCGATCTACTCTCCACTAGAGTCCCTACATAGTAGACCCATAAAGTGTCTGACAAGGACCTATTGTATTGTATTATCTCATGATCTTGGTTTTAGTCCTCTATACTGTTTGGCATGAGTGTTGGCCATGGATGATTGTACTATGTGTGTTTGTGGTCAAATCACTATCTCCATTATCATGGCAGGAGTGGGCCTATGGGTTCCACATGGTTGGGATGTGTAGCTACCTATACCACTACTAGGGACTAGCATACAGAATTGGCCTTCCTCCATGTTCAGTTCTAGAGCTGGATGTTCACATGGTTCTACATACCATTTTGGAGAATGTTCACTTGTGATTATGTTATTTCCATTTATTGAGCTACTTTATTTATGCTCATGTATGTTTACTACAATGTTACTTTCTGCCTAATTACATTAGATGTTATGGATTATAAGCTATGGATTAGATGTTAGAATTATTTGATCTTCTTTATGTTTTCAAGTGTTTAATCCTTGACTATTGTGGTTCTAGTACTCCCCAGTGTGGAGGTTCTAACTCTATTTCACTTCTAAATTGATCATTGTACTTTTTCTTGCAAACTTGGGTGACATTGGTTCAGCACTGGGAAATACTAGAAAAGTATGGTAGAACTATAGAAAGAAATATTGTGTGATACTGGAAAGTATGGCACGATAGTAGTAAAGTGTATCGTGTGATATTAGTAAAGTGTCACACGATAATAGGAAAGTATACTGTGTGATACTAAAAAGTATCATACATTAGTTTTAAGAAGTATCACGCGATACTCAAAAAGTATTGTCTGGAACTTAGTGAATAGTATTGTGTGATACTAGAAAAGTATCATATGGTTTCTGTGCAAAAACTTACTTGGAAAAACTATTTTCAGACCTTTTAGTTGTGTTTCAGAGGGTGTGTTGGATACCATATTGGGTTGTGCACCTTCCTAGGTCTTGTTAGTTTGGAGATTAAGTATTTATTATTTTTTTGACTTTCATAGTTGGTTATTGAATGCATTGGTAAGTAGTGATGTTTGAAGATCATTGGTTTCTTGGATTATTTGGTTAAGTCTTTCATTGCAATCTTTTGATCAGCTACATGTTGATTTTCTTTGAACCCATGCTTTTTACCTTTAAAAAAAATTATATTGCTTTTATCTATCATTGTTCCAAGGATCTCCAAGCAAGGAATTACATTTGGTATCAGAGCCCATGTTGCAATAGTAGGATCTTTGTGTTATGCTCAAACTATGAAATCATTTGGTTACGCACAATAGTTATGATACTTGTGTTTGTTGGGTATGTCTATGACCCTTGTCTTTTTGCTCCTTTAAAGATGCCTCCTATACGTAGACTTGGTGGTCAGAGGAATAATTAAAAAAATAATGAAAAGAACATCATGAGGAGGAACATCAGGATGGTGGGCAAGGACAAGGTAATAACAATCAAGTTGTTATTGAGGCATCCATGCCATTGTTACAAGATCTTATAGCTTGGTTGGGACCACAAGTTGAGGGAAACTGACAAGACCATGGTCAAGGAGAGGTATCTCACCATGGAGACTCATATGTTAGAGCATGAAGGTGGAGAAGAGTGTGGGTATGAACATGAGCATTCTCACACACCAGCTAGTAGTGGAGATTACCATAGGAGAGGTTGTGGCTGGGATGATGGAGATTCCATTCAAATGGATATGATGAGAGACCTTCATAGGTCTAAACCACCAATTTTGTATGTCCTAGGAGGAAGACTCAAGGCCAAAACATGGTAGATGGATATGGGGCATTGCTTTTCCTTACATCCTTATGGAAGCAACTTGAAAACCTATTGTATGGTTACACAGCTAAGAGACCATGGATCTATATGGTGTGATATGGAGAGTGAGAAGCTCCAAATCAGTATAATGGATCTCTCCTAGGAGATCTTTGAGGAGAGGTTAAAGGAGAAATTTTTATCTCCACAAAACTAAGAGGCCCATGTTGATCAGTTCCATGAACTCAAATAGGGGAACATCTTAGTCGATCTATATGAGAGGTTGTTCTTCAGGCTAATACAATAATTGAGCTACCATTTTTATGAGGTACTCCTCACATAGCATTGTGTTAGGGGTCTTAAAGACTCTATCATTGGGGATGTTTGTCTCCGCTAGCCTAGGACACTTGCATTCACCATAGAGAAGGCAAGAATTTCTAAGCAATGTAGCTAGGGGGTTTAGTGTTAGATTAGGCTCTCAGAGCCATAGTACATGATCTACAGGAAAAAGTACCACCCCCTCAGAAAAAAATCATAGGGCAAGATCTAGCCAAGTCAGCACCCTCACAAGGTGGTCACGGTCATCAAGATTGATGATGCCAACTTTATCAGCATAAGGGTAGATAGAGTTCAAGTACCATAGGAGTAAATGGGCATGACCAAATTCAAGGTCAAAAGTCCCAACTAAGCCATCCATCTCATAGAAATCAGTAGGACTCTAGTAGAGGGAGTGCACCATATTCTAGTGCTTCCTAGGGTGGATGTGGATCTGGTTCCAATTTTAGAGGAACATGTTTTTCATGTGGTCAGCTCAGCCATAGATCAGTGTAGTGTCCTCTAAATATTTCTTTAGGACCTAAGAGAGGTGTGGCCATGTCTATGCTTACCATAGGTGATGTAGCCAAATCTTAGAGAATTTTTGTGCCTGTTGAAAATTGTCAAGCTGAGCACCAAGGTACCATAATCAAGGCTACAAGTACATTGCATGGTAATTATTTTTAACTATTAGATGATTCATGTACTTTAGATTCTTTTATTTCACCACCCCTTGTTCAATGATGTGGGCTGGTGGCTTCATGACAGTTTGAGAGGTAGCAAGTTGAGTTAGCTCTAGGTTTCAAGGTGACTATGGATTCCATAGTCAATGGTTGTGTGTTGGACTTGGGCACCTTCACCACCATATTTGATCTTTGTATCCTACCCTTAGTGTCTTATGACATCGTGTTGGGTATGGCTTAGTTATCCACCTATCAAGCGAATATATATTGCCAACATAAGTTGGTATAGTGTGTGGATGACACAAGTAGGCAGGTGGAGCTAGTAGAGGTCCAAAGGCCAGTCTTACTTTCGATGATCTTGACTAAGAAGTTGAAGTGGATTATGTGACATGGATGTTAGATATTTACGGTCACTGTCAGTGAGCTTGAGGAGGTTGAGAGCCATGCGGTGATGCTAGATGATCACCCACTTATTCATGAGTATGCAGATGTATTCCCTGATGAGATACCAGGTATGTTGCAAGAACGCGACATTGATTTTTGTATTGATCTCATTCTAGGAGTGGAGCCTATTTCATGAGTTCCTTACCATATGACTACTTAGTAGTTGAGTGAGCTCAAATTAAAATCGGAGGAACTATTGGCCAAAGGCCGTATTTTTCCTAGTGTATCCCCATGGGGTGCACCAATCATCTTTGTGAAGAAGAAAGATGGTCCACTACAACATTTGGGGTCAAATTGTGACAAAAATTTGTGACAGCTATGTGATTTGTGGTGATTTTCATTTTTTTTTTTTGTAATTGTAGTTGATGTCATCACAATATCAATGTTGGCATCATAATTATGATGTAGGCATGATTATATACATTAAAAAAATATGACATAGCTCATTCCCCATTTATTTTGTTTGTGGAGAGCTGCATGCAAAAGACGTTGAGAGCACCGAACAAGGGTGGAGAGCTCTAATCATTGTCATGCCCTTGTGATCAGTGCATTTTTTTGTTGTGATCTCTGCATTTTGTTGCCATGCCCTTGCTCTATATTTTTTTTTTTTGTGATATCTCCATTCATTATCATGTCATTGCTCTACAATTTTGTTGATCTAATCTCTACATTTTGTTATCATGGCCTTGCTCTCCAATTTCATCGTCATGATGTGCCCTTGTGATCTTTGTGCCCTTTCTCTACAATTTTCTTCAAGGGGAGAAGAGGCACCTATGTAAATGTTCTTTTCTTTTCCTTCTAAACATATATGTCTTTATATTTCCTTCTAAACATGTATCACTTTATATATAGAGAGAGATATTTGTAAGGTTCTTATTATATATTAGCTCACAAAAAAAAATTGGTCTAGCAACATACATATTCAAGAATCCAAATAATAAAACATTAAAACTCACTCAACCCATGCTAAGTGACTTACCTCAAGATTCTACATAAAAATAATGTAGACCAAAAAAATGGGCAGAGTTCGCAAGAAATTTTACAAAAACATATAATAGCATATATTTTTAGAAAGAAACTAGCCAAAATTGAGTTAAATTGGTCTAGTTGTTGATTATCTAGGTTGGTTACAAATTCATGTTGAACTATCATCAGATTAGGTAAAATAGAATGAACAATTAGTTGTTCCCAGCTAGCAGGATCAAATATAGTTTTTCAAGGTGATAAAATTGCATATGTGGATGCATCACTTGCATGCTAGGAATGAAGTGCATTCACCAACTTATAAAAAAAAAATTTATATAAAGGTTCAATATGTTGGCCCAACAATGGAATCCAAAGATGTAACCATGCATATATTGACACAGTCTCCCTATGAGGATCCCAAGTATCTATTGTTGTTGTTAATTTGGGCATCGCTATATGATCCAGAATGTTATCAAGTACAAAAACCTATAGTAACCTCTCCTATGTCTCTAGAAAATGTAACATAGATTCAAGCTCCCTTGGCTCCTAGGAATTTGTAGCAGCTATTCTCATTGTTGAAAGAATAACTTCAATGAAGAGTTGAGTGTAAGGAGATAAAGAAGTAGGTTCTGCTTTTGTGTAAATGCAATAATCATGAGGCTCATTCTCTTGCAAAAGCCTCTTCCACAATGACATTACCTCTAAACCATACAAAGGATGTTGAAGTGGTTCCCAACCTTGTTATAAGCAATGGTAAAGAAAATGCAGATGCAATACATGACAAATTGCATAACTTGTAGTCTTTATATATACAAAGAGATTTTTTTTAAGGTGCTTATTACATATCAACAAAATAGAAAAATTGATCTGACTATAGAATCCAAATAATTAAACAATAAAACTCACTCAACCCATGCTAAGTGACTCACCTTAAGATCCTACACAAAAATAATGGAGACTAGGAAAAATGGGCAGAGTTCACAAGAAATTTTACAAAAACATATCATAGCATATATTTTTAGAAAGAAACTAGCCATAACCAAGTTAAATTGGTCTAGTTATTGATTAGCTAGGTTGAATACAAATTCATGTAGAACTATCATCAGATTAGGTAAAATAAAATGAACAATTAGTTGTTCCTAGCTAGTAGGATCAAATACAATTTTTCAAGGTGATAAAATTGCATATGTGGATGCATCACTTGCATGCCAAGCATGAAGTGCATTCCCCTACTTATAACAAATGGTTGGATATAAAGGCTCCATACACTAGCCCAACAATAGAAGCCAAATATGTAACCATGCATATATTAGCATAGTCTCCCTATGAGGATCCCAAGTATCTAAGTATTGTTGTTAATTTGGGCATCGCTATATGATCCAAACTATTATGAAGTATTGAAGCCTGTAGTAACTTCTCCCATATCTCTAGAAAATGTAGCATAGGTTCAAGGCCCCTTGGCTCCAAAGAATTTGTAGTAGCTATTCTCACTATTGGAAGAATAACTTCAGTGAAGAGTTGAGTGTAGGGAGTTGAAGAAGTATGTTTTGCTTCTGTGTAAATGCCAAAATCATGAGGATCTTTCCCTTGTAGAAGCCTCTTCCACAATGACATTAACTCTAAACCATGCAAAGGATTTTGAAGTGGTTCCCAACCTTTTTATAAGAAATGGAAAAGAAAATGCAAATGCAATACATGACAAATTGCACTTGTAGTCTTTATATACAAAGAGAGATCTTTTTTAAGGTGCTTATTACATATTAATTGAATAGAAAAATTCATTTGGCTACATAGATATTCCAAAATCCAAATAATAAAATAATAAAACTCACTCAACCCATGCTAAGTGACTTAGATCAAGATCCTACACAAAATTAATGCAGACTAGGAAAAATAGGTGGGGTTTACAAGAAATTTTACAAAAACATATTATAGAAGATATTTTAGAAAGAAACAAACCATAACCAAGTTAAATTGGTCTAGTTTTTGATTAGTTAGGTTGATCAAAAATTCCTATAGAATGGCTATCAAATTAGGTACAGTAAAATGAACAATCATCTGTTCCCAACAACCAGGATTAAATACAATTTTCCAAGGTGATAAAATTGCATATGGAGATGCATCACTTGCATGCTAGGCATGAACTAATGAAAGATGTAGAAGAACTAAATGAGGGATCATGTGAAAAACTCCCTGAATGTTCAAGAAAACAAGAAGGCCAAAACAAGAAGAAGAATGGAGGGAGTGACAAGGAATTAAAAACAAGAGGAATGAAGAGGAAGGGGATAGAGGACAAGGGGCCACCTCAAAAGAATCAAAGGTCAAAAGGCAAGATGGATTCACAAGTTGTGACAATATTAGAGATAACAAGAAGTTCAAGTTCAAGGTACTCACCATTATGTCCAAGTAAGTAAGAGATAGATTCCCCCTCTAATGAAAGTAATGAACAAAATATTAAGAGACATTTTGTGGTCAATATTGAGGCCCTTTCAAATGATGATCAAATAGGGCTCTAATGCACAAATATCTTGGACATTAATTTAAGCACCCAAGATCGTTATTAAGGAATTCAAAGTCATGAGGATGAAGGTGAGATCACCTCCCTAACTTGGCTATCAAAGAAAATGTGATGGGGACAAATAATAATAGACCAATCCATTAGGAGTTAGCAAGGTAGATCTAATATTTACCTTTGGATTTGGTTTTCTTCATGCAATATTATTTCTTTTTCAAGATTGATTCCTAGATAGGGGTTTGCTTCCCCATCTTTTCCATTTTTTTATGTGTTGGTGTAAATGTTGTAACTTATTCATAAAGGTTAGACTTGTGGGATTGTAACTAGTCAATTTTTTGGGCAAATTCCCTAGGGAACAAAATTCCTAGCCCATTTTGTTGCCTAAAATAGAATGTGTAAGGTGTTGGAATATTCAAATAGGAATAATGCTTCTGAGAGGGGGGTGAATCAAAAATACTATACTTTTAGCATTAAAACTTTTTAACTGAAAGTAGATTGCATGCATATAAACATATCAAATAATTATGAAAAACACATAATCATCACCACATAACAGTTGAGATTTTGGTAACCCAAAAACCCTCCAGAAATAAGAAGGTAAAACTGGGGTGGGGATGATACCCACAAAATCACTGCAGTAATAAAGTTTAACCACTTCTGATGGTTTTCCATGTTAAAGGCTTTACACTGTATCAATAGTGACATGGTTAAAGGATTTCAAACACTTTACATGAAGTGTTACCCTGTTAAAGGATTTAATCACCTATTTAAAGGATTCTACAAAATAGTTGTTAAGTTAACCTATCACCATAGGGTTTTCTTCCTAATACAATTGCTAGAGAATATTAGGTATAATAAACCTGATAGATTACAATCCTTCGATTACTGAATACAGGCACTTGATCTACTTTCCCTGGTCTTTATCCTTTGTGATCTGATACTCTTCACTCTGAGAATAGTTTTTCCTTGAACACCCTCGTCCATCCATCATTTTGTTTAATGTAATTTTGTCTTCCTTATAAAGACATTTGAAGACTTAGGGTTAGGTATGGATCTAAGACTTAGGGTTAGGTATGGATCTATGATCCATATTGAATCTCTGTTTCCCACTCATTCCTTGCACTTCTCTTATTGGTTACATGCCTTCTCCATTTTTCTTATTGGCTGCATGTTGATTGCATGGGAAAAAAAAGATTCGATCTTATCTTTTAATACTTCGAGATTCATCATATGTCGACCATAAAAATATTTTACATTTGAATTTTTAATGTTACAAACTCATATGTGCATTCTGTGTTTCTCAACACTTACTGATCTCTGATGCTCAGCACTTATATTAAACTGGCTTACTCAGCACTTGTTGCATTTCTGTATTGCTCAGCATCATCTATGACTCGACACTCAAATGTCACTCGGCACTTAATCTTCACTCGGCACCTGATCTTCACTCGGCACCTATTGGATTTCCTAACTCGGCTCATGTTGTGGCTCGGCATATGTAGTGTACTCAGCTCCAATGTAGAAAGTGATTAAGTTTGTTGGCACTCAAGTGTGAAAAACCATTCTAAGACTAACAATCTCCCCCTTTGACATGAGTGACAAAAACACTTAATTACCCTTATGAGTACATGCACTAATTTGCTTGGTATATACAGTCAAAATTTGTAATGTACAATATATATACCTCAAAAGTATTGTAACTCCCCCTGAGTTGATTGTACCATTATCAGTGCTATCTTGGTAACCAAAATTTGATGTTGTATATCATGCTCCACCTTTGTTGTCTTATTTCCCCCATCATCTTGTCTCCCCCCTATTTTTATTATCTCCCCCTTCTTTTTTTTATCTCCCCTTTTTTGACACTTATGTCAGAGGGTTTTAAGGGTTAAGACCATATTTAGCCAAAAATGTGTTGTTTACCTCCATAATCATCCTAAGAGCTGCATCCCAATTATGCAAAGCAATTTCCAATGATTTATGCTGAAGGGTAGTCTCTACAGCAAGATGAATAAGTCCTTCTGAAGTAGAAAGATTAGGATCTTTCTTGAGAACAGTTTCAGCATAGACTTGTTCTTTATGGAGGATTTCCAAATGTGGGGTTATAGAAGATTGGAGCTGTAATAGTCTAGCCTTGATGGTAGCCTCTTCTGTTGTTAATACAACTATTTCTTTTTGAGTGTGAAGCATATAAGCAAAATGCTTCTCACTTTGAGCTGGATCTCTAAGTAGTTGCATGCTAGAAATATTCAAATTTTTTTCCAGGCTCTTTGTCTTTTGGCTGATCTCTTGTGTGAAATATGAGAAGTCACACAACTTTTTGTATAATGAGAATATATTCTCAAGTACCTTTTTAAATTTTTCTATGACCTTTGCCAATTCTATCTGAGAAAGTGCTATTTCACTAGATATTTTCTCATTAACTTTTCCTTGAAATTTTCTTTCAAACCATTCCACAAGTTTTGCATTTATTTCTAGGTCTGCATTTGTCACCTGTTCAACAATATCTGATAATTGCTCCATAATATGCTTTGACTCATCTGGTGACTGAATACTGAAGGTATCCATAAAGATGTCTTTAATCTCATGCATTGTTTGCTTTTGTTTATACTCCTTCCTGAGTATTTATTGCCTCTTCCTTCTATGTAATGCTTCTTGTACCTCATTGATTTGATCAATGTTTATTGTTTTTGAGTCATAGCTTGGTATGACTATCTCCTCATCTAGTTCAAGGTCTCCATAGTGAAGTACCCTTGCAACTTTGGTAGAACTTGATCCTGGTGCTGATATTTGCAATGGCTATTGTGAAGGTGTTCTTGAGGTAGGAAAATTTATCAATGTTTGTATTGCCTCTTGCTCTTTAGGGGTTTCCTCTATTTTCTCCTCCTGCTATCTACCTTGATCAATTATTGTAATTTTAGGAAGTCCACCTTATGTTTGAGCTATAGGATCAGATGTAATAGTCTGTCCAGTTTGTTCTATTGCTTTTTCTCCTACTGCACTTGGCTTCTGTACTGTGGTGTCAACTATGCCTATTGAAATGACTATTGGCATTTGAAATTGACCACTAGTAGTTGTAGAGATGTTGGAAGGTGGTTCTTGTGGATTCAACTTATCTTTAACAGTGTTTTCTACTAGTTTTTGCAATTCATCCACACTAACCAATACTGGACCTGTACATAATCTTGCTTGTTGTGTGGATTGGTCAAGGATTCTTTTGAGATCCTCTGCAGTTAATGGATTGATGTTCTAAGCAAAAGTGTCAAGAAAATCTTGTACAATTATTGTTTCTGCAGGTGTGATGGGTACATGAGGAGGGCTAGAAGGCGGCATTTGTCTGTCTTGCACACTCTGATCTTGTTGCTGCTCTTTCTCAGTTGTTGCCGTTATATCCTACTTTTGTGTCTCCTCCTCCGTTTCTCTCTTTTCTTCTTCCTTCTTCTCTTCTTCTTGTTTCTTTTCTTCTTCCTTCTTCTCTTCTTCTTGTTTTTTTTCTTCTTCCTTCTTCTCTTCTCTACCTTGCTCTACTTTTGTCTTCTCTTCTCTCCTTTTTCTTCTTTCTTCTGGTGGAGCAAAAGCTTCTTCCTTGTATTCTTCTTCAAGAAGATCTTCAATCTTTTTGTACAAGTTCTTCCATGATTTGGTCGTTCTTTGTACAATATCTTCCATTTTGTTTTGGAGAATGAAGAATGCCCTGTATTTAGGTGTAAACTTGGCATTGTGCCTTTTGACTGCTTTTTCTACTTGTTCCTTAGTCAAATCAGGCAGTATGCTTGCTAGGGTTGATTCTCTCATCTCCTTTTCCATTCTTAAACAGAAATGTCATCTGTCTTCTATAATTTTTTATAGTTCATCTGGCAATTGTCCATCTAGTTCAAGAGGGGTGCACTTGAACTGTGCCATCATTCCATAAATTGATTCCTCTATTCTATTATGTTCTTCTTTAGTGAACTTATTAAAATCAACTTTATTTATATTTCTTAAATCTCCATTTTCAATATTTTTACATACTATATCAATTGAAGAATGACTTACCTTTTCAAATTGATCTTCTTCATCAATATCAGGTTGAGCTACATATCTTGTTCTTTTCCTAGGCTCATTCTGTGTCTTCTTGATTGGTTTCTTCTTTGTTTCTTTCTCTTTGGATTTTTGAGTTGAGGCCCTTGTTGTAGCTCTAGTTGTTGGCTTTTGGGGTGATGGCATAGCAGCTTTCTTTGGTTTGGGCTGAGCTGGAAGCTGATCTTTTGTTTTTCTTTTCTTTGGCTCAGCCTGGATTGGTGCTTCCTTGGTTTCTTCTTCCTCAGTACCTTCCTCCTTGTCTTCACCTAGGCCTTGAGTTAATTCCATTGGGCCTTGCTCTTGTTCATCCTCTTCATCATCATTGTCATCATCATCATCTTCAGCTTCAGCCTCTACCCCTTCACCAAATTGCTTCTTAATTTTCTTCATCAATTTATCTTTCTTTTTCAATGTGGAGGCAGTTTTTAATTCCATATCTATTTTTGATCTCACCACATGATAAGTGCCAAAATGTGGGGCACTCTTATCTGTTTCTTCTGCCAACAATGCAGTTATTACTGCAGATGCTTCATCAACATTGATTTCATAACCAAATGGCCTTAGCCATCTCACCCTTGGAATTGCAGCTTGAATGTAGGTGAAGTCAATATCAACTAAGAAACATATATCATTAATATGTTTTTCTACTAAAGAAACTGGTATTCTCACCCTTTGCTTCATGGAGTTCTTGAAATCCTCAAAATAGCTTGTCATTAGAGTATCAAAATTTTCTCCCATTTGTTCTATATACTCATTTATTTGGGATATGATAGTCTTATCAGTCCTCCATGTCACTTTGTGGAAAGAAGGAAATTCATTCTAAACATAAAAGAATATACAAACCAAAATTGCTCCAAATTTACATTGACCACCCTTTGTCCTTCTTATTGCAGTTAGGTTTTCATTTATATGTTGTAGTTGTAGTTCAGAAAGATCATAAGTATGATCCTTTTTCACCAGTTTATAACCTACATCTACTGCTATGCACGGAACATTGTTGAGTCTACTGGATTGGTAGAATTTGTGGGCAATAACTCTAACAGCAAAGTCAACTAGAGGATCTTGAATGGTATGAATAGCCATTCCTCTCTTGTTCCACTGAGCACCTATATTCTTTTCAATGACCTCCTTGGATTCACTTCTCATGGTCTTGTGCCAATCTAGGGTAGGATATCTAGTTACCCTATGAATTATTCTTTTTTTTAGTTTGATAGGGACATCTTCTAACCACAGACTACCATCATGAATTCTGCTCAATACAAGTCTGATCCACTCTGTCTTGAATATGGTGAAAAAACTTAAAACTTGTGGCAAACCCTTCCTTTCAACAATTTTGTACTCATCTTTTAATACTCCATTGACACATAGCTTCGCAAAGGCTTCTCTAATTTCCATGTCTCCTAGGGCTCCTATCTTGCAATTGTAACATCTTCTTACATCCTGAACCATGACAACATTTGGGGGTGTGTAAGAAAGGGCTCTGATTGGGTCATTTTTGTATGCAACTTCAAGAATAGGGTGAAAATCAGGCTGCCTAACTTCATTAGACACTAGTTGTACTTCAAATGACTCTTTTTCTAGGGTTTTCTTGGAACTCAAAGCCATTTATGTAAACTAGGGTTTCTTTTACAGAAACACGAAACTGCGTAGCTCGGCACAAATGAAAATACCTTAAGATTGATGAAAACTCATTGTAAGAGGTTGTAATTTGCTTGGAATACTAGATTCTCTATTGTGAAGTCACTCTGTGCTCTTTATCTCCTCTGCTTCTTGATCGCGATGAGGAAAAATAATTGAAATCACAATAATATACCCTATTTCCATAGCATTAAATGCTTAACTGCAAACTCAGCTTATTAAGGATTTTTAACACTACTCGGCTTGCACTACATTCTTATTTTACTCAGCTTCCATAGGAGTTTCTTAACTCAGCATCAGTCATTAACTTGGTCACTGTTAGGAACTCGGCTTCCACTAGGATTTTACTCGGCATCCAAAGACTGTCTTGGCATCATGTTTCATGTAGATTTGTACTTTGCAATGCTTCTTCATGATTTAGGGCTGATGTATGATACTTCTTTGTATGTATCAACCCCATAGACTCATCTTTGAGATTAATTGGATGAGAAATGATCACTTGACCTTGTGGGTGAAGTGACCCTTTCATTGGATGTACTTGATTCATTCTTTTTTTGCCATGTCTTCTTCATGTTTGTTCTAATGTATTGCTCATCAATCTTTTCTTTGCCCTTGTTTGATTCAATTTTTGGTGCTTTTGACCTTGTAGGACAGTTTTCGCTGATGTGATCAGTTTTCAGGCAACTGAAACATGTGGTTTGGCTTAGCCACTTGCTATAGTTCCCTCTAAAATGTGTTCTTATGCAATTCTGGGGTATATGTCCATATTCCTGATAATAATGATAGCTATGCTTGGTGTTGTAATCCTAATGGTACTGACTTCCATTTCCTTTTTTTTTAGTTTGATGATTTGATGTCCACATAGGCTTTGATCTGCATTCAAATGCTTTGTTTCCATACTTCTTACAATTATAACAATGTCCATCAAATCTTTTTGTCCTTGTAACTCTGGATCTGCAATCTTGTGTCATATGTCCTTGCATGTTGCACTTGTGATAGTAACTTTTGTTTTAGGTGTGCTTGTCTGATTGATTCTTCTACTCCTACAAACGTTAGCAGTATGCCCCCATTTATTACAGTAATGACAAGTAGGTTTTGAATCCTTACCTTTGTCACTTTTTTGTTCAACGCTCTTTGATGATTCTCCAATTCTAGTGCTGTTGTATCCAAGTCCTGATGCATCATGGACTAATCTTAGAAATTTCATCAATTATTCAAAGTACTTGATGGCTTCACTTGATTTATTGAGATTCTTTGCTACCTCTTTTTCTCTATTGAATTCATTCTGCAATTGTTCATTCTACATCTTCAAAGTGGAGATCTCAATATCTTTTATGTTGAGTTCATGATGAAGATTCATTATTTGGGCAAGTGTATCCATCTGCATGTTTGAGATCCTTGATAATTCAGTACATTTTTCTTCAAGTCTGTTTGCAAGATTTCTTTTTTCATTTTCCATCATGACTTTGTCCTCAACTTCTCTTTTCTTTTGTTTAGTGATTTCACATAACATTATTGCATAAGATTTGTGTTCCATCTTGAGAGATCTTATTTCGTCTGCTTGAACTTTGTTTTTCTCCATCAGTTTTGCTATTGCTACATCAAACTCTTTAGTGTCTCCATTGGTACACAATTTTTTGGTATTAATCTCCTTGTAGTTTATATCATTTTCAGCTATGGCTATATCCTTCCTTCTCTTCAAGGATTTTCTCAATTCCTCCCTTGCTTCCTCTACTTTGTGTAGAGCCAGTTGCACATCAATCACTTGATTGTCAATAATCTTCCCAAGTTTTAAAACTCCCATCTTTAGATCTTTTTCTCCAAGTTGTTAGACTTCTTCTTGTGAGAACCTCTCTTTGATACCAATTGTTAGAATATTCAAATAGGAATAATGTTTCTGAGAGGGGGGTGAATCAGAAGTACTGTACTTTTAGCATTAAAACTTTTTAACTAAAAGTAGATTGCATGCATATAAACATATCAAACAATTATGAAAAACACATAATCATCACCACATAACACTTGAGATTTTGGTAACCCAGAAACCCTCCAGAAATATGAAGGTAAAACTGGGGTGGGGATGATACCCACAAAATCACTGCAGTAATAAAGTTTAACCTCTTTTGATGGTCTACCATGTTAAAGGCTTTACACTGTATCAATAGTGACCTAGTTAAAGGATTTCAAACAATTTACATGAAGTGTTACCTTGTTAAAGGATTTAATCACCTATTGAAAGGATTCTACAAAATAGTTGTTAAGCTAACCTATCACCATAGGGTTTTCTTCCTAATACAATTGCTAGAGAATATTAGGTATAATAAACCTGATAGATTACAATCCTTCAATTGTTGCATACAGGCACTTGATCTGCTTTCCCTGGTCTTGATCCTTTGTGATCTGATATTCTTCACTTTGAGAATAGTTTTCCCCTGAACACCCTCATCCATCCATCATTTTGTTTAATGTAATTTTGTCTTCCTTATAAATACATTCGAAGACTTAAGGTTAGGTATGGATCTACGATCCATATTGAATCTCTATTTCCCACTCATTCCTTGCACTTCTCTTATTGGTTACATGCCTTCTCCATTTTTCTTATTGGCTGTATGTTGATTGCATGGGAAAAACAAAAGATTCGATCTTATCTTTTAATCCTTTGAGATTCATCATATGTCGACCATAAAAATGGTTTACATTTGAATTTGTAATGTTACAAACTCATATGTGCATTCTGTGTTGCTCGGCACTTATATTAAACTGGCTTACTCGTCACTTGTTACATTTCTATATTGCTTAGCATCATCTATGACTCGACACTCAAATGTCACTCGGCACTTAATCTTCACTCAGCACCTAATCTTCACTCGGCACCTGAAGGCTGCTTGGCACCTGAAGATCACTTGGCACCTGTTGGATTTCTTGACTCGGCTCATGTTGTGGCTCGGCATATGTAGTGTACTCGGCTCCAATGTAGAAAGTGATTAAGTGTATTGGCACTCAAGTGTCAAAAACCATTCTAAGACTAACATAAGGTGTTTTGCTACACTTAAAAAAACTTCAAAGTTAGTATAACAATTAATATTTTTAGCTTTTCAATTATGGTGATTACAAGTTTTTGTTTAGTTTTATTAATGTTTATTTTCTAAAATTGCTTAATTAAATTTATTTGAATCATTTAGCTTGCATTGTTATTTTTAATTCCCCCAATCCATTTCATCCATTTTCATAAAATTATCACATTTAGCACTTGATTCTAGCTTGAGCCTTCTCAGGCATCTTTCTTTCAATCATAAAAAAGGGGCGAAAACACCTCTTTCATACCAAATAGACAACCCCACCTATCTTTCTTTAATGTATATTTGTATTCTCGCTAAACTTATTTGAACATTTGTATTCTTGTTGGAAGAATAACTTCAGTGAAGAGTTGAGTGTACAGAGTTGAAGAAGTAAGTTCTACTTCTGTGTAAATACCATAATCACAAGGCTCATTCCCTTGAAAAAGCTTCTGCCACAATGACATTACCTCTAAACCATGCAAAGGATGTTGAAGTGGTTTCCAACCTTGAAACACTCTTATAAGCAATGGCAAAGAAAATGTAGATGCAATACATGACAAATTGCATAACTTGTAGTCCTGATATTTGGACTGTGAATTCTCAAAGACACTTGCAAGTGATTTCAATGTCATAGTACCTACTGCAACACTTTCCTAAATTCTATCTAATTCTCCCATAATAACCTCTATGTGGTCTCCCTATTTTTTATTTCATGCAATCTCTTTCTAAAGTTGTTCCTTCTCCTTCTGGTATATTGCCACAGACTCTCTCTCATGCTTTAAATTTTGATCAAACTTCTGAATATCTTCCTCTACCATATCAAAAATCAACTTCACATTATGTTGTAACCTTGGCATAGGTGTTTGATCCTCAATAGATTTCATTTCAGCATTCAAGTTTTCAAGACTAGTCAACAGCCTCACTTGTAGACCTCTCATGTCAAGCACTTTCTGTATTGTTTCAACACCATGTTCTTGCTTCTAAGCTAGTAGTTCTTCAAGTGCATTTTCTTGTAAAATATAAATTTTGTTGAAAAATTGTAAACTCTTAGAAAAATCATTCTTATTTTCTATTACCATTGAGGGACTTCCCTTGAACAAAATCAAAATGAAGAGGCATAAATACACCAAATTTTTCTTTCAAAACTATATGCGCAAAAATAAACATTAAGTACAACATGTCCAATATTTTTGCAGATATACACATTACTTACACCAAAATTTTCTTCCAAGACTATATGTGTAGATATAAACATTAAGTACAACATGTCCAATGTTATTGTAGATATACACATTAATTACACCAAATTTTTCTTTCAAAACCATATGTGCAAATATAAACATTAAGTACAACATGTCCAATATTTTTGCGGCTATGCACATTAATTACACCAATTTTTTTTTTCAAAACCATATGTGCAAATATAAACATTAAGTACAACCAACTAAATAAGGGTACAAGAATAAGTTATTCCCATGAAGAAGGATCATGTTATATAATTCAAGGGAATTTTATCAAAATAGGGAGACAATTATGTAATAAGGAGAATGAAATTATGTAATAATTACTCGTAATACTTATGTGATCTAACATATTTCAAACTTCACATAGGTTGCCTAGCACATCAAAGGCAACTGAAGCAAGAAACTAGAAGCACAAGTAGGACAAGCTCGGCTCAAGTGGATATTCAAAACTTGTTGCATGAATTGTAAGTATTTATAGATTGTAAACAATTTGGTCTTTGATTAAATTGATTACAAAAAAATTTCATGAAATGAAGAAAAAATGTAGGCTGTGGAGTTTTAGAAACATCTTGAGAGGACAAGAAATTAGGCTACAGAAAAGTCTTCACAATTGTGGTTGAATGACTTTGAGCAATGAGTGTGCAAGATTCTTTTGTTGGATCTATCAATGAGGTAAAAAAGTGAATTGAATTTTATTTCACACTGAACACTTTAGCAATTATTGTATACAAAGAAGAGGGGCCATCAAACAAAGAATAGGAGTTTCATCAATATTCAAACAACAAAAAAACTAAGAATTGGTAATAACAAAGATCAGTGATGGGGACCCGAAGATAATCTGAAGAAACATGCTAAAAAATCAACTATTGGTTTTATAAAAAACTAAAACCCTTGATGTTTCTGTAATAGTATAAATATATTTGTAAGGATTATCATACCATAAAAATAGGATAGTTTCTTTCTTTCTTTTGAAAATCTTGCCAGAGTACCGTTAGAAGCCTTATCCAAGGCAGTGCTCTTACACTTGACATACTTCTTGTGTAATCTAAATTTTAGATAAATTTTTCCATAAAAGGCTTGAAAGTCTAAATTATATATTATTAATAACAGGAAATTTTACATAATACTGAAAAGAGGTATAATACTAAAAAGAGGTAGAAGGGTGTTAGCCTCAAATGGTGATCAATTTAATTGAAGGTGCAAAGTTTTCATTATAATTTATGTCTTTATTTTGAGAATAGTGTTTAGTTTTGTGTTTGTCAAGAGTACCATTTTATTTATATTTATTTGTAAGAATTTAGTTCCAACCAGTAGGTATACAACCAAGTTGAGGATCAATCAACTCCTATGTGCCAATTTTCAAAAGATCATACTTGTCTTGTATAGAATACCACTAGATTTCAATACATGGCTTCATTTTAGGAAGATGATTCAAAGTGAATTATGAGATTGAGTTCATCAATGGAATCCAACTTATCTACAACATTATTTGTATAATTCATTATATTTGTATAGTATGCCTCTAGATTTCAATTGGAATCCAAGTTAAAATATAAGTCATTATATTTTTTTTACATTGGAAACATTTCTTAGTATTTGTCTTGTATTTATATGTATATATTGTTGATAAATGCACTAATTATTTACATTGGAGTTCAGCCTACCAATCCTGATACACCAGTCAAGCACCATAGAGGCATCGATTCGAATGTGGATCTTAGTACTCAAAGTATATATTTTCTATTTTATTTTTTATTTTTGAATTAGTAATACAAGTAAACACTTTAAATTAAATTTGGTATAGTAATACAAATTTAACTATAATATGTGTTGGGATTAAGAAAATATCTTGTATTGCAGTTGTAGGGGATTTATAGGTTGTTCCTGATGAGCGTGTTGAGGTCTAAGCCAACTGGAAAGATGATGTGATTGGACAAGGTAAAGAGCAATACAATGTTCTTTAAAATCTTTAAAGTCTCATTTTTTTAAAATTTAACCCTTTTATTTATTATTGCACAGGACCCAACTTTGCAAAGGACAATGAGTGCACATCTATAGGTGAGAAGAAATATCGATGACGACATGGATATGCCTTTGCAACAATATACGGAAGGACAAAAAGAGAAAAAAAGAAAAAATAAATGATTCATGTGAACTTATGTAACTTATTTGATAGTGACTAATGTTTATGTCTAGATTTTTTATTTAAGTTCTATTGAAGGTTCATGTGAATGTTCTAATGAATCTTATGTTTTATTGTTAATGTGAATGTTCTAATAAAACTTATGTGTTAATGAATGTTATCATGTGATAATACATGAATGTTACATTTTATTAATAGAATAAATAAATTTTAGATGTTAACAGGGAATTTAGATGTTGGGCAGGGGCAAGGGGGGCCAAATGAGCTTCCACCTTCACGTGGTTGGCCCTGATTAGTAGAGAATATTAAACTATTCTTGAAACACCAAGTGAAGCTCAACATTAACTTGTGATTGCATGACAACTAACTATGTAAATCTCTTGGTTTCAGGCAATGCATATAGAACACAACTACACATGCATTCTCGATTCAAAGTGGCATTCATAAGTTTATCAAATCAATGGTATGATGTCATTCACATCTACAATTTTGTATTAGCAAGTTTAGTTAATTGTAAGGTGTTTTGCAGATTTTTAATTGATAGATTCATGATACGTAGGCGGTATTCTTTGAATTGTGTCAAATTATGATATTGCTATTAGAATACATGTGTACCTTTTAAAGTCAAACTCATTGATTTATAAAATTGTGTTGGTATGAAGTATTCAAAAGAATGGTTTTCTATGGGATTGCCTCAAACTATTCCTTTCTAAGGTATTCTAATTGTTTCTATTTATCTACAATCATGTTTTATCTTTGTTTTGGATATAATTCTATTATATTTTTGAAATGAGTCAAAAATTATATACAACTTTTAGATTCAACACATTGATGAAAAGGTTCAACACAATTGAATCATATTCAAATGAAATGATCAAATTAGTATGATCTAGGACATTGATGAAATTTTTTCAATATAATCAAATCATATCCTCATGTTGGATCATGCAGTGATTGAAAGTTTTGATACAAAAGCTTCAACACGATAGAAACATAACATGGTGATGGATCATATAATGTTTAAATTTAGAATGTCAACACAAAAACTTCAATACAATTCAATCTAGAAATAATTTTCCCAACACAATATACTATGGAAACTTGAGACCATAATGAACTTAAATGTTTTTTGTGTCTTTCAAATGCAGTGGCTGAAGGAATGCAAAAACAAATCCCTGAGAAAAGAACTAAATAAGATCAAAGAAGGTGAATGATTTGCTAATGCTATATTCAATTTTAGAAAATTACATTAAGTTATATTGTTATTGTTCTTTCCATCAAGGTTCATATGAACTTGATTCTAATGAATAATAAATAACATACTAAGAATAAACAAATTTCCACAATTCATATGAATCTATCATTTATGGTTCTAGATTTGATTACGTTGGTATTTTTGCATCAATGTCTTGGATCACATTCTATTATTCATCATATAAGTAAGAGATAGATGGCATCATGAGAAAGCATGATCCAATGTAAATAACATAATTAAAGTATTTAGCTTGATTTCCTTTGAATTGCTTATAAAATTGATGTTGTTGGGATTTATCTCACTTCTGATTACTGTTGGGCAAACAAGAATTGCAGAGATTTTTATATCTGAGAGCTTAGGAGATTGCCTCAAATTATTCCTCTAAGGTATTCTATTGTTTCTATTTATCTATAATCATGTTTTCTCTTTTTTCGATACAATTCTATTGTATTTTTGAAATGAATCAGAAAGTATATACAACTTTTAGGTTTGAGTGTGTAGAAGTATTTGCATTACATTCTATGGATTATCATTAGAATGATAGAGTTCTAGAAAATATATTTTGAGATGAATCCTAAAGAGTGGATCTAACACGTTGATTAAAAGGTCCAACACAATTGAATCATATTCTGATGAATGATCAAATTACATTATGTGATTCATTATTAAGATAATCATATTTGTAAGAACATAACTAAACCTTATAAATTAATAGATATCTTGGTTTCATATCGATGCAGAATCTATAACCATGTTCAGAACACCACATACTGCTTCTTAAAAGAATATGGAAATTCATCCAACTTCGTCTCCAATGCATATATATGACATCATTAAAAGTAAAAACATGAAAGGCCATTACAATCTATCAACAAAGAACATAATAAAAATAATTGATATTGTTTTACATATGTCTAATAGATTGTTTACTTTGAGAAGTTCATGAAGTTTCATTGAAACATAGGAGCGAAGAATAAAGATTGGTTGCAGTATCTAACTTATTTTATTTTGAGAAGTTGAAGAAGTCTCATAGCAGCAGGAGAGTAGTATCAATGAAGGAGGAGTAGATTAATCATAGTTGGAATATCAACAGTATCCTTGCTCATCACACTTTCCCTTCTCACAGCACATATCCTCATGTTCCTCATAGTCACCATCTGTGTCACACAAAACACCACCGCAAGGGTCAATGTAACAATAATATCCCAGTGTCTTACCACCACATTTTCTAATGTTGTAGCATACATTAGTCTCCTTCTCATAGTCACCATCTTCGCTGCATAAAACATTTTCATCATAGGGATCTTCTTGAGCCTCTGTCAATATACCTTTCATACACACTGAGCAAATAAACATCACTATAATGCATAAAAAATTCATGAATGCTCTTGTTCTCTTTCTCTTTCTCTTTTACATTATGTTGGTGAAAAACTCCATTCCATTCAAATTTATAACCATCCAAAACCTTGCATATATCAAATAATTTGTATCTAGAGTTATGAACTTCAGCTATAGTTATTGCCTTTGCGGAGAGGGCAAGAGTGGACTCTAAGAATATTATTGTTTGAGTGTAGTTATCAATAAAGACTCCAACATTATTGTTCCAAACATCATTCTCTTAGTGTTTTTATCTATAAAGTCTCCAAAATTATTGTTCCAAGCATCATTCTCTCAGTGTTGATATATATAAAGTCTCGTCCTCCTAAGCCTCAATCTGATTAGCAGATTGCATTCGTCATGGCCGAGAATAAGAATCCATATATTATATTTGTCTTGGCTCATACAAGAAACAAAAAGAAACAATAGCCATAGGTCTCAAAATATAGATTAGAAAATAGGAAGGGATTACACCACCTATAGATCTACTATATATTTGTCTTGGCTCGTAGAAGAAACCAAAAAAAAGATAATTTCAAATTATAATTCAACGTTTAATTTCAAATTATAATTCAACATTTGGCACCAAATTTCTTTTTTTAATAATTCAACAACCCATCACAATTGTGACAGGTAGTCGTCGCTCCCACAGCATAGCCGTTAGATTCCAGTCGCCATTGTGATAGATTAATCTGACGACTAGCCATCGCTCCCATAGCATTTTCATTACATACTCGTCACAATCACAATGGAAGACTGGAAACTTAAGTCATCGTATTCACAATAGTCTAATGTCATAATTAGCATAGCATGAAGATGAACTTTTACCCTTTCCTTCTTCCAAATTATGATGGCTTTAGGTGTCGCAATTGGGATGGATGACCTTACCATCACAATTTGCAATAGAAAAAGTCTAATGCTCATCTGATGAAAGCTGATTCATGGTGTTGTCGCTTGGGTGATGGGTTTCCATCATAATTGCAATGGCCTATCATCACAATTTTGGACCAAATATAATAGTGGTCATTGCGTCTATGCATTAATTACCGAAAATTGAATAAGGTAACAGTGAAGAACTGGTACCCATTGTTGGGGATTGATGACTTGTTTGATCAGATGAAGAGAGAAAGAGTGTTCTCCAAGATTGAACTTAAATTGGGATACCATCAGCTTCAGATTCATGAGGCTGACATTCATTGAATAGTTTTCATACACATTATGGGCATTATGAGTATATGATTGTACTCTTTGTGTTAACCAATGCACCATTTATATTTATGAGTTTCATGAATGGAGTACTTTGCATGTACCTCGATCAATGTATCCTTGTTTTCTTAGATGACATATTGATATATTCAAAGACTGTTAAAGAGCATGAGATCCATTTATGCTAGGTTTTGCAATGCTTACAAGCTCATCAATTGTATGGCAACCTCAGTAAATATGGATTCTTCCAGTATGAGGTGAAGTATTTGGGATATATCATCATAGGCAATGGAATTGTAGTGAATCTAGAGAAAATCTGAGTTACCATGGATTAGCTAACACCCACTAGTGTTTTTGAGGTTCGTAGTTTCATGGGATTGGCAGGTTACTACCGTCGATTCATGAAGGGCTTCTCATGAGTGGCTCATCCTATCACTTCTCCTCAGCACAAATGCAAGAATTATTTTTGGTCAGATCAGTGTGATTTAGTATTTGAGGCTCTAAAGGAGTGATTGACCAGTGCACTAGTCCTTATTGTGCCTAATCCTATAGGTGATTTTATTGTTTTCACAAATGCGTTGTTGGAGGGTGTGGGTGCAGTGTTGATGTGGGATTATCGTGTGATTGCATATGAGTCTAGAAAACTCAAGGACCATGAACTTAACTACCCCACTTAGGATTTAGAGCTAGTAGTAGTTGTGCATGTTCTTGTGCGCTAGCAACATTTACTTTTTGGACACGGGTTTGAGCTACATAGCGATGATCGTAACTTGCAGTATATCTTTACTTAGCCAAACCTAAATACATGGCAATGTCATTGGATGGAGTTTTTGTGTGAATATGATTTTGATGTTAACTATGTCAAAGAGAAAGACAATGTCATCGTGGATTCCTTAAGTAGGAGATGACATGAGATATCAGTTTTGTCATTGGGAGTGGATTTATAGGGCCATATCTTGGAGGTCTTACCTAGTGACACATGGTATCAGGAGGTGAGGTCAAAGATTGAGTCTGGACTTACCCTAGAGGGGAGGTTTATAGGCCATTCCTTGGAGTCTGATGAACCATTGCAATACTTGGGGTACATTTATGCGCTAGTGTCTGGTGATCTTTGTAGCTTGATTTTGTCCAAAGAACATCATGCACCATATTCTACACATCCCAACATCAAGAAGATACATGCTAACCTTAAATAGTTATACTTTTGGGCAGGGATGAGGCACGATGCTGCTAATTCTGTTGCTTGATGTCTTCAGTAATAGAGAGTGAAGGTAGAGCATCAACATCCAATGGGCCTTTTGTAGCCACATACCATTCTAGAGTGGAAGTGGGATACTATATCCATCAATTTTGTCGCAGGATTTCCTATGTCATCATGACAACATGATTATATCATAGTGACAATGGACAAGTTGTCCAAGGTAGCACATTTTTGCCCATTAGAGCATCCTACATAGTTTCTTCTATAGCACATGTTTTCTTGGAGGACATTGTTCGACTACATGGAATCCATCATTGGATTATATCAAACAGAGATCTTGTGTTTACTTCATCACTATGGACATCTCTCTAGCATGATTTGGGCATGCAGCTAAATTTTAGTTAGACATACCACCCAAAGACCAATGGTCAGACGTAGAGAGTGAACCAAGTTATGGAAGACATGCTTCGCATGTATGTGATGGACAGGTAGGTAAAGTAGGAGGACTATCTATACCTTGCTGAGTTTTCTTATAACAATGGGTACCATAGTTCTCTTGGCATGTCACATTTTCAAGCCTTGTACGGCAAACCATGTCATACCCCTTTGAGTTGGGATTGTTTACAGGAACAAGTAATTTTAGGTCCAAAGATGCTTCAATACATGGACCAACAGGTTGTTGGTATTAGAGAGCATTTGGTTGCTACTCAGGATAGACATAAGAAGTATGCAAATGCCCATAGGTTGGATCGCCACTTTACAATTGGTGATAGGGTGTTTTTGAGAGTGTGTCGACAGAAGAGCCCCATTCGTTATGGGAAAGGATTTAAGTTGGTACCATGTTTTGTTAGACCATTTGAGATCCTTTAGAGGATTGGTCATGTTTCTTATCGACTAGCATTGCCACCTAGCCTATCGCACATCCATGATGTTTTCCATGTTTCTTTTTTGAGGTAGTATATTCTCTATGTGACCCATGAACTTGACTGGGATGCTTTGTAGGTGGAGGATGGGAAACTTTCTTTGTAGCTCATTCATTACCAATAGCTTTGTCGTAGTTGAATTATATTTAATTGGAATTACTTGATTTTTTCTGGGTTAAAGAGGAATTTATTTAATTGACCCAATTATTTTCCTATTATAATATTTCACTTTCAAAGTGAATATATATCCAAAAAAGTGAGTAATTCCTCACTTCTCACTTTCGAATTGGAAATTTGAGAGCAAAATCTCAAATCCTCTTTGGGAGGTATTGTTGTTTTACTCGTTGTGAGAGCTATGAGCCTAGGATTGTCACAAGATTGATCTTGTTGGATCTAGCTTGGGGAGACCTTGGTTTGCCAAGATTTTTGGTGGCTTTCGTGAAGCGATTATTTTATTGTGGACATTCCTATTTTGCTCCTTTTGACTATGAGGTAGGGCTCTTCTATTTTTGTGTTTTTACTCTATTTTTGAGTCTATTTCTAGTACCAATATGTTATGAGGTAGAGAACTAGTGTTCCCCTCTATTTCTGTATGTTGGGTCTACCTAGTTGGGCGAGTATGAGCATTTCTTACTTTTTGGTGTGGGGTTTTGGATTGTTATACTGGCAATTTTTGCATATGGATTCTAAACCCAAATTTTATTGGATATTTGTTGTCTTGTTACCCTCTTGGAACTAGGGCTTCAGTTTCATTAATTTTCATCAACGTTTCTTTTTTAGCATTTTGACTTTGCCTTGATTTATGTGCCACCCAATTTTCTTGTGTGTTTCTTGGCACAAATGTTGGTCATGGACTTGGACTATCCATTAGGAATCCAGTTTGACCATAAATATTCATTTTGCATTGGGATTTGTGTCAAATCCATACTCCCAAAAATGTGCTCGATGGAGTGATTTGATACTTGGTGTTTTTTATTGTTTCTCATCCAACCCTTGTTGTTTATGATCTTCGTGTAGTTGCTTGGCCCACACATGAGCATGTGAGCATGGACTTGTTGAGTTCTTGTGAGACCTGAACTCCTAGTTATTTTCGATTGAGTTATTTTCATTGGGGTTGGGTTGGGAAACTACATTTCCTTCTAGCACTCATCATGTGATGAGCATGGGTATGTAGGGTAGACATGTGGAGGGGCTTCTCTTGTAACCTCGGGTCATGTTCCCAATAAGGTTGACATAAAAAAGTTTCTAAATAAGTGATAACTAAATGAATTAATGGGTAATTAAAATAAGATAAGAAAATATGACGTACATGTACGGTCCATCGAAGGGTATGTGTCTATTCAGTTCATCTAAGGGTCAAGTGTCTACATGGTTCATCCGAGGACACAATGTGATGGCCTCTTGAGGGATTCCCAAGGGAGATTTTATGTACAATGCTTAGCTTGGGAGTCCCAAACAATCTACTATCCACTAGAGTCCCTACATAGTAAACCCATAGAGCGTCTAACCAAGACCTATTGTACTACATTATTTCATGATCTTGGTTTTAGTTCTCTGTACTATTTGGCATTAGTGTTAGTCATGGATGATTGTATTGTGTGTGTTTGAGGTCAAATCACTATCTCCATCAGCACGACAGGAGTGAGCCTATAGGTTCCACGTGTTTGGGAAGCATAGCTACCTATAACACTGATGGGGACTAGCGTACAGAGTCGACCTTCCTCTATGTTCAGTTTCGAAGCTGGATGTTCACATGGTTCTACGTACGGTTCTAGAGTATGTTCACTTGTGATTATGTTATTTTTGTTTATTGAGATAGTTGATTTATGCTCATGTATGTTCACTATCATGTTACATTTTGCTTGATTACATTAGATGTTATGGATTATATGCTATGGATTAGATGTTAGAGTTATTCGATCTTCCTTATGTTTTTGACTATTCACTCCTCAACTATTGTGGTTCCTGTACTCCCTAGTGTGGAGGTTCTAACTCTATTTCCCTTCTAAATTGATGGTCATTCTTTTTCTTACAAACCTTGGCGACATTGGTTCAGCACTAGGTGATACTGGAAAAGTATTGCATGACTATAGAAAAAAAATTCATGGGATACTAAAAAGTATCGCACGGTAGTAGTAAAGTGTATCGTTTGATACTAATAAAGTATCGTATGATAATAGGAAAGTATATCATGTGATACTAGAAGGTATCATATGGTA